>CM046034.1:14403509-14814465 GCA_025215565.1 Flaveria ramosissima
CAATATGCTCCACATCCGAATCACTGTCCTCGTGGCGCCACTTTCTCTTGGCTGGCGCCACATAATCAGCACGGGCCAGATGCCCAAACAACCTCCTGACAGGGGGCTTCACCTGCTTCCCCCTGTATACCTTCATCCGGCCAAGTGTAGTGTCGTCCATAACCTCAAGAACAACAGCGTCCTCCTTCTCCTTTGGCAGGGAGGGAAGCTTCTGGTCAATGATCATCTGTAGAAATCTGGGGTACATACAGAAGCCTTCCTTCCCTTTCCCCTCGAGGTTCTCCACCAGGTAGGTGAATATCATCTTGGAGAAGCTGAACGGGTGGTTCAGCACCAACGCAGCATATGCGTTCTGGATCTGGTCGGAAAGCTCATCAAAACCTCCCTTCCTGGATGCTATACACTTCAGCAGCACGTGCGCAAGGTACTTAAACTGGGGACAGAGGTTACTCTTGTTGAGTACCCCGGCATTGATGTCCCCAGAGTACTTGGCTCTCATGAAACATCCTCTGACAGTGAGGGGGTGTAGACGAGTGGGACACTCAGCATCGTCCCCAAACTGTAGAACATCCTCAGATCCTCCTCAGATACAGTGATAGCCTCACCAAAATCGAACTTCTGATGCAATGAGGCTCAGTGGATCTATCAACCGACGCGCCTTCCCAGAAGGCCTGCTGCACTGATCTGTATGGTGTGCAGGGAGTAGATATAGCATGAGCGATCCTGGATCTCAGCAGAAATGTAATAATGCCTGTGAAGTCAGCTGCGTTCCTGGATGTCAAATCCAGGTGAGCACATATGTTGTGCTTGGTGCTCATGTTCCATCGACTCGCCATCTGTAACACATAATAATATAAACGTTAGTTCCGTTGGCTAAGAGTATAATGAAACACTTAGACTTTGAATGACAACTATCTGTCATGCGATTGAGGTTGTACGACTGAAGACAGTCGTGCGACTGAATCGTGCGATTGAGGTTCAGACGTGCGATTGACCTCATGCGCACGACTGAGTGTGCGACTGGACTCATGCGCATGTACTCTTGTGCGGTTACACCAGTCGTGCGACTGAGTCTCATTCGCATGGTTCAGTCGTGCGGTTGAGTGAATCGCTCCCTTCAGTCGTGCGACTGAAGTTCATCCGGACGACCAGTCGTCTGTCTCAGGTGTTCAGTCGTCCAACGTTCGAATCTACGCAAACTAAGTCCTATAACTCAATTAACCGGTTCTTTAGTGTCGCATTCTCTTTACTAACAACCTATTTTACTTAATTTTAACATTTTGCTTGGTTTTAATAGGTTATTAGGGTTTGCATGTCTCGGTTCGCTTTTCACAGTCGTACAATCCCATTAGGGTTCCAATCTTCTCTGTTTTGATGGAGGAAGATCTTCAAAATACCTGTATGATGATTAGCGAACGTCAGTAACACACAATCAATGAGAAAACTAAGGCAAATCAAATTTTGGCAGAGTAACGGTAGGGTGTGCGATTTAGGGGCGATTTGAGGGTGATGAGTCTCTGCGACCGACTCCACCTCTATTTATATCAACCCTAGATCCAATCGTGCGACTGAGTTCATACGCACCTTTCAGTCGTGCGAGTGGGACTCAGTCGTGCGATTGGGTCAGTCGCCCTTCTCCAGTCGTCCGACTGAAGTTCAGTCGTGCGACTGACTCACTCGTTCGCACCTAAGCCTCCGACTGGACTAATCGTATGATCCATTCGGTTGGATGGTTCATACTCATAGTTCATTCGTGCGAATGGACTTCATTCGTATGGTTAGTCCATACGTATGGTCCATTCGTGCGAATGGGTCATACTTAGTTAATTTTTGCTATTTTTACCAATTTACCTTTAAACTCTTTTATATTAATTAAATTAACGTTATGAGCCTTTGATCATCTCAGACATGATCCTTTTATCTTGAAAACACTTTGATCACCTCAGACGTGATCCTTTTAACCACTTTGGTCACCTCAGACGTGACCCTTTTTAAAAACACTTTGTCACCTCAGACGTGACTGACTGATTTACCTTTCAAAGCACATATGGTCATCTCAGACATGACCCTTTTAGTGAGTTTATTCCTTCTGATTTTCCTGATGTAGCCCGACACTTGACTCAAATTAAAACTTAAAACGACTAACTAATTTAAGAATTTAAACTAATTACATAATTAGACATATTTTTGGCTTTTTGTGAGAGATAAATCCAGAGATTGATATCTACGGGATTTGGTTCGGGAGTAGATATTCAACTTAGATTGATCACTACTCTGACCAATTTAATTTTTGAATCATACAGGCAATTCAAATCATTTGGGACTAGTTATTAAACCTTTTGATGCTCAAGTTCTCGGTGTTCATCCAGAGTCGTTAGCAACATAAGGAAATCATACTGAAACTCTTAGATTTTCACATTGATTTGAACCTTTGAGAATGTAGCCACAATGATTGTCAGTATGTTTGTCCACTTAAATCCATACACAGACTTTTGACACAGACTGGTGACTTATTTAGGTTTAATTATTTCAACTAACATTTGTGGATCCCACACTTATATGGTAATCAACATTCCTCAGGAGCTTTTGAGCGGTCTACGGGTATTATTACAAGAAGAGACTATTCTTAGAGCTTTCAAAGAGAAGCCTGTCCTCAGGTCAGTGCCATCGCACAGCAGAGAGGCGGCAAACAACAATGAATTCTAGAATATCTAGGTTATGCTTATCCTCAGGTCAGTGCCATCGCACAGCAGAGAGGCACACAACCTATCTCCTTGTTAGAGCAGCTTATTTTATTTTGCACCAAATGCACCAACAACATAAGTCATTAGCTTTATTGCATTTGTCTTTCATTTTTTTCTTGCTTTGCTCTAATTATGGTCATCCGCACACATTTGTGGCGTTTACTTGCTCATTACACCTTATTGGAATATTGTTGATTGTGTTAACCAGTGATAAGATGGAAGCCCACAGTCAGTTGAACAACTTAGTTTTATCTTGAAATCACCAATCCGGTCTATTTGTCTATTGTGTTGAATCTACCAACATATCATATATGGTCTAGCAGCCTCTAAGTCTACTTTCTTTGTGTCACCTTAGGAGTTGCCAGTTTTCTATCATCTTTCCTTTTGTATTGCTTAGACTACACAGATTTATACTTTGAACTTTTGCATCTTTCTAAAACTTAAATTTTAAAGTCCCTCTTGATTTGTTCCTGTGTACTATCATTTTCCAAAGGTATTGAATCGGTATCACAGACACAATCTACCTTATTTCAGCTAGCTACTCCTTCTCCCTCATTTTTTTTTTTTTTTATTTTTTTTTAATGTTAACTTGCTGACATATTCTCCCCCTAAAATACTAAAATCATTTCTGGTTTAATTATTTTAGGATTTTAATTAACAGCAAATAACATGAGTTAAATAAAAAAAATAAAATCAAATAGACAAATAAAATAAATAAATTTAACTAAACGACATCGGACTACACATTTTCATCATCAGGAATTACCTCACTTTTCTTTTTAACGCCGTTGACCTCTAATAAATATTGAAAACGTGGTTTATCAAAGGCTTTAGTATAGAGGTCAGCGCGTTGAAAATCAGTATTAATTTTAACCACATCAATTAAGTTCTTTTCAAAACAATCTCTTATGAAATGGTATTTAATACCGATGTGTTTGGTCTTAGGATGTTGGACCGGATTTTTAGTTACTGCAATTGCAGCGGAGTTATCAACAAAAATAGGAGTAGATGAGAATTTTAAACCGTAATCCCGCATTTGCTGTTGAATCCAGATGATTTGTGAACAGCAACTTGCAGCAGCAACATATTCGGCTTCACAGGTTGACAATGCAACCGATGTCTGCTTCTTACACTGCCAGGTAACTAATCTTCTCCCAAAGAATTGACACCCGCTGATGTAGACTTGTAGTTCATCTTGCAGCCCCCGTAATCCGAGTCACTATACGCGGTAAGCTCAAAGTCATCATCATGAGGGTACCACAATCCAAGTGTGGGTGTACCCTTCAGATAACGAAAAATCCTCTTGACCCCGATCAGATGGTTGACCTTTGGTTTAGCCTGATATCTTGAACATAGACATGTAGCATACATAATATCAGGTCTTGAGGCAGTGAGATACA
Organism: Flaveria ramosissima; assembly: GCA_025215565.1. Classification (NCBI taxonomy): domain Eukaryota; kingdom Viridiplantae; phylum Streptophyta; class Magnoliopsida; order Asterales; family Asteraceae; genus Flaveria; species Flaveria ramosissima. The sequence goes on from CM046034.1 coordinate 14,407,654, forward strand.
TGAGGGATCCGATCATTCCTCGGTACATAGTGGCATCTACTAGATCTCCATTATCATCAGGTGCTATATCATGATTCGTAGCAAGTGGAGTCCCAGCAGCAGAAGCATTCTCCATGTCAAAGCGACTGAGAATGTCTCCTACATACTTGGTCTGATGTAGAAAGATTCCATTAGGTGTTTGATCCACCTGTAACCCGAGAAAGAACTTCATCTCCCCCCCCATGGCACTCATCTCAAATTCTTTCTTCATTACTGCTTCAAACTCTTTACATAACTCTTCGTTCTTTGACCCGAAGATTATGTCATCAACATATATCTGTACAAGCAGTAGGTCGCCATCCTTTTCCTTAATAAACAGTGTACAGTCAATTACTCCCCTGCGAAAGCCGTGTTTCACAAGATGAGTTGAGAGTTTCTCATACCAAGCTCGAGGAGCTTGATGAAGCCCATACAAAGCTTTGTCGAGCTTGTAAACTCTATCCCGATGGTAAGGATCTTCAAAACCCTCGGGTTGACTTACATAGACTGTTTCTCTGATTTCCCCATGAAGGAATGCACTCTTTACATCTAATTGGTAGACTTTGATCTTCATGTACGATGCATAGGCAAGGAAGATACGAATAGCTTCCATCCTTGCCACGGGTGCAAACACCTCATTATAGTCAATTCCCTCGACTTGGCGAAAACCTTGAACCACCAGTCGAGCTTTGTTCCTGATAATGACCCCTTGGTCATCCTTCTTGCATTTTAGTACCCATTTAGTGCCAATGACTTTAGCACCTTTAGGTTTATCAACCAGAGTCCATACACCTAACTTCTTAAACTGCAGAAGTTCTTCTTGCATGGCACTCACCCACGCCTCATCATTTAGTGCCTCACTGACATATTTTGGCTCAACCTGCGAGACAAAACATCGATAAGCACCATCATGAATGTATCCTTTCTCCATAACCGAGGCGTAATCAGCTGAGTATAACTGATTTCGGGTTTGTACTCCTGATCTGACATCCCCAATAACATTGTCAAGGGGATGATAGACGTTTAGTCGTGATCCTGGAGTAGTAGGAACAGCTACCACCTCAGAACCAAGATTATGAACATTTGGTTCTGCATCTGAGGTAGTTGGAGTTTGAGGTTCTGAAGTCGAAGGTGCATCACTCGTAGATGCTTGTGGACTTTCAGGAACTGGAACCTGTTCCTCCTGACTGTTCTGGTCATCTGCTTCAGCTTCATCTTCAGAGGAGAGTCACTGTCGTCGACTACTCCCCCTGACTGAGTAGATGATTCTCCCTGTGTGCTAGATGGTGTATTCAGAATATCATACATCATCCTAGTAGCTAGCTCATCATCCGAGGGAGAGAGAGGTATGTTGAAGGATTTGAAGAATCCATCATAATCGAAGAAGTAGGCAGGTCCTTTGCCTGTAGGTGGCGTGGTATATCTCTGAACGTCGACATTACACCACACTTCTACAAGACCCGTTGAGTTATTGTAAACTCGCTTATTCGGTATGTTGTATCCTAGAAAGATTCCTTCATCTGCCTTCTCGCTGAATTTTCCTTCTTGTGTCTTCTTCAGAAGTGTACACGGCGCGCCAAAGGTTTCAAGATACTCCAAATTCGGTTTGCGTCTTTGTAGTAGCTCATAACATGTCTTTCCGTGGCGCTTGACTATTAGGACTCGATTCAGTGTATAACATGCATTTGCTACTGCCTCATTCCAGAATTGGATAGGCAGTTTCGAGTCAGCCAGCATAGTCCGTGCAGTCTCTATCAAGCTTCTATTTTTCCTCTCAGCAACACCATTCATCTGAGGCGTGTATGCTGAAGTGAATTGATGAACAATTCCCTTTTCCTTGCAGTATGCCTCCATCCATTGATTCTTGAATTCTGTCCCGTTGTCTGAGCGTACTTGTCTAACTTTTAGCTTGTAGAGGGATTCCAGAGTGGTGACTAATTCCTTGAATGACTCAAATGTTTCTGATTTGGATTTCAGAAACATTACCCAAGTGAACCTTGAGTAGTCATCAGTGACCACAAAAGTACAAATCGCCTGCAATGCTCCTTGTACTGACTGGACCAAACAGATCCATGTGAAGAAGTTCAAGAGGAAGTTCTATTGAATGAACTTTCTTCTCCTTATGAGACTTCTTTGTCTGTTTGCCTTTCTTGCAAGCTACACAAAAGTCAGGAAGTTGGAAGTTCTTGACATTTACTCCTCTCACTAAATCCTTCTGAATCAAGTGATTCATCTTCCTTTGACTAATGTGTCCCATTCTCCTATGCCAGGAGATTGAGTCCTTCTCAGTAGCTTTAGATAGAAAGCACTGCACCTCATGATCCGTTGGAGCAGCTGTTGACAGATCCAAGACATAAAGGTCCTTATATCTTGAGAGCAGTCATCAGAACTTGGTCCTCTGGAATCATATAGTCTTTCTTCAGCACGTAACACTTCTTGTTGTCGAAGATGACTTTAAATCCTTTATCGCAGATTTGGGAAACAGAAAGTAAGTTATTCTGAAGTTGTTGAACGTAGTTCACCTTATCAAACTTAACTTTCTGATTTCCCACTTCTCCCTGTGCTGTGATGTATCCTCCCTTGTTTCCTGCAAAGGAAACATGCCCTCCTTTTATTTGTTTGACATTTGATAAAAGGGCTCTATTTCCTGTCATGTGCCTGGATGCTCCGCTGTCTATAATCCACGTGTTAGTCTCAGCGCTATACCGAACACCCTGCACATATCAAGTAAATGTATTAGTTTAGGTTAGGAACCCAAGCCTTTACTGTCTTGGGTTTCCCAGAGGCATCACACATCATAAACTCTACCCATTGACCTTTAGAAGGTGAGGGTAACTCAGATTCCTTCTTGTCATCAGTATCAGACACACAGGATGACTTCTCTTTCCATAAGCCAGATTTGTGCAATGCCTGTTTATGATAAACAGTCGTCTGGCTTACAGGTTGGACTTTAGGTTCACTAGATCTTCTAGGTGGAGTTAGAGAACTCCTCTTAGAAGACCTAGGTCTAGAGTCCTGAAGATCAATCTTCTTCCTAGGTGTCTGATAGAAAGGACAATAGGAAGCAATATGTCCACATTCTCCACAGTTGTAGCACGATCTGCTATCAACTTTATGAGTAGACTTTTTTGTGGAGAAATGTGTGACACTTTAGGAACATCAATCACTTTAGGTTTTGACTCTTGCATGTTTGATGTTTTCTCTGGTTTAACAAATTTAACTGTTTTAACCTGTTTAACTTGTTCCACTTTTTGGTTAACTGGTTTTTGACTTGTAGCATGTGAAAAATTAACGTTTGAAGTCTTTTTGGGTTCTGATTTGACTCTGTTTGACCCTGACTTTAAGTTAACTTTTTCAAATTCATTTTCCAGATTAACACAAGGCAATTTACCCTTTGCCTTTGAAGTGGCCTCCTTTTGTTTCTGTCCAGATTCAGTAGATGAACATGATGTGTCTGGATCAGTAACAAGAGGAGTGGTCACCACATGATCCTTGATTGGGTTGTTGTTTACTGGTTTAGACTTGGTGTTCATCAAGGTCTCAGGTGGTGGTGGAACCACTTTGTAGCCTCTTAATCCCTCCCCATTATTCCTTTCTCTCACTAAGTGTTGAACTATGTGTGAAGAACTAGTCCAACTATGCAGTTCTGTTTTAAGGAGTTAACTTCTACTTCTAGAACTGCCTTTTGCTTCTTAGTGTCCTCTAGGGAGTTTAGATAGTACCTAATGTCATTGCTTGGTTAAAGGCAACTACTTCGGTTTCCCTAAGCTGTTTTGTCAATAGGTCTATCTTTTCTTTATAACTATGCTCATTTGTTTTAATACTCTATTGGCCTCAGTGCATAGTTGTAAATCTTTTACTAAGTTATCATTGTGATCTAATAACCTAGCAAATTTTTCATCGATGCTATTCCTAAACATATCATAGTTAGAGCAAGCATGATTATTAAACATTTGGTCAGTTGTACTTACCTGTGTAGTTTCAGAAGAGTTAGCCATCAACGCCGCATCAGACGTCTCTGGTTCTGGTGATTCTGACTTTTCTGTTTCTGACGTGGAAGTCTCCTCCTTTGGCTTGTAACTGACCTCAGCTGCAGTTGTTTCTTCACTGTGTGACATCGCTATCTCAACTGCTAGATCTCCTTCACTCGCAGAATCATCATCAATATCTTCAACACTGGCAATGTTAGATTCTGGTGTGAGACAAACCTAAAACTCCAATCCTGTCCTTCATCATCATGAGCAGTCAAGGCTTTTGTGTCCTTGTTTGATGAAGTAGAAGTGGAAGCTTGTTTGTCTTGGCGAGTAAAGGATGAGAACGGGTTCCCATTACCCGTCTTCTTTGGCTTGACACATTCCCTCTTGAAGTGCCCTTTCTCTCCACAGTTGAAGCAGGTCACTTTGCTCTTGTCAAAGCCAAATGTGGTGTCCTTAGTAGCTATCAAGTTCTGTCTTGTCTTCTTAACAAACTTCTTCGCCCTTCGGACAGCGCTAGCTAAGGCCCACATTATATCCATTCTTTCAAGCTCCATTTCATCTACCTGCTCGTAGTCCTCATCTGCCAGATGGCAGTTTCCAATCTTCCCAGCAACAAGTCCATCATATGAATGAACTACTGCGGCTAGAAGATCCATATGCTCTCGTGCTACTTCTACGGTCACATTACCGAGGTTCTCGGTCTTCAATTGGCAGCACTTGCTTCTGATCCAATATAGGGTACAGATGACCCTGACGTGTCTGATCCAGAAGGAGAAGCATGTGAAGAACCTGACGAGCTAGACACAAATGCTGTCTGGAGAGGTGCTCCAGATGACTTAGCTTGAGGCGTGGCGTTGTATAAAGCTGGATTCTGTGTGTACGCAGACTTCTGAGCTCTATACTTCATCCTAAGAGCTTCTTCACGCAACTTGAGAATGAAGTCATTTATATCCAACTTTATAAGCATTTCATTCTGTCTAAGGTTCGACACGAATGAAGCCCACTTATCAGGCAATCCGTCTGCGAAGTTGCTTACTTTCTCTTCCATAGTCGTTTCCACTCCATGTGTATGCAACTCGCTCATCAAGTGGTAGAATCTGTCTATGACTTCATCTAAACTCTCGTTACCAATCGATGAGAAGTTATCAAATTCCTTCTTTAACTCCTTTGCCTTGATTGCCTTCAATGATGCATTCCCATCATATCTCTTCTCTAGCTCATCCCACAGTTTCTTGGACTGCTTGTTCTCTGAGTACTGGTGGAATATGTCTTTGGGGATAGACTGAGTGATCAATGCATAAACCCTTTTCTCTGCATTGTACTTTACTTTCTGTGCGTCGGTCATCCCACTTAACGTTAACTTAACTCCATCTGCTCCCACAGGTGTACTATAACCGACCTCTATAGCTTCGCACAGATTAGGATCTACTCCATTGAGGTAGATCTCAAAACGTTGTTTCCAGTGGGGAAACTCATCTAAAGTCAAGAGCTTTGGTGGTTTATTGTGATTACCCACCTCACTCTCAAGCAACAGCAGGTTCTGAATTCTTGAGTCCGTCCCAGCAGTAAAGGCTGACATCTGATCTTCCATGGCTAATAAACTTACTATCTAAACAAATAAACTTTAACTGATGCGACTAAAGGATGCGAATGGTCTTATCGTGCGTATGAACTCTGCGATTGGTTCAACCGTGCGACTGAACAGGGCGAATGGTTCAGTCGTGCGAATGAAACTGGTGCGTATGAGCTATGCGAACGAACGGTTCAGTTGGCCGAATGAAGGTGCGACTAGGTCCAATCGTGCGAATGAGCAATGCCAATGGAGTCCAGTCGTGCGAATGGGTCACTCGTGCGACTGAAGCTGCTGTTTTGCGAAAATTTCTAGGTTTGACGGGTTTCAGCCGTAAAAATTCGAAATTTCGCAAGTCCAAATCGCCTAAGTCCGTAGAAACTGAACTTCGATGAGCAGGGAACGTCCAAGATCACTTTTGATGCTAAAGATTGCGTTTTTCGTGCAAAAACACAAACTTTTATGCAATCTTGATTAAATCAACACGAAATCAAGAGCCAAAGCTCTGATACCACTTGTTAGGACCTGGTATTTGAAGGAAATACCTAGTGATTGCGTGTTAAACCAACTCAAATAGTGCGGAATCCTATTTGATTGGCGATCCAATCAGCGAGAACACACGATGAATCAATCAAGAATTGAAATCAACGTCAGAAATCGATTAGAAACCGATCTGATGTGTTCTGTGAACTTGGAGAACGATTTGGGAGGCTTCTGGACGGCTAGGGTACGTCTGGAATCGTAATGGGATGAATGCTTACGTTTTCCCACGAATTGGGTCTATTTATAGGTTAGTATTGTTCAATCGTGCGACTGGGCCATAAGTATGGTTCAGTCGTGCGATTGAACCATGCGGTTGATTCATCCGCACGACTGAGTGTTCAGTCGTGCGATTGAGTCAATCTTATGTGTCAATCATACGACTGATCCAGTCTCCTGGTTCAGTCGTGCGATTGAGTCAATCGTATGAAGTTATTCATGCGTGTGGTCCATTCGCATGGGCCATTCGCATGAGAACTTCATTAAGTTAAGTTTGAATGTTTTAATTAATATAACATAATATGCAATCATTCAAACAATCATAAACCCAATCAATTCAATCACAACTTATTAATGAAATATTAAACATCACATGTAACAAACAATTCATATCATTTCATTAATCGATACTATTACATCATAATCAGACAGACAAGATTTATTACATTACAACTCATGATCTAGGGACATACATGCATCAACAGGAGTACTGGTATTGCACTCCTTTCATGAATCAGAATTTCCAACCACCTGGAATCCAGTTGAGATGAATACACCCTTTTGCTTTGGGTCTATCTTTAGCTTGGACTCAGCCACTTTCTTGGCAGTTTTTCTGGCTGCCTTAGCTTTGCTTCTTCTGGCTTTGGTGGTCAGGGTTTGATCAGCATTGGCTGGGGAGGGCATAATTACCTGATACTTCCCTGTGATGGTCTCCATAGTTGCATCATTCTTTGACTCATGAGAGGGTGGGTCAGCAGATGGAACCTCTTGCTCTTCAGTACCACACCTTGGTTGTCTTATAGACTCATAAGAGTGTGTTGGAGCAATTTCATTGGTTCCCAACCCACCTTTGTTTTGATAACAAAGTTTTGAGTGAGAGGATGATGCAAGAATGGCTTGGAAGTTTTGCTTGGAAATAGCATACTTCCTGGCTTGAGCCTCAGCAGTGACAAGCTGGGCTTGAGCCTCAGTCAATTTGGATATTAAATCCTTTATCTGAGTCTTATAGTTTGTATGTTCATATTTTAAGAGGGACACAGTTTTCTCTAACTCCTATATTTTTCTTTGGTAGTCAGATTCAGCCCTTTTAAAGTCAGATTTTAAAACATTTAAAGACTCAATATCAGATTTAATTTCCATATTGTAGTCCTGATACAGTTTAACCTTAGCAATACAGGCAGGAGTACAGAGATGTTCATATACCTTGTTTTCATCTGTTCTGGCCATGAGTGCTTGAGCAGGAGTCACATCCTGAACCATAAAGCTCCAGTCAACTTCTTGAGCCATTGCAGTAGTCTCTGTTGACTTTCCGGTGGCCTTTGGTGTAGAGGGATGTGTGGAGGCCTGTGGGGTTCCCGGGTTGGACTTGGGAGCCTTGCATTCCCTTGCAAAATGACCAAGTTGGTTACAGTTGTAACATTGGCCTTGCTTTTGTCAAACCCAAATTTGTTGTTGATTGGGTTATGAGGGAATTGCATTCGAGTTCTCTTAAAGAACTTCTTTGCTCTGTAGGTTAGAAGAGCCATTTGCTGGACTATGTCCACGTATTCCACGTCATCCGGGCTAAAACACTCTAGATCATCAAAGCAGTATTGATAGTCATTTGAGTGTCCACTTCCTGAGACAAAAGCACAGCTATCCTGAAAGGAGCTTTGCTGAGGTTGTTGAGACCTTGGAGTCTCAGGAAATGTGATGTAAGGCCCAGAGGAACAAGATGGCTGCTGGGGGTAAGTCAGGTATTGCTGAGACTGGGAGATTCCTGAGCCTTCAACAACCATTAAAGCGTTGCTAGAAGGAAGACTCAAGGGTCTGCTTGTCTGATGACCCCTCTTACTTTCCATTTCCAAACGGTATCCATCAAGGATCCCATAGAGTTGGTCATGGTGAGTGTATTCAGATTCTCTATTCTCTTGATAGAGACAAAGTAGAATGTCCACTCATTGGGTATAGCACTCATGAACTTTCTTGTAAGGTCTCTGAGTTCATGAGTAATTCCCACAGATTGAAGGGAAGAAATGAGGTCCATGTACCTGAAATATTGCTGGCTAAGAGTCTTTCCAGCAACATAGGTGAAGTTCTCAAACTGCTGCTTCAGTGAGTCCTTCTTGGAGTCATTTGAGCTTGAGTACATTTGAGCAAGCGCATCAAAGAGTTCTTTGGCAGACTTACAATGCTCAAACCCCACCATGATAGAGTTTGGAATTGCAGTCATAAGAACAGTCATAGCATTGCTGTCTATGTCAAGCTTCTTCCTGTCTTTATCAGAATAATCTTCAACGGCTTTCTCAATCATGGCACCATTTCCACCAGCAACTTTTGGCTTATACGGGCCATTGACAATGGATTGCCACATCTTGCTGTCTTGATACCTGATGAAGCCTTCCATTCTCTGCTCCAAGACCTGAAGTTTTTAGGGGTGATGATGGGAGCTTTGGTCATCGTCCCCATCTTTACTTCAGATTTGTTGAGGGCCATTTTGAGTGAGGTATAAGGAGGAGTGAAAAACTTGTTGATTAGGATGGTAAGATCTCACAATCAAGAGCCTAAAAAGGTCTGATACCAATTGCAGGATCGGGTTTGTCACTTAAACACTTGTATTTCTCTCAAACTCACTTATGGAAACACTCAAACCAGATGAAGTAATGTCTCTTACAAGAGTTGATAATAATATAATAAGTAGCAAAGGAACAAGCAGAAATATATTTTCAAGGCACTTGTATATATTACTTCTCAACTCAAGATATTACAAGACTCTTACAAGCATAAAACAAGAGTTACATAAGAAACTATATATACTAGATCCTACAGCCGGATATACTTTGATACCAGCTAGAAACCTAAGACTAAAGCATATACTACAATGCTAAAGTTAAGGTATCTTAGATAAAGTATTATCTAAGATATGGTAGTCATGACATGTCCATGACTTACCTTTTGTCACCAACTAAAGATGGCAACTGTACTAACATAAAAAGGTAAACAGTGGATTAAAGTATGGTCAACTACATGGGTTTTGAGAAAACGCCATGCAGTATCTTAAAGATTTGCAGCGGAGTGTCAGAGAGGCCATACTTATGTCCACTGGATAATAGGAGTGTCTTCCGAAGGTTAATTGGCTTCGGAAGAATAAGTTCTTCCGAAGCCACTTATACTTCGGAAGAGGCTTCTATGCTTCCAAGGCTTTGAGGACTTTTGTACTTCGAAAGTTGACTTCAGATCTTTCTCTCTAAGTCTTGATCTTCGGAAGTAGGTTCTTTGTCTTCGGAAGTTGGAGTTTTCCTTCGGAAGTGTGTTTTACACTTTGTCTTCGGAAGAGCTCCTTCTTCCTTCGGAAGTTCCATACTTAGCTTCGGAAGTCCTTTGTATGTTGTACCAAAATCTTCTAAGTGACTTGGTTTTGGTTGCAATAGCCTTTCTAGATCCAACAGTTAGCTTCGTCGGAAATGCAAGAGCTATCAAGTCAACTACAAGAGTTGCTAGATAAGGGTTTCATACGACCAAGTCACTCGCCGTGGGGAGCATCGATACTATTTGTAAAGAAGAAGGATGGAACGTTTCGAATGTGCATAGACTATCGAGAGTTGAATAAGCTGACCGTGAAAAATCGATATCCACTTCCCAGGATCGATGATCTATTTGATCAATTGCAGGGAGCGTCATATTTCTCTAAGATCAATCTCCGATCAGGTTATCACCAGTTACGAGTCCATGAGGCGGACATACCAAAGACAACATTCAGGACCCGATATGGGCATTACGAGTTCTTAGTCATGCCATTTGGGCTGACCAACGCGCCAACAGTATTCATGGATCTTATGAACCGAGTGTGTAAACCCTATCTGGACAAGTTTGTGATCGTGTTTATAGATGATATACTCATTTCTTCTAGATCCAACGAAGACCACGAACAACACCTTCGAGCGATACTCAAATTGTTGATGGAAGAGAAACTTTACGCCAAGTTCTCGAAGTGTGAATTTTGGTTGCGGGAAGTGAAGTTTTTGGGACACGTGGTTACGGAAAAGGGAATCCACGTTGATCCTGGAAAGATCGAAGCAATTAAAAAGTGGGATACTCCTAAGACACCCTTAGAGATACGACAATTTTTAGGATTGGCTGGTTACTATCGACGATTCATTGCAAACTTCTCTAAGATTGCACAGCCGTTGACAATGTTAACACAAAAGGATAAGAAGTTTGATTGGGGACGAAAGCAAGAGGAGGCATTTCAGACGTTGAAGAAAAGTCTATGCAACGCACCGATATTAACCGTTCTTGATGGGTCGAATGATTTTGTGGTGTTTTGCGATGCGACACATGAAGGCCTAGGTTGTGTGCTTATGCAAAAGGACAAGGTGATTGCTTATGCCTCACGTCAACTTAAGGTTCACGAAAAGAACTATACGACACATGATCTGGAACTAGGCGCAGTGGTATTCGCCATAAAGATATGGAGGCATTATCTATATGGGACTAAGTGTGTCGTCTACACCGACCATAAAAGCCGTAAACACATCTTTGATCAAAAGGAACTGAATATGCACAAAGAAGATGGGTGGAACTCTTAAGTGATGATGACTGTGAGATTCAATATCATCCAGGGAAGGCGAACGTAGTAGCGGATGCCTTGAGTAAGAAGGAGCGTGTTAAACCACTACGTGCGCGAGCATTAGGGATGACTATTCAATCGAACTTGAAAGAGCTAATACTGTTGGCGCAGGGTTAAGCGCTAAAGGAAGAAAATGTGGCATGTGAAGAGTTTCGAGGGTTAGACAAACAGATGAATTGTAAAGAAGATGGTGTAGTGTATTTCGTGGATCGTATATGGGTACCTAAGTGGGGTGATATTCGAACCCTAGTTATGAATGAAGCACACAAGTCCAAGTATTCTGTTCATCCTGGTGCAGACAAGATGTGCCAAGATCTTAAGGAGTTGTATTGGTGGTCAGGCATGAAAAAGGATATTGCAAAGTATGTGAGTGAATGCTTGACTTGTTCCAAAGTCAAAGCCGAACATCAGAAACCGTCAGGTCTGTTGCAACAACCAGAAATTCCCGAATGGAAGTGGGAAAATATAATGATGGATTTCATCACTAAGTTTCCTAGAACAAGTAGTGGGCATGATTCAATATGGGTCATAGTGGATAGAATGACGAAATCTGCTCATTTCTTACCTATTCGTGAGGACTACAAAATTGAGAAGTTAGCAAGGTTACATGTGAATGAAATAGTGACTAGGCATGGAGTGCCTGTGTCTGTTATATCTGATCGAGACAGTAGATTTACATCTCGGTTTTGGAAGACTCTTCAGAAGGCGATGGGTACTCGCTTAGACTTAAGTACCGCCTATCATCCACAACTGACGGTCAAAGTAAACGAACGATACAAACCTTAGAGGACATGCTTAGGGCATGTGTGATTGATTTTGGTGGGAGTTGGGATACCCACTTACCATTGATCGAGTTCTCTTACAACAATAGTTACCACATGAGCATTGGATTCGCTCTGTTTGAGGCGTTGTATGGAAGAAAATGTAGATCTCCGGTGTGTTGGGCGGAAGTAGGTGAAAGCCAATTGACAGGCCTGGAGATTATCCAAGAAACGACTGACAAAATATTTCAAATCAAGGATAGGTTTAAGGCAGCTCGAGACCGACAGAAAAGCTATGCTGATAACCGTCGCAAATCCTTAGAGTTCAGCGTTGGTGATTATGTCTTACTGAAAGTTTCTCCGTGGAAGGGAATCATGCGCTTTGGGAAGAAAGGGAAATTGGCTCCGAGATATGTTGGACCATTCGAGATCACTGAAAGAATTGGTCCCGTAGCGTATCGGTTGAAGTTACCTCAAGAACTTAGTGGGGTACACGATACATTTCATGTATCGAACCTTAAGAAGTGCCTAGCCGACGGATCCCTTCATGTACTGATTGAGGAAATCAAAATTGATGAGAAACTACATTTTGTGGAATAACCAATAGAAATCATGGACCGAGAGGTGAAACAACTGAACCGCAGCAAAATTCCAATTGTTAGAGTGAGATGGAACTCCAAGCGAGGGCCTGAGTTACGTGGGAACGGGAAGACCAGATGAAATCCAAGTATCCGCATTTGTTCGCGGATACAACCTAAGGACCTAACTCCAGCTGAATTTCGGGACGAAATTCTCTCAACTGGGGGATACTGTGACATCCGCCACCATCAGGTCCGGCAATTGACTCGAAATCCGTTAATTATCTTTTCACGCATTTATTACTTTGCGTAATTAATATATTTCGAACCGAATCTCGTCACATCTCTTTGTCGTGCCAACCTTAAGATTTAATGACGCTAATAATATAAAATTTATTTTATCTTTATGTTTATTTTTGTAAATTTTTTAATATTATTATTGTTAATATTATTATTATAATTAAGTCCAGGGTTTAGAATGTAAATTAAATAAACTTGAGGGAATAATTATGTGAAAGTTGGGGGACTAATGTGCAAAAATCCAAATTTTATAATTTCATATCTTGAAACCGTGAAACCCCCATTCGAACCCTACTGCCGTCCAGACATCCTCCGCCATTGCACCACCGAATCAGCCCAATTCGTGCCGTTAGCCACCGCCGGTTGCCGCCGCCTCGCCGTTTAATCGTTTCGCAGGTAACCGATCATTATGAATCTCGTTTTGTCTCGTTTCGTTTCGGTTTGTCGTTAGGTTCGGTTGTTCGCTTTGATTCGTGTGATCCCTTATGTGTACGTATATATGTGTGTGTCCCGCATCGTGTGTCGGTTGTCGAAAGAAACCGAACAAAACAACCTTCGGCTGCTGTGTGTAGACCGCGGGTATATATATATACATGGCAGAGATATGCATATATATGTGTGTGTGCGGTTATATACGTATGTATGCGAATGAATGTATATGTGTGCTAGTATGTATATGCGTATGTGTGTGTCACATGCTGCTTGTCGAAAGGGACCAAGCACAGCAGCCCTCGGCTGCTGTGTGTATACCGATAGTGTGTGTATGCCTACATATATATATGTTGTGTCTGTGCGATGAGTGTGTAGTGTGTGTGTACTGTGTGCGTAGTGTGGGTGCAGAGTGTGTGCGTATGTATTTGTGCAGTGTGTGTGTGTATGTTGCAATGTGTGTATGTGCATACATATGATATATATATGTACAATGTGTGTGTATGTATATGTGTAGTGTGTGTGTGTATGCGATGTGTGTGTGTAGGCGGTGTGTATGTGTGAATGTGCAGTGTGTGTGTGTTCAATATGTGCAGTGTGTGTATGTATAATGCGATGTGTGTATGTGCATACATGTGATATATGTATGTATAATGTGTGTGTATGTATATGCGCAATGTGTGTGTGTATGCGTGTGTGTTCAGTGTGTGTGCAGGTGTGTGTTGTTTTAGTGTGTGTGTATATGTGTGTGTGAATGTGTTCCATGGGTGAAATTGTGTGTGTTTTGTTTATAGTGGGGGTTATATTATCATTATTATCCTTATTATTATCTATTATTATTATTATTATTATTATTATTATTATTATTATTATTATATTATTATTATTATTATTATTATTATTATTATTATTATTATTATTATTATTGATATTATTATTACTTTTATCCTTATTGTTATTATTACTACTATTATTATTACCTTATATTATTATTATTATTTTTACTAATAGTGTGTTGGGTTGTATGAAATATATATATTTTGTGTGCATGTCACGCGTCAACACGCGTCAACATGAACCGACCCGGAACCGACCGAACGACCCTTCCTCTGTAGACTCGTCTTAAGATTTTATTGTAATTATTTATAGGTGCTTGATCGTTCTTTGCCCTCACTCGTTGAAGCATTTTATTCGTTCATATTCATCTTATTTCAAGGTGAGTTTCGCGGCCCCGTTTTCATTTTAAACATTTATAAACTAGGGGGAAAAGTATGCTCATCCTTTTTTATGTTGTAACTTATTCAATTCTTTTGGGACTGTTGTGTTTACTGTTTGTAAGTATTATCCAGTGCATGCATGAGTTGTCTTTGTGGTTCTGTATTCACAACTATTTAACTCCGGTGTTGGAGCCGACGGGCAGATATTGGTAGTACTATTGGGTTGACACCCCCACCCTTGTTTGTTAGTATACTAGTTGGGACTAACAGTGGCCAGGAATGGGCCCTAGGGTGAATATGTTCCGACAAAGTCTTTGTGTACGTCATAGGTTTAGTTGTGATGCTCATGTGATATTACTTGATTATAACTGTATGCACTCATATCCTACTACACTATTATACAACATCAAGTTTGTTTATTATTCAAACCTGCGATCTTACCAACATTATGTTGACCACTTGAGCATATCTTTTCAGGTAACAATCACTGAGGATTGCTAGGGTTGCTGCCTTAGCGATGACCTTAGACTTACATCATTTAAACTTTGGATGTCTTCGACAGTTGCATTTGACATTTACTTGTTATTCACATTTGATTACTTGTTCCCTGGTTGTGGGATTAACATTATTTGTTTGTATGACTATGTTTGTCGTGGAATTTGACTAACTACAACACAAGTCTCCATTTGTGTCGGGTAACATCATGAAACGTTGACTTTCCTCATTTATTGCATCTCTATTAATTAACAATGTGTTATGACGATCCCGTCCGTTACATCCTCGTGTTTCCGCTATAAGCGGGGGTGTGACAGGAGCAAACACTTCATCATAATCAATTACTTCCTCCTGGGTGTAACCTTATGCAACTAATCTTGCTTTGTTACGAACAACAATTCCTCGATCATCTGATTTGTTTCTAAACAACCATTTTGTGCCAATGGCATTTTCTCCTTCAGGCTAATCCATAAGCTTTTACACTTCCTGTTTGTGGAACTATAGTAACTCTTATTGCATAGCCTCAATCCAACTATTGTCCTGTAACGCTTCAGTGTTGTTTTCAAACACAATTTGAGATAGAAAACACGAGCATAAGAAAAGGTTTGCTTGTTCTACATGACTCCTCATTGTTATCTTATTCAATGGACCAATAATCTATGACGTAGGATGGTTCTTGTGAACACGAGACGTTGGGATCTCATCTTCTTGAACATTCACATCAAGATTAGTCTGGTTCAAGTCAGAAAGCTGATGCAATAAGTGTTAGGACCTAGGATTTGAATGAAATACCTAGTGATTAGCGTGTTAAACCAACTCAAATAGTGCGGAATCCTATTTGATTGGCGATCCAATCAGTGAGAACACACGAAGAATCAATCAAGAATTGAATCTAACGTTAGAAGTCGATTAGGAATCGATCTAATGTGTTCTGTGAACTTGGAGAACGATTTGGGAGGTCTCTTGACGGCTAGGGTACGTCTGGAATCGTAATGGTATAAATGCTTACGTTTTTCCACGATTGGGTCTATTTATAGGTTAGTATTGTTCAATCGTGCGACTGGGCCATAAGTATAGTTCAGTCGTGCGATTGAACCATGCGGTTGATTCATCCGCACGACTGAGTGTTCAGTCGTGCGACTGAGCCAATCTTATGTGTCAATCATACGACTGATCCAGTCTCCTGGTTCAGTCGTGCGATTGAGTCAATCGTATGAAGTTATTCATGCGTGTGGTCCATTCACATGGGCCATTCGCATGAGAACTTCATTAAATTAAGTTTGAATGTTTTAATCAATATAACATTATGTGTAACCATTCAAACAATCATAAACCCAATCAATTCAATCACGACTCATAAATGAAATATTAAACATTACAAATAACAAACAATCCATATCATTTTAATAATTAATACAAATTACATCATAATCAGACAGACAAGATCTATTACATTACAAATCATGATCTAGGGACATACATGCATCAACAAACTCCCCTTTGGACCTAGATCTATCTAATCTCTTGTCTTGTGCATAACCTCCTTGTACTTCTTGTACTTCTCCTCTTTGGTGACTCCCGCGTGAATCTCAAACGCGAAGCAGAGTCGTATAACATTTTGGAACTGGAGGGCTTGTACAATATCTTGCGTGTCATAGAACAGTGGCCACTTGTATAATGTATAGACATCATTAGCAGACAAGTTAGTTAGCCACATCGGGTCGAATACCCTGATTGTATCCATTTGTCCCTCTTTATTTAGGACTATGACCGCTTCGGCTGTTCTCCAATCATAGTACCACCATTTGAAGTGCGGAGTGAAGTTCTGTGGCATTTCCCTGAGAGGGATTCTCGACATAGTGCGTGGAGGACTCCACTTCAACACAATCTTGGGCTTGCCAGTAATGGCATCCACCTCAGACCTTCTTATGTACCTAGTAGGCTGTTGGGGTCTGAAGTTAACCCATCTGGTGTGGTACTCCTTCTTAAGGGCAGCCTCGAACCAGCCTGACATTTTCCTTGGGTCAGCATACAAAAGCTTTAGCTTAGCCAGCTGGTTGAGCTCAAAACCAGGTAGAGTCTTCAGATCATGTGGGAATCTGAAGTACTCTATGCCCTGTTCTCTCTTAACTGCATACGCGTTAAGATCATCAAAATAAGCCCATGCTATAATCCTGCCTGATACCTTGTGGTGTTTCTTGACTCTGTAGAGCTTGGTGTAGGCATCTTTCTTTGGTGCAGCACGTTGGGCTTTCACTTCTTCAAAACAGGCAGCCCACTCAGCCTTTCGAAAGTCAACTTCGTCATTTGAGGCTTGGGCTGTTCCTTCTGCCTTCTTCGTTTCCTGCTCCATCTTGTTCAGTACCTCAAAAGTATCACTGACTAGGGACTCACCCAGATTGGGGACCACATTACCCTTGTTGTCAGCATACTGAGGGTACTCTTCTGCAGTGATATCTTCGACTTCGACTTCATCAACATAATTTAGCTCTTCATCACTAGTCGAATCAACTGTTGGAGCATCTTTGACGATTTCATCCGGATTGAGTCTGAACATCTCTGCGAGTTGCTCGTTAGATAGGTCATGAATTATTTCCTCTTCTTCAGGGGTATAACTCACAGACCTTCTTACAATCCCTTGCAGATCAAGAATCATGGTTAGTTGAGTCTTGACCTGTTGAAGGGGAGCAATATCAAACTCATCTCTTTGAAAATTTGGATCTGTTTGATTTAAACATTCAACACATAAATCATTAGTAAGTAATCAAACAGATTAGCTGAATATATAAACATTCAAAACATTTGTTTTCAGTACATGATTCAAACACAAAGATAAATAAATACATAAAACATCTAATCTGTACTTTTGTCTTGAATCATGGTCTCATCGCTCGGAGGAGCAGAGGTGGTAGCTGACTGGTCCTGTCGATTCTTCGATCTTCGTTCTTGACCTGAAGCAGAGGCCGATGCAGCCGCATCCCCTCCTTCTGCTTCGTCATCATCATCCTTTCCCTCTGTCCTTTCTTCATCTGTTTCCTCCTCATCCTCATCATCCTCCTCATCCTCATCATCATCTTCATCATCATCATCACCATCTCCATCATCTCCATCCCCTTCCTTTATCTTTAAGAGCTCATCCTTTGATCCCTTTAACCGCAGCATGATGGTCTTGTTGGTAGTCTCCAACTCCTCTATACGTTTGGCTGATTGGGCATGCTACTCCTGGAGTTAGGACATCTCTACTCTCTATGCATCCATCAGCTGGGTCTGCTGCTCTATCACACGAGCCTGCTCTGCCATCTGTTGAGACTGGGCAGCAGTCAGGTCGATCAGCTGACGTATCTGTGCAGCTTTCTCCTTGTCGGCAGCTAGTAAGCGCATCACCATACGGTTTAGCGCCGAAAGTTGTTCCTCTACCCCGATTGGAGGTAGAGGTGATCCATACATGTTTGAGGAGTGGGCTGATGGTCCTGCATGATGTGAGGTGGTGGTGGTAGTGGCAGTGGTGAATATGGGTCGGTAAAATGGTGAGGGTGATGTGGGTGTAACTGGTATGGTGGTGGAAGGGAAATGTACAGTGGTGGTAGGTAAGGTGGTGGCTGTGGTAGCAGTGGTGGATGTGGTGGTGGGTGGTATATCAGTGGAGGTGGTAGTGGTGGCTGTGGTGGTGGAAGTAGAGGCTACAGTGGTAACGAAGGTCAGTCGACGCTTCTTCTTCTTCAGTCCATGGGGCTGAGCCATCCTCTTCCTCCTAGTCCCAGTGGAAGTGGATGCTCCCCCTGCAGCTCTGCCCGCTGAACCCGGAGCATAGCTCGGGTCAGTCTCTGTCTCTCTGGAGTCTCGAGGGTGTTCACCAACCACCCTTAGCCCGTGTTCTGTGGGAACAACCTTGCTTCCCACAGTTCTCGTGAGGGGCTCCTCATCAGACTCCTCCTCCTCCTTATCACCAACAACAAACTCCTGATGAAAACCGGCCGTCTCAGCAACATCTCCGGCAGGGGCAGACCCCGGGGGAATAACATCAGAATCAGTGCCTCTAGATGGAGCAGGCATATCATCCCCGGCGTCTCCGCTATCATCATCATCTGAATCATGAGCTAGTAGAGCAATCTGCTCTACATCGGAATCACTATCATCGTGGCGCCACTTCTCTTGGCTGGCACCACGTAGTCAGCACGGACCAGATGCCCAAACAACCTCCTGACAGGGGGTTTCACCTGCTTCCCCCTGTACACCTTCATCCTGCCCAACGTAGTGTCATCCATGACCTCGAGCACTACAGCATCCTCCTTCTCCTTCGGCAGGGAGGGAAGCTTCTGATCTATAATCATCTGCATAAACCTCGGATACATGCAGAAGCCTTCATTCCCTTTCCCCTCAATGTTCTCCACCAGGTAGGTGAAGATCATTTTGGAGAAGCTGAACGGGTGGTTCAGCACCAACGCAGCATAAGCGTTCTGGATCTGATCAGACAACTCATCAAATCCTCCCTTCCTCGACGCTATGCACTTCACTAGAACATGCGCAGGATACTTGAACTGGGGACAGAGGTGACTCTTGTTGAGTACCCCAGCATTGATGTCCCCAGAGTACTTGGCTCTCAGAAAACATCCTCTGACCGTGAGGGGGTGTAGACGAGTAGGACAATCAGCATCATCCCCTAGCTGTAGAACAATCCTCACCAAAGATAGTACTCCTGATGCAATGATAGTACTCCTCCGAGATGGTAATAGCCTCACCAAAGATAGTACTCCTGATGCAATGAGGCTCAGAGGATCTATCAACGGTCGCGCCTTCCCAGAAGGCCTGCTGCACTGATCTATAAGGTGTACACGGTGTAAAGATAGCATGAGCAATCCTAGATCTCAGCAGAAAAGTGATGATGCCTGAGAAGTCAGCCGCGTTCCTGGATGTCAAATCCAGATGAGCACATATGTTATGCTTTGTGCTCATGGTCCATCGACTCGCCATCTATAACACATAACAATATAAACATTAGTACCTTTGGCTAAGAACATCATGAAACACTTAAACTTGAATAGAATGTTTCTGTCATGCGATTAAGGTTGTGCGACTGAGATCAGTCGTGCGACTGAACAGTGCGATTGTGGTTTAGACGTGCGAATGATCTCATGCGTACGATTGAGTGTGCGACTGGACTCATGCGCATGTACCCTTATGCGGTTACACCAATCGTGCGACTGAGCTTCATACGCATGGTTCAGTCGTGCAGTTAGGTAAATCACACCCTTCAGTCGTGCGACTGAAGTTCATCAGCCTGTCCAATCGCATGATATCCTGACTGTTCAATTCAAATTTACTTTTTCACCAATTTTGAGTTTTAGACATCGTTATCTGGTTCATTTGACTCGCAATATGTTCTTATCACCTCTAACACACTTAATTTCATCTGTTTGAGTAGTTAGGTTAGGTTATTAGTCCGTTTAAGTCTCGGTTTGCTTTCAGTTCAAATTTTACAGATCTGAAGTCAAAATGAGCGCGATTTTGGTTTCTTTCCACCGCAAATTACCTGTAAAGTCGATAGAAATGATCAGTACTCAAGAAACGGGTGTTTTAGTAATCAAATGAAATTTTGACAGAGTGTAGTTAAGTCGTGCGATTTAGGGTTTCTTTGAGGGTGATGAGTCTCTGCGACCGACTCCCCCTCTATTTATACTAACCCTAGATCCAATCGTGCGACTGAGTTCATACGCACCTTTCAGTCGTGCGACTGAGTTCATACGCACCTTTCAGTCGTTAGCAACTTAAGGAAATCATACTAGAACTCTTAGATTGTCACATTGATTTGAACTTTCGAGAATTGCAGCCACAATGATTGTCAATATGTCTGTCCACTTAAATCCATACACAGACTTTTGACACAGACTGATGATTGATTTAGGTTTGATTATTTCAATCTAACATTTGTGGATCCCACACTTATATGGTAATCAACATTCCTCAGGAGCTTTTGAGCGGTCTACGGGTATTATTACAAGAAGAGACTATTCTTAGAGTTTTCAAAGAGAAGCCAGTCCTCAGGTCAGTGCCATCGCACAGCAGAGAGGCGGCAAACAACAATGAATTCTAGAATATCTAGGTTATGCTTATCCTCAGGTCAGTGCCATCGCACAGTAGAGAGGCACACAACCTATCTCCTTGTTAGAGCAGCTTATTTTATTTTGCACAAAATGCACCAACAACATAAGTCATTAGCTTTATAGCATTTGTCTTTCATTTTTTCTTTGCTTTGCTCTAATTATGGTCATCCGCACATATTTGTGGCGTTTACATGCTCATTACCCCTTATTGGAATATTGTTGATTATGTTAACCAGTGATAAGATGGAAAGCTCACAGTCAGTTGAACAACTCAGTTTGATCTTGATAACACCAGTCAAGTCTAATCATCTATTGTGTTGAATCTACCGACATATCATTTGTGGTCTAGCAACCTCTAGGTCTACTTTCTTTGTGTTACCTTCGGAGTTACCAGTTTTCTATCATCTTCCCTTTTGTATTGCCTAGACTACACAGACTTATACTTTAAATTTTTGCATTTTTTCAAAACTTAAATTTTTAAAGTCCCTCTTGATTTGTTCCTGTGTACTATCATTTTCCAAGGTATTGAATCGGTATCACAGATACGATCTACCATATATCAGCTATTCACTCCTTCTCCTCGCTTTTTTTTTAATGTTAACTTGCTGACATATTCTCCCCCTAAAATACTAAAATCATTACTGGTTTAATTATTTTAGGATTTTAATAACAGCAAAATAACATGAGTTTAAATTTAACCGACGAAAATAAACACATAAAATGAACTAAAATGAAAAACATTAACTAAACTACATAGGACTACACATTATTATCATCAGGAATTACCTCACTTTTCTTTTTAACGCCGTTGACCTCTAGCAAATATTGAAAACGTGGTTTATCAAAGGCTTTAGTATAGAGGTCAGCGCGTTGAAAATCAGTATTAATTTTAACCACATCAATTAAGTTCTTTCAAAACAGTCTCTTATGAAATGGTATTTAATACCGATGTGTTTGGTCTTAGGATGTTGAACCGGATTTTTAGTTACTGCAATTGCAGCAGAGTTATCAACAAAAATAGGAGTAGACGAGAATTTTAAACCGTAATCCCGCATTTGCTGTTGAATCCAGATGATTTGTGACCAGCAACTTGCAGCAGCAACATATTCGGCTTCACAGGTTGACAATGCAACCGATGTCTGCTTCTTACACTGCCAGGTAACTAATCTTCTCCCAAAGAATTGACACCCTGCTGATGTAGACTTGTAATTCATCTTGCAGCCCCCGTAATCCGAGTCACTATACGCGGTAAGCTCAAAGTCATCATCATGAGGGTACCACAATCCAAGTGTGGGTGTACCCTTTAGATAACAAAAAATCCTCTTGACCCCAATCAGATGGTTGACCTTAGGTTTAGCCTGATATCTAGAACATAAACATGTAGCATACATAATATCAGGTCTTGAGGCAGTGAGATACATAAGGGATCCAATCATTCCTTGGTACATCGTGGCATCTACTAGATCTCCATTCTCATCAGGTGCTATATCGTGATTCGTAGCAAGTGGAGTCCCAGTAGCAGAAGCATTCTCCATGTCAAAGCGACTGAGAATGTCTCCTACATACTTGGTCTGATGTAGAATGATCCCATTTGGTGTCTGATCCACCTGTAACCCGAGAAAGAACTTCATCTCCCCCATAGCACTCATCTCAAACTCTTTCTTCATCACTGCTTCAAACTCTTTGCATAACTCTTCGTTCTTTGAGCCGAAGATTATGTCATCAACATAGATCTGTACAAGCAGTAGGTCGCCATCCTTTTCTTTAATAAATAGTGTGCAGTCAATGACTCCCCTGCGAAAGCCGTGTTTCACATGATGAGTCGAGAGTTTCTCATACCAAGCTCGAGGAGCTTGATGAAGCCCGTATAAAGCCTTGTCGAGCTTGTAAACTCTATCCCGATGATAAGGATCTTCAAATCCCTCGGGTTGACTTACATAGATTGTTTCCCTGATTTCCCCATGAAGGAATGCACTCTTCACATCTAATTGGTAGACTATAATCTTCATGTACGATGCATAGGCAAGGAAGATACGAATGGCTTCCATCCTCGCCACGGGTGCAAACACCTCATTGTAGTCAATCCCCTCGACTTGGCGAAAACCTTGAACCACCAATCGAGCTTTGTTCCTGATAATGACCCCTTGGTCATCCTTCTTGCATTTAGTACCCATTTGGTGCCGATGACCTTAGCACCTTTAGGTCTATCAACCAGAGTCCATACACCTAACTTCTTGAACTGCAGAAGTTCTTCTTGCATGGCACTCACCCACGCCTCATCATTTAGTGCCTCACTAACATACTTTGGCTCAACCTGCGAGACAAACATCGATAAGCACCATCATGAATGTAACCCTTCTCCATAACTGAGGCGTAATAAGCTGAGTATAGCTGATTTCGGGTTTGTACTCCTGATCTGACATCCCCAATAACATTGTCAAGGGGATGATAGACGTTTAGTAGTGATCCTGGAGTAGTAGGAACAGCCACCTCAGAACCTAGATTATGAACATGTGGTTCTGCATCTGAGGTAGTTGGAGTTTGAGGTTCCGAAGTCGAAGGTGCATCACTTGTTGATGCTTGTGGACTTTCAGGAACTGGAACCTGTTCCTCCTGACTGTTCTGGTCATCTGCTTCAGCTTCATCTTCAGAGGAGGAGTCACTGTCATCGACTACTCCCCCTGACTGAGTAGATGATTCTCCCTGTGTGCTAGATGGTGTATTCAGGATATCATACATCATCCTAGTAGCTAACTCATCATCCGAGGGAGAGAGAGGGATGTTGAAGGACTTGAAGAATCCATCATAATCGAAGAAGTATGTGGGTCCTTTGCCTGTAGGTGGTGTGGTATATCTTTGAACGTCGACATTACACCACACTTCTACAAGACCCGTTGAGTTGTTGTAAACTCGCTTGTTCGGTATGTTGTATCCTAGAAAGATTCCTTCATCCGCCTTCTCGCTGAATTTGCCTTCTTGTGTCTTCTTTAGAAGTGTGCACGGCGCTCCAAAAGGTTCAAGATACTCCAAATTCGGTTTGCGTCTTTGTAGTAGCTCGTAACATGTCTTTCCGTGGCGCTTGACTATTAGGACTCGATTCAGTGTATAACATGCATTCGCCACTGCCTCATTCCAGAATTGGCTAGGCAGTTTCGAGTGCCAGCATAGTCCGTGCTGTCTCTATCAAGCTTCTGTTCTTTCTCTCAGCAACACATTCATCTGAGGCGTGTAGGCAGAAGTGAATTGATGCACAATTCCCTTTTCCTTGTAGTATGCCTCCATCCATTGATTCTTGAATTCTGTCCCGTTGTCTGAGCGTACTTGTCTAACTTTTAGCTTGTAGAGAGATTCCAGTGTGGTTACTAACTCCTTGAATGACTCAAATGTTTCTGATTTGGATTTCAGAAACATTACCCAAGTGAACCTTGAGTAGTCATCAGTGACCACAAAACAGTACAAGTCGCCTGCAATGCTCTTTGTACTGACTGGACCAAACAGATCCATGTGAAGAAGTTCAAGAGGAAGTTCTATTAAATGAACTTTCTTTTCCTTATAAGACTTCTTTGTCTGTTTGCCTTTCTTGCAAGCCACACAAAAGTCAGGAAGTTGGAAGTTCTTGACATTAACTCCTCTCATCAAATCCTTCTGAATCAAATGATTCATCTTCCTTTGACTAATGTGTCCCATTCTCCTATGCCAGGAGATGGAATCCTTCTCAATAGCTTTAGAAAAAAGCACTGAACCTCATGATCCGTTGTAGCAGCTGTTGACAGATCCAAGACATAGAGGTCTTTATATCTTGAAGCAGTCATCAGAACTTGGTCCTCTGGGATCACGTAGTCTTTCTTCAGCACGTAACACTTCTTGTTGTCGAAGATGACCTTAAAATCCTTTATCACAGTTGGGAAACAGAAAGTAAGTTATTCTGAAGTTGTTGAACGTAGTTCACCTATCAAACTTGACTTTCTGATTTCCCACTTCTCCCTGAGCTGTGATATAGCCTCCCTTGTTTCCAGCAAAGGAAACATGCCCTCCTTTTATTTGTTTGATGTTCGATAAAAGGGCTCTATTTCCTGTCATGTGCCTGGATGCTCCGCTGTCTACAATCCACGTGTTAGTCTCAGCACTGTATAGAACACCCTGCACATACAAAGTAACTGAATTAGTTTAGGTTAGGAACCCAAGCCTTTACTGGCTTGGGTTTCCCAGAGGCATCACACATCATAAACTCCACCCATTGACCCTTAGAGGATGAGGGTAGCTCAGGTTCCTTCTTGTCATCAGTATCAGACACGCAGGATGACTTCTCTTTCCATAAGCCAGATTTGTGCAAGGCCTGTTTATGATAAACAGTCGTCTGCTTACAGGTTGGACTTTAGGTTCACTAGCTCTTCTAGGTGGGTCAGAGAACTCCTCTTAGAAGACCTAGGCTTAAAGTCCTGAAGATCAATCTTCTTCCTAGGTGTCTGATAGAAAGGACAATAGGAAGCAATGTGTCCACATCTCCACAGTTGTAGCATGACGGCTATCAACTTTATGAGTAGACTTTCTTTGTGGAGAAGTGCGTGACACTCTAGTAACATCAATCACTTTAGGTTTTGACTCTTGTGCGTTTGATGTTTTCTCTGGTTTAACAAAATTAACTGTGTAACTCCAGGATGATCAAACTTGAATCAAATCATGAAGAATTAGACCAAAATAATGATAATCACAATAAAACCCTTTGATCTTCAATTAGATTGCATAATATGTGTTTACAAATAATCCCTCAATCAATTGGTAATGCAACCATTAACCAAAAACCTAATGAAATTAAACTATTTATAGTCTAGACTAAGATTCACTAATTGCACTTAACCCCGACTTAGGCTAATTAATATAAAATTACATATTAAGCATAAAAATGACTAAAAACAAGATAAAATATATTTTGTTCACACAAAATATATTTATTACAATAAAACTCCTAGTCATTTAAATCTTCAACGTCTTGTCTCGGTTCCTCGTCTCGAGCATGTCGGGTTTCACTTTTGTTGACTTTGACCGTGATGTTGACTTTTGTTGACTTTCATTGTGTTGATAATATAGACTATCTTTTCCAGCTCCAACAATACTCCCCCTTAGTCTATCAATATCAACGTCTTCATACGAATTCAGCCCCGAGAAATCAACTGTAGAAAGATCTTCAAATTAAAGTTTTTTGAATTTGATGAGAAAAGTTTTTCATCTCATAAGCTCCCTCTATTTATATGCTCCCCCTTTTTGAGTGCATCCTTTGTGAGGATATTGGAACAACTTTCCCTAATCTCTAATCTCGAGTGCTTCAGAAGATGTAGGAGGAGGATTCCTAGCTCGATATCTTCTGCAAACTTGAGGAACAGGTTCTCTGATCAGGTACACTGCTCAACTGATGATCGGCCATCACTTACAGCAAAAATCTGAAACACATTCTCAAACACAATCTCGACATTTCTAATTAGATCATTTCATTTTAACAAAATAAACCCGTGTTTATCTGTGTGTGAAAAACAAGCGAATCCGTTTTCGTTTGTACGCAATTTCTGTGAAATGCTTGAAAAATGATAAAATTTATCAGTATAATATGGAAGACCTAAAGAAATTTTGAACTAAAAATTTATTATATTTTTTACTTTTATTATATACATTTATTATAACATTTTTTAATCTATATCTTTTTTTTATTACCGAGAATTGAATCAATCATGAGATCACATCCTCAAGATATACTTTAGCACAAAGATGAATTTAATCATCGACAAGCAATGAGATCACACTGATAACTGAATCTAATAACAGTCTTTGAATGATTTTTGAAATTGTCAAACAGATCAATAACGATTGCTGGTATGTTTGTCCACTTAAACTCATGCCCTATCTTTTTCAACAAGCAGAAGATGATTCGTTAAGGTTCGAGTAAATGCTTTAGAATGCTAGGACCCCAAAATCATTTGGAAAAAACCCTCACCCAACTTCAGGATTTCTTGAATTTTGTAACGATCTTTACAGAGCAAGGCTTGTGCATTAGTGTGCAAGTGATTATCGACAGAATATTTCATTCTGTGTTGATTTCATCGTTTAGATGATTTGACACAACTTAGACCAAAATGGTGAGAGCTCCAGGTCTATACTCACGTATAACAAAGGAGATGACCATTTATTCATGTGCCGATGAGAGCTCCAGGTCAGTACTATCGTACAGCAGAGGAGATCATCACTCCAGGTCAGTACTTCCGTACAGCAGAGGAGATTAGCACAAATACAAGACACATAAATACACCAGACATGACTCAAAGCTATGACATATATGATTTGTATCATGGTGGGTGAAAGATCAATTCTCAATCCAATTTTTGTCGGGACTCAGTTTTTGTGCAGGCCAAAATGATTGCGTAAATCCAGACATCCTTAAGCATGATGTTTTAATTTAAATCATTATGCTGCTGTCTACTTTATTCTTCAGGCTGAGTCTACCAAGCATATCATTAAAGAATCTGTTTGTTTTTCTATTATTTGCAATTAAAAATAAGATGTAAATCAGATAATAGCATCAGTTACTATCATTTCTCATTTTAAAAACGCAAGTCATGTGAAAACAAGCATTGCAAGAAGATATACAATCATTTCTCAATCATCTCAAATCAAGTTCCCAGTTCTCTTTTCATTTTTATTTACATATACTCTCCCCCTAAATTTTTATTTTTGCAAACTTTTTTATTTTATATTTATATTTATTTGTTATTTTTTTAATTTTTTTATTATTATTTTATTTTTTTATTTTTTTATTTTTTAAACTGTACAAAAATAAAAATTTATCAAAGAAGGTCTTCCAAACTACACTGATATGAAGATAAGAAATGAATTCTCAAGAAATATGCAGTGATTGTGAAGTGACAACGGTGATTGTGCATATAAATATCCAGATTGTGGATAAAATACCATGACCTTAACCTGTTTGTTCCGCCTCAAATTTGAATCAAGAACAATCTCTGTCAGTAAACCGGATTACTAACAGTCCTCCTGAATTGTTCCTGCACTCATTAACAAATTAGTTAGAAAGGAAAACCCAGGCTCGTAGTCCTGGAAGTTCCTTTTTCATCAAGATAAGTAACAAGCTTCTGCACACAACCGTTTAAACAATCGGGGATTGTTGTATCCTTCTTTTTAATTTGCCAAATTTGCTTCGGTTCAATTAACTTGGATTTGAATGAATTAAATTTAGAAATCATTTTCTGTTTAAGACCGGAAGGAAAAGAATTTGGTTTGAAATCTTTGGTCATTTTAATCTTTGAATCATGTGAAACCGGCTTCACATGAAAAGGTTTGGATGGAGGGTTTTTCATCCAACCATTCAAAGATGTGTGCTTTTTACCTCTTGATCCAGAGAAGCAACCCGTGTTGCCTTTACCGTCTGGAACATTCTTTTTATACTTACATACGAAGAAGCAATTTGTTTTGCCTTTACCATTCGTAGCAAGCCTTTGAGGACATTTCTTTACCACATGCCCTTCTTTTTCACACTCAAAACAAGCCTTGAAAAGCTTTTGATTCTTTGTAGTCACCGTGTTGTGGAGGTGGTGATGAGGATTGCTTGGAGCTTGTAGCAGATTCTTGCTTGTTCTGTAGTTTCTCGTGCTGAGCAGTGAATGAGATCTTTTCTGATTTACTGGGATGCTTTGCAATTGGAGAAGAGATCCGTATTGGTCTTGATTCAGCTTTTGGAAACTTTTGTGACTTGACAATGTCAGGAGATATCTTGATCTGTGAGGAACCAACACGCTCCTCTGTGATTGATTCATCATCTGAGCTTATCCAGTCTCGTATACACAGATCATTCTCCAACGGATCTTGATTGACATCTCCTATCGTCTTGGCTTCGCTTGTAGGATTCTCATTGCCTGATGATTCAACAATTGTTCCTTCTTTAACAAACCTGACGGGAACAAACGAATGAATGTTACCTGATTTGAATTTCTTGAAGAAAGTTGGAGAAGAAACTGATATTGGTGTTTGAGCATCAGAAGTGGAATCGTCATTAATCTTCTTATCAGACCCTTGCTTGAGGAATCCCAAACCTACAGGAGAATCCTGCACATCTCTAACCTCTTTAAGATTAACACTGCTTAGACCTGCATTTAAACGATTAGTTTCTGCAGCTTCAATCAAATCATTTGTTGAATGTGGTTTGGGAATTGGTGAATAACATAAAGTAGAAGGAGGTAGAACTGAATTAAATACAGTTTCACCATCAGATTTATATCCAACCCCATGTTTTACCCGCACCCCTTGTTGTTTAGCAATAAGCTCATCCTTTTTCATGTGTGAAAGGGTCCATTTATCAAGCTTTGTTTGAAGCTGAGTTGTTTCAAATTGAGCTAAAACAGCCCTTTCTCTCAAAATATTAATTTCAACGTTACGCTCCAAAATGGTTCTTCTTAAAAGATCATTTTCAGCCAATGCTTCATTAAGTTTCCTTGAAAAAACAATTTCATTTTTCTTTAATTCCTGATTTATTATTTTTAATTCCTTTTCATTTTCCAGTAACAATCTGTTGGCCTTATAAATCCCAAATAATCTGATTTTGCAAGATGAAGAACACATATCCTGAACAGTCTCATAGGGAAGACCCATGATAGTTCGTTCTGCAGCTAAGCTCTTTTCACAGTTGCAAACCCTTGTGATTTCTTGTTGTTCCTCTTCTTTGACCTTCAGCATCTCGTCAGCCTAAGATTCTTTCTTTCTTTTATCAGCTTTTCCAACCTTATCATCATCAGTTCTCACAGACTCCGGTTTAGTGTCATTGTCGACTCTAAGAGCTTCATAGTTCTCTTCAACAGTTTCTCCGAATTCAAAATTCACATCCGAATCAGTTCTCATTAACTTCAAGTTTTCAATCATCTCTTCTTTGTAATTAAGTATGCTTGTTACGAGATTTTTAAATGTTTTCATTTTTATTTACTTATACTCTCTCCCTAAATTTTTATATTTGCAAACTTTTCCCTTTTTTTATTTTTGATTATTTTTTTTATTTTTTATTTTTTATTATTTTTTTAATAATTTTTTTTATTTTTTATTTTTTTTTAATTTTTTAAAAACTGTACAAAAATAAAAATTTATCAAAGAAGGTCTTCCAAACTACACTGATAAGAAGATTAATGACGATTCCACTTCTGATGCTCAAACACCAATATCAGTTTCTTCTCCAACTTTCTTCAACAAATTCAAATCAGGTAACATTCCTTCGTTTGTTTCCGTCAAGTTTGTCAAAGAAGGAACAGTTGTTGAATCATCAGGCAATGAGAATCCTACAAGCGAAGCCAACACGATAGGAGATGTCAATCAAGATCCGTTGGAGAATGATCTGTGTATACGAGACTGGATAAGCTCAGATGATGAATCAATCACAGAGGAGCGTGTTGGTTCTTCACAGATCAAGATATCTCCTGACATTGTCAAGTCACAAAAGCTTCCAAAAGCTGAATCAAGACCAATACGGATTTCTTCTCCAATTGCAAAGCATCCCAGTAAATCAGAAAAGATCTCATTCACTGCTTAGCACGAGAAACTACAAAACAAGCAAGAATCTGCTACAAGCTCCAAGCAATCCTCATCACCACCTCCACAACACGGGACTACAAAGAATCAAAAGCTTTTCAAGGCTTGTTTTGAGTGTGGAAAAGAAGCATGTGCTAAAGAAATGTCCTCAAAGGCTTGCTACAAATGGTAAAGGCAAAACAAATTGCTTCTCCGAATGTAAGTATAAAAAGAATGTTCCAGACAGTAAAGGCAACACGGGTTGTTTCTCTGGATCAAGAGGTAAAAAGCACACATCTTTGAATGGTTGGATGAAAAACCCTCCATCCAAACCTTTTCATGTGAAGCCGGTTTCACATGATTCAAAGATTAAAAATGACCAAAGGTTTCAAACCAAATTCTTTTCCTTCCGGTCTTAAACAGAAAATGATTTCCAAATTTAATTCATTCAAATCCAAGTTAATTGAACCGAAGCAAATTTGGCAAATTAAAAAGAAGGATACAACAATCCCCGATTGTTTAAACGGTTGTGTGAAGAAGCTTGTTACTTATCTTGATGAAAAAGGAACTTCCAGGACTACGATGGCCTGGGTTTCCCTTTCTAACTAATTTTTTTTTGAGTGTAGGAACAATTCAGGAGGACTGTTAGTAATCCGGTTTACTGACAGGGATTGTTCCTAATTCAAATTTGAGACGGAACAAACAGGTTAAGTTCATGGTATTATATCCACAATCTGGATTTTTATTTACACAATCACAGTTCTCACTTCACAATCACTGCATATTTCTTGAGCATTCATTTCTTATCATCATATCAGTGTAGTTTGGAAGACCTTCTTTGATAAATTTTTATTTTTGTACAGTTTTTAAAAAATTAAAAAAAAAGTATATGTAAATAAAAATGAAAAGAGAACTGGGAACTTGATTTGAGATGATTGAGAAATGATTGTATATCTTCTTGCAATGCTTGTTTTTGCATGACTTGCGTTTTTATCAATCTTGCAAAACCGATGAAAATTTCTTTATCGGGATGAACTCAATTAATCCCAACTAGGGGGAAAAGTCATCTTTAACATTCGAATTTAGCTGAATAAATGATAGTTTCGCTGAAATTATAGTTTCGCAGAGCTAGTTTCGCAGAAAAATATAGTTTCGCTGAGCCGACAGTACTTTCGCTGGCAATTTCGGCAGCAGTTTCGCTACCCAAATGCTTTAGACTGCTTAGTTTCGTCGACAATTTCGCACAAAACAAGCTTGAACTTTCGTTCAAAGATACTTTCGACAGCAATTTCGCTTGTAATATGCACGCAAGCACTGTTGAACTTTCGTTCAATGAAACTAGTTTCGCAGGACAGCAGAAAACAACTTCAATGAGGATAACCGATGTAGTTTCGCTGGAAGAACTCGTAGTTTCGCTGAATGAACTGGTAATTTCGCTGAACAAAGCTGAAAAACTTTTTCAACACGAAATCAATCTGAAATTGCCCAAATCTCAATGGATTTGAAATCTGATGATTAATAGAGCTTTCCCAACCAATAACAAGCAAACTTCAATCAATTTCCATATCAATAACACTCAAATCTGATCCGAATTTGATGAAAACTTGATATTGAACAAAACAACCAAAACCTCAACTTCTCTCTCTAAAAATCTTCAAATCTTCAGTGAATTTGATCCAAAATAGCTCTGATATCAAATTGTAACTCAAGGATGATCAAACTTGAATCAAATCATGAAGAATTAGATCAAAATATGATAATCACAATCAAAACCCATTTGATCTTCAATGAGATTGCAAAATGTGTGTTTACAAATAATCCCTCAATCTATTGGTCATGCAACCATTAACCTAATTCTAATTACAATTAGGCTATTTATAGTCTACTTTAAGTTTCCATATTTACACATAACCCCCTAGACTATATATTTAGACTAAAACATGACTCAAAGAAAGTAAAATATATTTTGTTCACACAAAATATATTTATTACAATAAAACACCTAGTCATCTAAATCTTCAACGTCTCGTCTTGGTTCCTCGTCTCGAACGTGTCGGGTTTGACTTTTGTTGACTTTGACCGTGACGTTGACTTTTGTTGACTTTCATTGTGTTGATAATATAGACTATCTTTTTTCAACAAACTGTTTTAACCTGTTTAACATCTTTCTCTTTTTGGTTAACAGGTTTTTGACTTGAAGCATGTGAAAAATTAACATTTGAGGTCCTTTTAGGTTCTAATTTGACTCTGTTTGACCCTGACTTTAAGTTAACTTTTTCAAATTCATTTTCCAGATTAACACAAGGCAATTTACCCTTTGCCTTTGAAGTGGCCTCCTTTTGTTTGTGTCCAGATTCAGTAGATGAACATGAGGTATCTGGATCACTAACGAGAGGAGTAGACACCACGTGATCCTTGATGGGGTTATTATTTACTGGTCTAGTCTTAGTGTTCATCAAGGTCTCAGGTGGTGGTGGAACCACTTTGTAACCTAATCCCTCCCCGTTATTCATTTCTCTTACTAAGTGTTGAACTATGTGTGAAGAACTAGTCCAACTATGCAGTTTCTGTTTTAATGAATTTACTTCTACTTCTAGAATTGCCTTTTGCTTCTTAGTGTCTTCTAGGGAGTTTAGATAGTACCTAATGTCATTTGCTTGGTTAAAGGCAACTACTTCGGTTTCCCTAAGCTGTTTAGTCAATAGGTCTATTTTTTCTTTATAACTATGCTCATTTTGTTTTAGTACTCTATTAGCCTCAGTGCACAGTTGTAAATCTTTTACTAAGTTATCATTATGATCTAATAACCTAGCAAATTTTTCATCTATGCTATTCCTAAAAGTATCACAATCAGAACAAGCATGATTATTAAACATTTGGTCAGTAGTACTTACCTGAGTTGTTTCAGAAGAGCTAGCCATCAACGCAGCATCAGATGTCTCTGGTTCTGGTGATTCTGTCTTTTCTGTCTCTGACTTGGAAGTCTCCTCCTTTGGCTTGTAACTGACCTCGGCTGCAGTTGCTTCTTCACTATGCGACATCGCTATCTCAACTGCTAGATCACCTTCACTCGCAGAATCATCATCAATATCTTCTACACTTGCAATGTTTGTTTCCCCTGGTGAGACAAACCTAAAGCTCCAATCCTGTCCTTCATCATCATGAGCAGTCAAGGCTTTTGGATCCTTGTTTGATGAAGTAGAACTGGAAGCTTGCTTGTCTTGGCGAGTAAAGGACGAGAACGGGTTCCCATTACCCGTCTTCTTTGGCTTGACACATTCTCTTTTGAAATGCCCCTTCTCTCCACAGTTGAAGCAGGTCACTTTGCTCTTGTCAAAACCAAATGTGGTATCCTTAGTAGCTACCAAGTTCTGTCCAGTCTTTTTAACAAACTTCTTCGCCCTTCGGACAGCACTAGCTAAGGCCCACATGATATCCATCCTCTCAAGCTCCATTTCGTCCACCTGGTCGTAGTCCTCATCTGCCAGATGGCAGTTTCCAATCTTCCCGGCAACAAGTCCATCATATGAATGAACTACAACAGCTAAAAGATCCATATGCTCTCGAGCTACTTCCACAGTCACATTACCGAGGTTCTCGGTCTTCAGTTTGGTAGCACATGCTTCTAATCCAATATTGTGGGTACAAGACGACCCTGACGTGTTTGATCCAGAAGGAGAAGCATGTGAAGGACCTGACGAGCTAGACACAAAAGCAGTCTGGAGAGGTGCTCCAGATGTCTTAGCTTGAGGCGTGGCGTTGTACAAAGCTGGATTTTGTGTGTACGAAGACTTCTGAGCTCTATACTTCATCCTTAGTGCTTCTTCTCGCAACTTAAGAATGAAGTCATTAATATACAGCTTTACAAGCATTCCATTCTGTCTTAGGTTTGACACGAATGAAGCCCACTTATCAGGCAATCCGTCTGCGAAGTTACTCACTTTCTCTTCCATGGTCGTTTCCACTCCATGTGTATGCAGTTCGCTCATCAAGTGGTAGAATCTATCTATAACGTCGTCTAAACTCTCGTTACCAATCGATGAGAAGTTATCGAATTTCTTCTTTAACTCCTTTGCCTTGATTGCCTTCAACGAAGCATTCCCATCATACCTCTTCTCTAGCTCATCCCACAGTTTCTTGGACTGCTTATTCTCTGAATACTGGTGGAATATGTCTTTGGGGATGGACTGAGTGATCAATGCATAAACCCTTTTCTCTGCATTGTAATTGACTTTCTGTGCGTCCATCATCCCACATAACGTTAGCTTAACTCCATCAGCTCCCACCGGCGTACTATACCCAATCTCAATGGCTTCCCACAGATTAGGATCTACTCCATTGAGGTAGATCTCAAAACGTTGTTTCCAGTGGGGAAACTCATCTAAAGTCAAGAGCTTTGGTGGTTTATTGTGATTTCCCACCTCACTCTCAAGCAGCAGCAGGTTCTGTATCCTCGAGTCCTTCCCAGCAGTAAAGGCTGACATCTGATCTTCCATGGCTAATAATTTTAAGTCTAATCAAACAAACTTTCACTGATGCGACTGAAGGATGCGGATGGTCTAATCGTGCGTATGAACTCTGCGACTGGTTCAATCGTGCGGCTGAACTGGGCGATTGGTTCAGTCGTGCGAATGAATCTGGTGCATATGAGCTATGCGAACGAACGGTTCAGTCGGCCGAATGAAGGTGCGACTAGGTCCAATCGTGCGAATGAGCAATGCGAATGGAGTCCAGTTGTGCGAATGGGTCACTCGTGCGACTGAAGCTGCTGTTTTGCGAAATTTTCTAGGTTTGACGGGTTTCAGCCGTAAAAATTCGAAATTTCACAAGTCCTAATCGCCTAAGTCCGTAGAAACCAAACTTCGATGAGCAGGGAACGTCCAAGATCACTTTTGACACCAAAGATTGCGTTTTTAGTGCAAAAACACAAACTTTTATGCAATCTTGATTGAATCAACATGTAATCAAGAGCCAAAGCTCTGATACCACTTGTTAGGACCTGGTATTTGAACGAAATACCTAGTGATTAGCGTGTTAAACCAACTCAAATAGTGCGGAATCCTATTTGATTGGCGATCCAATCAGTGAGAACACACGAAGAATCAATCAAGAATTGAATCTAACGTTAGAAGTCGATTAGGAATCGATCTAATGTGTTCTGTGAACTTGGAGAACGATTTGGGAGGTCTCTGGACGGCTAGGGTACGTCTGGAATCGTAATGGTATAAATGCTTACGTTTTTCCATGAATTGGGTCTATTAATAGGTTAGTATTGTCAATCGTGCGACTGGGCCATAAGTATAGTTCAGTCGTGCGATTGAACCATGCGGTTGATTCATCCGCACGACTGAGTGTTCAGTCGTGCGACTGAGCCAATCTTATGTGTCAATCATACGACTGATCCAGTCTCCTGGTTCAGTCGTGCGATTGAGTCATTCGTATGAAGTTATTCATGTGTGTGGTCCATTCGCATGGGCCATTCGCATGAGAACTTCATTAAGTTAAGTTTGAATGTTTTAATCAATATAACATTATGTGTAACCATTCAAACATTCATAAACCCAATCAATTCAATCACGACTCATTAATGAAATATGAAACATTACAAATAACAAACAATCCATATCATTTCATTAATTAATACAAATTACATCATAATCAGACAGACAAGATCTATTACATTACAAATCATGATCTAGGGACATACATGCATCAACAATAAGTTTGAAGAATGTGGAGTGAAATTTGGAACTTGAGTCGGTGAGTTGATAAAATAATTAAGCTTATCATTAACATCTACATGTCCAGATACAGATGATGTTCCAGACTCATGTTGTATAATTTCAGGTCCATCATAAGGGATAGGTTGTGAAAAAAATGAATTTTGAGAAACAGGATGTTGCTTTTGGGCTTGTTGATCATGAGATTCAGAACAAAATACAAGATCTTTATGGGCTTGAATCATCCATATCACCAGAATCTGAATCATCACTGAAAGATCCAAGATCTCCTACATGTTTCCTGTTAAAACAAGGAGATTCAAACAAGTTAGAACTGAATGAGTTTGATAAAGAGTCTAAATCAAATAACCAAGCAGGACCATTTGCAACTGCTGGAAATGAGTTTTTTAGGAATTTAACATGTAACGTTTCAATGATAACATTCGTCCTAGAGTTATACACTCTAAATGCTTTTGAAACAGATGAGTTTCCAATGAAAAATCCATTATCATATTTTGCTTCAAATTTTCCAAGTTGATCATTTGAGTTCAGAATCAAAACCGGAAAACCGAAAGATTTAATAAAATCTATATTAGGTTTCCTGCCAAACATCATCTCATAAGGATTCTTTTGTTTATCTTTCACCAATAATATTCGATTCTGAACAAACATGTAGTTGATATGGCTTCTTCCCAGAAAGTGATTGTAATCTTTGCATCTGCTAACATTGCACGAGTAGCCTCAATTAATGTTATGTTCTTCCTTTCTACAACTCCATTTTGTTGTGGAGTTCTAGGAGCACTGAACTGACGAGCAATTACTTTTTCTGCACAACACATGTCAACATTAGCACTTTTTAAAGTCACTTTCATTATCACTTCTAATTATTTTCACTTTTTGTTCTAATTAATTTTCTACTTTAATGATAAACTCCTTAACCAATTGAGTTGTTTTAGATTTAGTATGAACAAAGAAAACCCATGAATATCTTGTAAAGTCATCGATGATAACTAAACAATAAGACTTCTTTCCAATACTTTGCACGTTTACCGGACCAAATAGATCCATGTGGAACATTTATAGAGGCTTGGAATTTGAGTTTATCAGCTTGGACTTATAAGACGCTCTGTGTTGCTTCCCTTTCAAACATACTTTACAGAGATCTGATGTAGCAAACTTCTTTGTTAGAATGCCTACTACATGGTTTCCTGCAACAATCTTGTTCATGTTTTTGAAATTTGAATGCCCGACGCGTCTAAGCTAAAGCTGGCTTTCATCATTTGATGCTTGAGCAATTAGGCAACTTGTTTCTATTGAAGGATCTACTAGAGACATATCTAATTTTCATACATCTCGATCATGAACCGCTTTAATAACTACCCATCCCTTGCTAATCTGAAAACCTGCCTTTAAAATATAACAAAAGAGTCATCAAATAAAGCAGAATATGATTTATCACAAATTTGTGAAACGCCTAAAAGATTAAAGTTCAACTGAGCACAATAGTTGACTTTATCAAAGCTGATAACCCCATTTGATACTGTTCCTTCTCTGGTAAATTTTCACCTGCATCACCTCCAAATGCTACATGAGTACCATCATTTGTCTTAAAGTCTTGAAGTAAGGCATGATTGCCTGTCATATGTTGGCTACACCCACTATCAACATACCACGTGTTTATTGGTCTTCTTGGGCTACCTGCATTTCAAAGACATTTAAGTTGAGTTATCAACCTAAA
This sequence comes from Flaveria ramosissima, assembly GCA_025215565.1. NCBI lineage: Eukaryota > Viridiplantae > Streptophyta > Magnoliopsida > Asterales > Asteraceae > Flaveria > Flaveria ramosissima. Next base: position 14,445,478 of record CM046034.1, read on the forward strand.
CCGAGATGGTCTTGGGCTTGCCATACTTATCAACAATGGTAAATAGCTTAAAATGGAGTTTATTCACATCAAGTTTCTTTTGATATTTTGAATTATCAATTCCTCTTCTAATAAATTTTTTATTATCTTTACATTGTTTAGTCCTCAAAACATTGAAGCATTTTTCAAGATCATCATCAGGAAACTTTGAACCATCAACTGAAACATTTTTAGAAAAATTTTGCTTGTTAAATGTTCTATTGTTCATTCTCACAGGTCGTGGAATGAAGTTTCCTTGTTTATACTGCTTCGATCTCACAGTATAATAATCATCATAATCAGAATTGATTTTTCTGAGAGATATCAAGCCTAAGAAAGGTTGTTGTGATAAACCTTGAAAACCATAATTTTGATTTCTTTGAAATCTTTGATTACCATATTTTTTCCTTGGCGAGTTCTTTCTGAAGTAACAATCCTTAGTATTATGATTTCTTTCATCACACAAGGCACAATATTTGTTGAAATAACAATCAACAGCTGAATGATTTGTCATATCACAAATGTGATAGTACTTGTTAAAGTAACATTCAAATGTGTAATGATTATACATATCACATATGTCACAATTCATTTGTGGAGGTTTAAACAACTGTTGATTAACCCTAGATATGGAAGCCACATTTGATCTTGAATCTATTGATTTAGGAGTAGTCAGGTTAATCTGTTGTTTTTGATTTGTGAGTTTATTCTTTTGATTTTTAGGTTTTGACTTTTGCATATTTTCACAATTCCTTGAATCCTTAGACACAAATCTTTTATTGACAGCAGAACACTTAGGACCTGAACCTATTTTCAGATCAAAGTTAGATTTGATCTTTGGTTTTGATGTCATTTCAGGGATTGTGTTCATGTCAAAAGTTCCTCCTGACACAAACTTCACTGGTTTAAATTGAATTGATTGATTGGTTCTTTGATTTTGAGAATTTTTAGCTTTAGTAGTTGTTTTTCTCCTTCTTTGATTTCTTGTTCTTATGATGTTTTGTTGCTTTGGGGTTGAATTGAATCTTGAGAACATTCTTTTTTAGATTCTTTAACTTTTTGATCATTTTGGTTTAATTCATAAGAACTTGAATCATCAGAACATGAAGTATCTGATTTTAATTCTTCTTCTTTAGTTTTCCCTTTCTTCTTGTCATTGATTTCAGTGACTTCTTCAACACATTTTTCATGTTCACATTTTTCAACAACACATTCATTTGACCCTTTTAGGACAAAAAACTTGTTATTTGGTCGAGGTTCATATGATTTAACTTTTATCGGATGACCATTTTTGAGTCTTGCTCCTCAAATATTTCAATATTTATCTTTTTAATTTCACTTTCTACAGTAGATTGAACATTCTTTTTCTTTTCATGAAAGGCTTTGAGCTTTGCTTTATTCTCAGGTGAGTGATCATGAGTGTTAAAGATCTCAGGTAAGGTGTTGGAGATAGATTAAGGCATAGGCTCATGTGCGAAACCTAGACCTGTTTTGTCTTTGTCCTTTCTCTCACTTACCAATTGTTCAACTATAGTTTTTGAACTTTTAACTTTGGCTAGATCAACCTGAGTGGTAGCATGAGCCAATTTCTCTTGTTCTAGAGTTTTGGTTATCTCTTCAAGTTGCTTCTTTAATTGTTCAAGTTCTTTTAGCATTTTGTTCCAGGATGTTTGAAGAGATATAATCTTGTCATCAGAGATTTTATGATCAATTTTGAGCTTATTGTGCATCAATTCTTCTTGTTTGAATTTATCATATATTTTGAATAAGTATGTTCTGTAGTGCTCAACTTGCTCAAAACATGCTTTAATGTATATTTTTTCTCTGATTTCCAATGTAATTTCTGGATAAGAAGGTGAAGTCTTAGTATCAGACAATGAGTGTTCAACCTGAGGTTGTTTTGACTGTGCCATGAGAGCAACTTCTTCTGAATCTTCCTTTGGATCAGATTTGTTGCTCCAATCACAGTCTTCATCATTGCCCGAATCACCATTAGCCTTGGGATTTTTGTCTTCAGACCAGTCTTCATTGTTAATCTCAGCAATAAGTGCTAAACCAGAAGTGAGATCTACTGTAAGCTGTTCAGCATAAGCACTCCGGTCATAACCATCCTTAATGCTAACAACAAGAGTTTTCTTTGGCTCTTCAGTTGTCTTTGATTCTTCTTTCAGTTCTGGCATAGGAAGACTTTGATACGGCTTCTAAAAGGTATTATGAGACTATTGATGATATCTTTGATTATTAGAGTTGGTTTGACCATTGCCTCCTTGGTTTCTTGGAGCTTTGCATTCTCTTAAAAAATGGCCATAACTATTACAGTTGAAACACCATGACTTTGATTTCTCAAAGCCAACTATTTTTTTGCACTTGGCTTATAGTTTCTATTCATATAAGAATGTTTTTGAGTCCTATAAGCTATCATCACCATTTGCCAGTTTAAATCCATCTCTTCCACATCATCAGGATCCATCTAAAACAAATCCTGCAAAATCAAATCAACTTGTGTTAAATGACCACCTTGATATGCCTAAAAACATGCCATTAAGGCTGTAAAAGCAGATTTTAACTCTTCATCCTGTAAAAGGATATTTATGACATCTTTAACTTTGCTAGGTTTAACAGAGTTAGAAGATGGAGTCTCAATTTTAGTTTTAGGAATTTGAGTTTTAGGAGGAGACTGTGGTTGATTTGCATAGATAGGAGCACTTGTGAAAAACCCAGCTCCCACAAACAAGTCACCCTCATCTTTTGGAGTACTTTCATCTTTTGCCAGAAATGCATTCTCCATAGTATTTGCAGGAGAAGCAACATACTTATATTGAGAAGTTGATGCAGCTCTGTCATAGTTTCTTGAGCTCTCATCAATTTCAATTGACTCAATCTTTGTAATTAGAAGATCAAGATCCATTGGAAACTTTTCAGTATGCTTTAACAGTGTCACTATTTGTTTCATAAAGATGGAAGAGCATTGAGAAGTCTATCATTTAGGTCTTTAAGATCATTCTTAATGCCTGCAGTTGACATTTTTGTAATAAGTTGCACAAATCTGTTCATCATTTGGTTTTTGTTTCTCTAGAAAGATACTCAAATAGCTCAAGTTGCCTTTTCAGTTTCTGCTTTTTGAGATCTTGAATCTCTTTACCACCTTCACAAATGATTTTTAAGGCTTTGTACATAGTGTAGCCAGTTTGGTAACCCTCAAGTCTGGTTAATACCTCCAAAGGTAAACCATTACAAATAAGAGAGTAGACTTTAATGTCATTCTTTACTTTCTTTAGATCATCACCAAGTAGACCATCTTCTGGATAGGGTTCTTGAGAGTCTTTGGTATACACAAATCCTCTGTCAGGACCATCTGATGTAACAGGAATATGTGGTCCTTTCTCTATTGATTTCCAAAGATCAGTATCAGTAGAGTTTAGATGGTGTTTAATCTGAGAGACCAGTTCTTCAAATCTGCTATGTTCTTCAACTTAGGAACTATGTTCTCAGAATCTTCAGACTTAACCATTTTGAGATTTGAATTTAAGAAACTAATCTGAATTTGTTGATTTTAAAGTTTGAAATGAAACAAAGAAATGATAATATATTTTTTTTTTGGATTTTAGTGTTTAGAAAATTTTCTAAGTGTTGAATGAAAAGTTTGAATTCTGATGTGCCTGATGCTTGTGAAACGCCCACTTGAACTCGAAACACTAAGGGATTTCCTTAGTAGAATTCTAAAACGCCTAATTGAAGATGCGCCTGAACAGTTATAAAACACCCTAACAGTTGTCAAATGCCTGAACAGTTGTTAAGCGACAAAACAGTTGTCAAACGCATGGGAACCTAGTCAAAATTTCTGAAAATTCAACCTAAAGCGCCCAAACAGTCCTCAAACGCCTAGGATTCTTAGTTTCTAAAAACGTCCAAATAGTGTTAAAACTCCCAAATAGTGTCAAAACGTCCAACTCTGAAACGCCTAAACAATGTTAATGCCCCTAAATAGTTGTTATGCCCCTAAAAACTTAGGTAAATTTCAGATGATTTTAACACTTCAAGCCTGATTCATCATTTTCATAGCAACCTGATCTTATAAGATTCCTTAAAACTTGATTAATTGATCTGAAAACTTTCAATCAGTAGGATATACACCGATAATAAATCGTAATTCATCAATTCTCTCAATTAACAACAATAAATCTGATTTTCTGTTTGAATTTGAGTCCGAATATGAAAACACTTTCGTACACAAATCTGATGAGAGTTCAGATCTGAATGTGTTAAATCAATCAATTGTGATTCAATTCATGTTTCTAATGATGAAACACAACTGAAATTAACAATTACTTGATCAATTGCTATCAAACACAGATTCAAGTGATTCACAGAGCTCAAAAGTTGATTTTAAGCTAAAAATCACTGAACCGAAAGCTCTGATCCCATTTGATAGGTTCAAATGGATCGATCTATGTTGATGTTGTAATGCAATGATCAAGTATATGCACAAATTAATCAAACAAATGCAAATACTTCAAAATTCATAGAGATTTCATTGATAGTAAGTGCAAACGGATACAATGTACAGAGAGTGAATAAGATAAAAGTTCTAAACAATATTCTCCAAAGTCTATCTGCACAAATACATAATATCCTATTTATACTAAACAATTAAACTAGGAACATATATTTACAAAATAAGTCCCTATACTATGACAAAAACAAAAAAAACATAAAGACTAATGCTAATCTTCAAAGAGCTCCAACAGGATCATTGTTAGGCATATGAATACCTTTGTACAGAACAACCAACCAACCATTGGTAATATACATTAAGAGTGCATCCATGGCAATAATAAAGAAAAAAAGGTGAGAGAGGATTCCCCTATCAAAGAGGAAGAGATTTCTGTGTATCTGTGGGGAAGTTAAAAACAAAATTCAAGGATGATGTGCTTAAGCAAGCAAGAAGGGAAGATGTTGAGCACAAGAAAAGAAATCAGGGGCAAAGAAGATCCAAATCCAACTCCTCTACACTGGTTGATGATGAATTCCTGAGGAGAGTTGGATACTTAAACCGAAAAATAGCTGCCATTAAGATCATTGAAGGAAATCAATACACATTTCCCATAACTGAGTGGGGATATGTTGAGAAGACAAAAGAACTGGTGCTGTTACGAAATAAAGATAAGAAGAATGCCAGGATCATAAAACTTTTTGATCCAGTTGAAATCAAACTTTTTCATCCAAGCTACACTTCATATCTACATGATAAGTTCTTCCTAAAGCTCAAATATGAACAAGCTCAAAATGACTTATGCATGTATGTGCACATCATTCAAGTCATTGATAAACTTCATGCCAAGGCATACAAGAGGAGGAAGTTTGAGTCTGGCCAGCTGATAGGAACAGAGATAAAGGAGGTGTATGAATTGAGAATCTCTGAACAAGATGAACTGGAGATAGTGTACAACAACAATGTTTTGACAACTCTTACCACAGAACAGGATGTTATGGGGTTGAGCTTTGAAACATTAAGGATGATTCGCAAAATGGAAATAAAATACAAGTATGATGATTAGAAAGTTGCAGTCTCCTACTTCAACAAAAAGATTGTTGCAAGAGTGAAAGAGCTTTCAAGTCTGAAGAACTAATTACAAGTATCTAAGCCTAAGGGGGAGTATTGTTGGATCTAGTCTTGATAGGTCTAGATACATTCTATAGGCTTAGAACTTTAATGAACTTTTGTTATAAACTCTTGTACATCATTATCTTAATGTATGCTTTGTATATATAAGTTAAACCATAACTATGTTGATTTATGTGTGATTGCAGGCTTACCATCATACTTAGTCAATTTTGTAAATTGACTAAGTGTAAGAAACATCTACGGATGAACATTTTGTTCTTCCGTAGATAATATGTTGCTGATGAACAACTTGCTACAGATGAAGTCTACCAAGTGAAGATTCCTACAGAAGGCAAAACTCCTACGAAAGACCAATAATCTATGGAAGACCAACACTTGCATGCACTTCACCAAGTACATCAAGTCAACAAGTCAAACACTAAGTGATATCATAAATTCAACTCCTACGGAGGACTTTAACTCAGTCAGAGAATATGTCACATCAAAACATTCTCTGAGTAACTTTCTTACCATGATAATAAAGTTACTGTTTCCAAGAAATTCACTGTTACCCTAACAGTAAATTCCTAAGCTTACAAATACAAGGCATAGGCTCACACTTTTAGGCATGTCTGAATACCTAACAATACGTCCATCAATACATTAATCAATCACAAAACCGTAGTTGCTAGTGATCCTAAACTTACGATCAAACCCTAGCAGCCGCAACATCTTTTACACCAAAATCATCAATAGAATCATAGCAACCATCATCATCAGCAATTATTATTTGTTCTTTTGTAACTATTAATCTATTTTTAATGAAATACTTTTGAATCAAATTGTATTTGTTCATTATTGCACTTAATTGTTTAGTTCTTTACTATTACTTCATATTGCAATTGTTATTTCGTATTCAGTCGATTAAACAACGACTAGTAATAAGTCCGCGATTATTATTCGAATTCAAACTTCCACTCTAGAATTTCGGGCTGCTGCAACGTCCCTGACAGTTTTTGGTTTTCAGCCTTCATCATGGCGCACGTAAAACACTTGCTAACATAAACGGTGATGGATTTCTTGATCCCAGGCCACGAGAAATGTGCCTTTAGATCATGGTACATCTTGTCACTTCCGGGGTGAACCGAGTACCTAGATTTGTGGGCTTCGTCGAGGATTACCTCTCTATTTCCCCCATGCTCTGATACCCACGTTCTCCTTTCAAATTTATATATACCATCGCTGCTCAGCTCTAGTCGCTTCTCCATTCCTGTCAACAATTCCCCTGCTAACTTATCATCCTTTAGGCTTCTCCTTGTGCTTTCTTTAGTCTCGCGATAAGGTCGGTGCACACACTCATCCTTAAGGCACAGACGCAAAGAGGTTTTTCTCTTTCTTTCCGGCTGAAGGCATCTGCCACTACATTGGCCTTGCCAGGATGATAGCGAATTTCGCATTCGTAAACATTCAGTAACTCGACCCATCTTCTCTGGCGCATGTTTAGCATCTTCTGATCCAGAATGTGTTGCAAACTCGTGCCATAGAGATAATGCCTCCACATTTTGAGTGCAAACACCACGGCACCCAATTCTAAATCATGCGTTGTGTAGTTCTTCTCATGATCGTTTAGTAGTCTTTATGCATACGCAATTACTTTGTTGCGCTGCATTAGCACGCATCCTAGTCCTTGACGCGAGGTGTCACAATAGACCACGAAATCCTCAATTTCTTCTGGGAGGGCGAGGATAGGTGCACTACACAGTTTATCTTTGAGCGTTTCGAACGCTTCATTCTGCTCTCGTTCCCTCACAAAGTATGTATTCTTCTTTGTCAGAGCGGTCAATGGTTGCACAATGCGCGAGAAGTACTTGATAAACCTTCTGTAGTATCCAGCCAATCCAAGGAATTGCCTTATCTCGGTAGGGGTTTCAGGAATTTTCCAGTCCTTAATCGCCTCAATCATAGAAGGGTCAACTTGAATCCCATTCTCATTTACCACATGCCCTAAAAATTAGATCTCTCGCATCCAAAATTCACATTTGGAGAACTTGGCATATAATTGTTCATTCTTGAGCAACTCAAGAATCAGTCTAAGGTGTTTCTCATGCTATTCCTTACTACGGGAGTAGATCAGGATGTCGTCGATTAACACGATCACGAACTTGTCAAAATGCGGGCGCTATACACGGTTCATGAGATCCATAAACGCCGCTGGTGCGTTAGTCAGTCCAAAGGGCATGACTAGATACTCATAATGTCCGTATCTCGTCCTGAAGGCCGTTTTGGGTATGTCTTCCTCTCTTATCTTCAGCTGATGGTATCCCGATCTTGAATCTATCTTGGAAAAATAACTTGCTCCCTGCAGTTGATCGAATAGGTCGTCAATTCTCGGGAGATGGGTAACGATTCTTTATAGTCAGCTTGTTCAGTTCTCGATAATCAATGAACATACGTAGGGTTCCATCATTCTTCTTAACAAATAATAGCGGTGCACCCCACGGAGAAACACTTGGCCGAATAAATCCCTTGTCGAGTAGTTCTTGGATCTGTAGCATTAGTTCCTTCATCTCGGGAGGGGCGAGCCGATATGGTGCCTTGGCTACTGGTGCGGCACCAGGCAATAGATCTATTTGGAACTCGACTTGTCGGTTCGGAGGGAGTCCCGGTAGATCTTCGGGAAATACTTCTGGATATTCAGAAACCACTGAAATATCCTTAATCTTCTTCTCCTCTTTAGCTTTCATTACATAGACTATGAAAGCTGGGCATCCCTTCTTAAGGCTCTTGGTAGCTTTCAGATGAGATATCATAGGACATAGCGTGTCACTTCCTTCACCACAAATCACTAGCACTTTCCCGTCGCTCAACGGTATTCTAAGTAGGCGTTCATCATACATGATCTCGACTCTATGCTTAGCCAGCCAATCCATACCAACAACCACATCGAATCCTCCTAGCTTAATAGGCATCAGGTTTATCTTAAATGTGCTACCTTCTAGATTCATAAAAAAATCTTTGATGACTTCATTAGTTTCTATAATGTTACCGTCAGCTAATTCTACGGTAAACGGATCATTCAGGATACATGCACTCAAATCAATCAAAGGCCTAAAAGTACTAGACACAAAACTAGCAGTTGCTCCAGTATCAAATAGAACGGTAGTAGGATGGTTGTTTATGAGGAACGTATCATTGACCACATCAGGTTCCTTGCGAGCATCGGCTGGTTCCATCACGAATGCTCGTCCCTTTGGTTTGTTGGGTCTGGCTTCCTTATCTCTTCCCAAACACTCGTTCCACATGTGCCCTGGGTCTCCACATTCATAGCATTGTTTACCCAGCGCATACGTACTATCCTTGATTAGATGACCTGGTCTTTTGCATCGGAAGAAGGGCATCATGTTGCAATCCCCTTGATGATGCAGTTTACACTTGTTGTAGAATGGGCTTGTACCCGAGTATAGCTTCCTTGTCCTCCCACCTTGGTCATCGCGCCTCACACCTTCAAAACTCTTCTTGCTTGACCCGCTACTACTGTTAATAGCTCTCTTTACATGAAACCACTTCCTTTTCTTACCCATCAACTTCCTCTTCTCTTCCGTCCTGGTTTGCTCAGTCCATCCAGCCCTAACTAAATCATCAGTCAAACTGCTGGTAACTCAACCGCAGCTTGCAAGAATAAAGGCCTGGAAGATCGAACCATTCCCCTGACTCTAGGATGTAGTCCCCAAATGAATCGCGCTACACCCTTATATTCTGGTGTCACCAGGTGTGGCACCAGTCAAGACAGGGCTAAGAAGCGGTTGATGTACTCCGTGTAATTAGGACCCTTCATCTCCAGGCTCAAGAATTCAGACTCTAGCTTCTCCAGTTGGTTGATGGGGCAGTATTTGCTGGTTATCAGTTCCCTGAACTCGGTCCAGCTCATTTGGTTAGCAGCGTTCCTTCCCCGGGCTGAATAACCATCTTCCACCATTCCAGAGCCGATCCTTTGAGTGACTGGGTTGCGAACCTCACCATGTGGTCCATTTTACACTCACTGATGTCCAAGACAGCTTCCATTTCATCGATCCATCAATACGTCTCTATCGCACCCTCAGTGCCATAGAAATCTTTTGGCTTGCATGCCATGAAAGTTTTGTAGGTGCATCCATTCTTCAAGGCTTAAGCTTCCTCGTTATTGCCCTCGTTGTTTCCGAATACATCATCACCACCGGGATTACTCTGGTCTGCTTTGATCTGGGCTATAATGGTAGGAATAGCGTTTGCAAGCTGTTGTGCAACAACGTTTGCAATTCTTTCATCATTCCCCTGGTTAGTATTCTCTCCACGAGGGGTTCCTGGTGGAGTAGGGGTTTGGTTTCTGGTTTGTCTAGCCCCTTCACGGCGGCCTCTAGTTTCTCCTCGTCATCCAATGTGGGTTCCTCTCCTAGTCGGCATTCTGATAGCATCACAAATAAATTTTTGTTTAGCATCTCATAATTGGTTTCGAGTAGCCCATGCATCATTTACCCTAAACTATCGTGTCCTAGAAAGAGGGAGTGTATCATACACACCACTAAATATCTCTAATCAAGAAAATGTTTCATTAAATTAGCTTAAGACAATTCATCCATAACGGACACGGGTCAGTATTTCCAACACATAACATGGCACGTTTCAATTAAATAGCTCAACAAGATTTTAGCATCAATTAAGATAGTTTCATAGAGAGATAGAGTTAATAGTATCAGCAAACATAATTGTTTCAGAGTTACACTCTTACAAGTTAGAAGGAACCATCACCCCCATAATAATAATAATAGTGTCAGGTAATAACAGAAATAGTTTCCTTCAACTGTCTATAAGACAGATAATCCAACATCCTCTCCAAGCCCTCACATCCACTTCTTCTTCAACCACCCTAGCCATCCCGAGTTCTTCTTCCTCTGTTCTTGCTCAACCGCTGGACCCCGTGCGAAGCTATCATGGCCTGAAACTGGGCAGACTGAGAGGTCAGAGTTGCGTGCTGGAGGGTCAGCTCGTGACGATGGATGGTCTTCAGAATCTCGTCAAGTGCAGCATCGGAGGAACCTACGTCGCTTGCCCGGCGACTAGACTGGGAGTACCTGTCACCATCTAGCACACTAGGGCTATCATACATGCTGCGGTTCGGTGGCATTCCGTACTCGTCATGTGGGTGGTGGTGGAGTAGGTCAAATGACGGTGGTGCAGGTGTCGGAATCCTAACAGGTGGTGGAGGAGGAGGTGGCATCCTAAAGGAGACCGAGGGACCTGGCCTTGCACTCTTGTGTGGGTGGGTGATCACACACGCACCCCTATCCCCGATAGGTGGGATAGGTGAGTGGGTAGGAACTGTGACATTAGGTGAATGGGAGCGCGTCCGGCTCCTAGAGGGGGATGTCGAGGAAGAGTCTTCTGACGGCTCGATGTCGTCGGATGTGATGGATATCCATCCCGGATGTCCGCATCTCCTCATATACTCCTCGTACTCCGTTCACGGTGTCGCCTTCCTGAGGCTCCCAGATGGTGCAGTCCCGTCAGTGGGGTATGCCGGTGCCTTACCCTTGTCAGCCATAGATCTTGATGTCCTGCAAGAAATATCATGAGTAATTTGGTTTCTCATAGCTCATGATTGTAATAATAATAGTACTTATGGTAGTGATGGGAATAGTATTAGATATCCCAATAGTATCAATAACCAAAGGTATCAGTAAGTAATAGTTTCATATATCAGTAGCTTCTTCAAATAACAATAGGTAGAGTAGTTTACTTTTAGAAAAAACCTTTAGACCACTTCAAAAGAAATTTCAGAAATCATGAGTTTCAAACAGATAAAGTCCAATCATTACCTAAAGATTCATGCTAGAACTTGCGCGTCTGGTAAATTCATGATTACGTTGATCAAGTGTAATCATCAATTTACCCAACACGATCATCCCAACACTTTCCCACAAGGACGGTCCTAAGGTATCAGGGTTGTAGCCTAGGGTCTCCCTATGGTATTCCCGACTTCTCTACAACCTTTGGCTCTGATACCAATCTGTCACACCCTGGGCCCAGGTAGGGTGGGACGTCACAGACTAGCAACACATATGGAAGCGGAAACAAACCATCATAAGAGCACAAAAGAAGAGAACATCACATGGCATTTAAAGTTTAAAAGAAACCAGGGCTAGAAATAGGTCTAGCCCCCAAATGAAACGTACATACAACATTAGTACAAAATGTATTCATCAAAAATAATTGTAAATTGTTCAAAATGTTTTAAAATTAAACAAGCCAATGCCATGTTCATGGTGCTAGGTCTAGGTCTTCAACAACCGCTAAAGTCCCTTCATGGATTACCTGAAACATGCTTCAAAAAAAATTGTGTCAACTAAAAGGTTGGTGAATTCAAGTGCTGAAAGTTTAATAACAAAATGATTCAATAGAATCCACGTTTGATTTAAAATAATCATAGAATAACTATTGTGGGGGATCACAATCAACCCTCCACTCAGTCCCGGCTAGCCTACCAGTTAATCCCGAAGGAAGACTGAGCCTCAAAACAGTGGACCATACCTGCCGGATGGTTCACCTAGTATCTTATAAAAACTTGTCTGTAAGGCCCCGTTCCCGGGACGCTTACAGTTGGTCATTCATCGCACATATAACATATAATTACATTTGCCTTAAGAAAACATTGCAGCGGAAACATTCAAAAGGACATCTCGTTTCATTATAAATACTTTTGCCAAATAATACATCATTATCCGATTACAAAATACATGTTTGCATTACATCACAAAAGCTTTATAAATGGATGCCATCCCAAAAGAGCTGAGTAGCCACCTCGTGCCATCCTCAGCAATCATTACCTGCCAACTGGAAAACATATAAATAGTCAGCGTTGCTTAGTGAGTTCTAGTTTTATAAAATAAACATATTTTACTTTCATCAAAAACTATTCCTTTTATCATGCGATCATTCAACGTACGTATACACAGATAAAGTCATTATTATCTTTCATCTCATTCATTAGCTTTCGTTCCTTTCATACATTCATTCTTCCGAGTCTTTTGCGACAACATAGTCGCTCACCTCAATAGCAATCTCAATGATTGCACGCTATCCGAGTCTTTTGCACCCCTAGGGTTGCTCACCTCATTGCCCATATTAATGATAGCGAGCTATCCGAGTCTTTTGCAACAACAAGTTTGCTCACCCCAAGGCAACATCACGATAGCACGTTACTCGAGTCTTTTTCAACGACAAGGTTGCTCACCCCATAGGCAATCTCAATGATTGCACTTCATCCGAGTCTTTTGCAACACAAAGTCGCTCACCCCATATACATGCTTGCAAGCCTTTCTTTCGTTCATTCATCATTCATTAATGCATGCATTCTTACTTCATGTTCCTCTTTCATTATTTTTCGCATTACATTACATAATACTTCATTCATTCATTAACATGACATGCAAAGCCACAAGAAAGATAAGCATACTTCATAATAAGGAACATATCATACACATTCATCATCATACAGGGCAACATCATACATACATAACATGCATAAACATGCAACATCATCATCATCATGCCCTACATGTTCACTAAGGCCGTAACCGTCCTCTTACATGCTCTTACGGATTATTTTACGTTAAAACTTACATCTGCACTTTCCCCCGAAGGCCAGAAGTCAAACTACACATTCCTTCGAGTGCAACAGCCCTATTCGGGCGTATGAACACCCTTCAGTCACATGGCCTCCATGTGACTGAACATCATGCGACTGGACTCATGCGGTTGAACATCTATGCGAATGAACATTCAATCGTGCGTATGGACCTCATGCGGATGGAACTACTGCGAATGGGCACCTATGCGACTGACCTCATGCGAATGGACTCGTGCGACTAAGTCTCTATGTGACTGAACCCTCAGTCATATGACTCCCCATGCGACTGGACTCCCCGTCGTGCGACTGAAACCTTAGTCATGCGATTGAACCCTCAATCGTGTGAATGAATCCCAATCGTGCGAATGACCCTCAATCGCCTCTCATTCGGCCGTATGGCCTCCATTCGGTCGCCTAGCCCTAGCTGATGCAGAATGGAGTTCATCCCGAACCCAATCTGCCGTTTTCGGCCTCCAAGCTCATCCAAACCCATTCTAGGCCTAAATTAACCCTCCTGGACCTTAGGAATGCATTCCATAACACCATACAAGCACACACAAGCCCGGAAACATACACGAAGCGCATCATACACATCACACCCAAATGGGTCAAACACATACACACACCAAAAACGGGTTTTAACATTTTCCAGCCCCAAAATCGGTTGAAAACAAGTAAAAGTGGGGTCCTTTTGAACTCACACAAATGAGCACAACGTCAAGGGCTTCGATTTGGCTTGCCACACGACGAGTTTGGACACCCGAATCACCGGAAACACCCCTTTTTCTCTTTTTCTCCTCTTTTCTCTCTTCTCCTCTCTTGAGAGCTGAAAATTTGTGTATGGGGAAGAGGGTAAGGGCTGCCCTCTCCCTTATATACTCCGCTCACCCAACTTTCTTTCGTTGGCGAGTTTGGTCCCTCGACTTTGGACTTTATTTCCTTTTCTTTCTTCGCCGGCTTCAGAATAATAAATATCCGGGTGTTACAAGTCCACCCCCCTTAAATAGGTTTCGTCCCCGAAACCTGTTATTATTCGAACAAACGTGAATAATGCTATCTCATTTCTTCCTCAGTCTCCCACTTTGACTCATATCCCTTCCTGTGCTTCCACTGTACACGCACAAGGGGAACCACTTTATTCCTTAGCCTTTTCTCCTTTCGGTCGATGATTGCCACTGGTTGCTCCACATAATTGAGCCGTTCGTCTACCTCGATATCCTCCAGTGGAACAATCATATCTTCATCAGCTAAGCACTTCCTTAGATGAGATACATGGAATGTCGGGTGAATTCCACTTAACTCATCCGGTAACTCCAGTCTATACGCCACCTCTCCGACTCGAGCAATGATTCGGAAAGGGCCTATATACCTTGGGCTCAACTTGCCCCGCTTTCGGAAGCGAATAATACCCTTCCAAGGTGAGACCTTCAACATAACCCGGTCACCCACCTGGAACTCAATCGGCCTGCGTCGTTTATTAGCATACGACTTTTGTCTATCTTTGGCTGCCTTCATGAAAGCTTTAATCTTCTCAAGCTTCTCAGTCGTAGCCTTGATTACCTCGACGCTTCCCAATTCCTTTTGACCAATATCACCCCAACAAATGGGTTTTCTGCATCTCCTACCGTATAGCATCTCATATGGAGGCATGCCAATGCTGGCGTGATAGTTGTTGTTGTATGAGAATTCGGCTAACGGTAGGTGGTCATCCCAACTTCCACCAAAATCAATCACACATGCCTGAAGCATGTCTTCCAGTGTCTGAATGGTCCTTTCTGACTGACCATCAGTCTGGGGATGATAAGACGTGCTGATATGTAACCTCGTCCCCATAGCGTCGTGGAACTTCTTCCAAAATTTAGATGTAAACCGGGTGTCGCGATCCGACACAATAGACACCGGCACACCATGACGAGTTACAATTTCCTTGATAAACAGATCAGCCAACCTCTCTGATGAATATGTCTAGCGAATCGGTAGGAAGTGAGCACTCTTCGTCAAGCGATCAACTATCACCCATATAGCATCATACCCTTTCGGGGTACGCGGCAGCTTTGTAATGAAATCCATGGTGATGTGCTCCCACTTCCATTCTGGTATATACAGAGGTTGTATCTTCCCATACGGCTTTTGATGCTCGGCCTTCACCTGTAAGCAAGTAAGACACTTACTCACATACTCCACCACATCGCGCTTCATACCCGACCACCAATAATCTTTCTTCATATCATGGTACATCTTCGTGGCACCAGGATGAATGGAGTACCGAGTCTTGTGAGCTTCATCCATTATCTTCACCCGTAGATCCCCAAAACGAGGAATCCACAGACGATCGAACCGGGTTCTAACACCGAGTGCGTTTTCACCCAATTCCCCAACCAGATCTCTCATTCTTTCAGAGTTAAGATGATCTTCTTTCAATGCCTCATCTTGAAACTCTTTGACCTGCTTCATCACATCTGAGGTCATGATCAACTGGTATGCTTTCACCCGAATCGGCTCCGGTCTCTCCTTTCGGCTAAGGGCATCCGCCACCACGTTGGCCTTGCCCGGATGGTAGTGGATCTCACAATCATAATCCTTTATAAGTTCCAGCCACCGTCTCTGTCTCATGTTCAGATCCTTCTGCTCAAAGAAGTACTGCAGACTCGTGGTCAGTGAATATGGTGCACTTCGTCCCGTACAGATAGTGTAAAATGTCATGTGACTCCGCTGCAAACCTTGTAAATTGTTCTGCTCTCATAAAAATGGCTTCAACCGCCTTTCGCTAACCTATTGGGTAACCTCATGCTGGGATCGGAGATACAAACGATGTAGGAATCAAATTTGCTTCGTTCCTCAGCAAAGTGTTCATTTCTTGTTTCGCTCGTTATAGGACTTGACCAAACATCTCACGACACGAGCAAATCTTTAATGCAAAGACCACGGCTGCTAGCTCCAAGTCATGAGTAGGATAATTGACCTCATGAACCTTCAACTGTCAGGATGCATAGGCTATAACCTTTCCTCTTTGCATTAACACGCACCCCAACCCCGAGTAGGAAGCATTAGAATAAACCACCAGATCTTCACTTCCCTCAGGTAGTGACAGAACATGAGCTTGAGTCAATCTCGTCTTCAACTCCTCGAACGCCTTCTCTTGAGCTTGACCCCATACGAACTTCACATCTTTTCGGGTCAACTTAGTCAGTGGAGAAGCAATCTTAGAGAAGTCTTGGATAAATCTTCTATAGTAGCCCGCCAAACCCAAGAAACTACAAATCTCGGATGGCGTCTTTGGTGACTTCCATTGCATAACCGCCTCCACTTTCGCCGGATCCACCATAATCCCGTCAGGATTCACCACGTGACCCAAGAACTGAACTTCGCGCAACCAAAACGTGCACTTGGAGAATTTAGCATACAACTTCTCCCTTCTCAACGTCTCTAGAACCTCCCGAATGTGACCGGCGTGCTCTGCTTCGCTCCTCGAGTAAATCAGGATATCATCAATAAACACGATCACTGATTTATCACACATCGGCCGACACACTCGATTCATCAGATCCATAAAAGCAGCTGGCGCATTGGTCAAACCAAACGACATGACGAGGAACTCGTAGTGACCATAGCGCGTACAGAAAGCTGTTTTAGGAATATCTTGCTCCTTCACCTTCAACTGATGATAACCAGATCGAAGATCTATTCTCGAAAACCAACTGGCACCCTGAAGCTGGTCGAACAAATCATCTATCCTCGGTAAGGGGTATCGGTTCTTCACCGTCTACTTGTTCAGCTCGCGGTAGTCAATGCACATCCTCATACTACCGTCCTTATTCTTTACAAACAGGACCGGAGCACCCCAAGGAGAGATACTCGGTCTAATGAACCCCTTATCAAGCAGCTCTTGCAACTGCTCCATCAACTCTTTCATCTCGGTCGGAGCCAACCGATACGGTGCCTTGGCGACAGGTTGGGCACCCGGTATCAGATCAATCTGAAACTCGATCTCTCGGTCAGGTAGCACTCCTGAGAAGTCTTCTGGGAACAAATCTGGAAAGTCACACACAACCGGTACATCGGCTAGTTGTGGTGTTGGCGTATCCACATCCTTTACATAGGCCAAGTAGGCACTACATCCACGCCTCATATATTTTCCCGCCACCGCCATCGAGATCACCTTCGGAATCGTAGTAACCCGATCACCATAAACTGTCACTGAACTACTGTCAGGTGCTGACAACTGAATCATCTTCTTGCGACACACAATGTTCGCCTCGTAGTCCGCTAACCAATCCATCCCAAGAACCAAATCAAAACCACCTAAGGTCATCACAAACGGTCTAACAGAAAACTTATGACCCTCGAGTTCCACATCGCAATTCTCTATCATCTCAGAAATCCTGGTAGACTTACCTATGGCAGTTTCTACATCAAAGGGCGCATCAACACGTCTACTACTAACAGGCAGCTTAGCACAGAAAGCAGCAGAAATAAAACTTTTACTGGCACCCGAATCAAATAACATAGAAGCTAAAGTTTGGTTCACCAGAAACGTACCAGACACGACATCAGGGTCCGTTCTAGCTTCCTCCTATGTCATGGTGAATGCCCTGGCGCTCGCCCTCGGTCCTTCACCTCCTGTCTTCTTCGCCCCAGAGCTCTCAGCCCTCGGCCTCTTGCAATCTTTGAACACGTGACCCTCTTCACCACAGTTAAAGCACCGGACCGTACGACAGTCCTTTGCCATGTGCCCCGCCTTTCCACACTTGAAGCACAAGTTTGACCCCAACCTGCACTCCCCACTATGCTCCCGTCCACACTTACTACACCTTCTCGATCCCGCACTTGACGTGACTACACGGCGGTCGTCCACCCGTGCCCTCTTATTACCCGTCGAGGCGTCACCCCGACCAAACCTCTTCTTCTGCCAATTTTGATCACCACCGCTCTTCCTGCCACCATCAGTCACCACCACCGTTCTTTCATCATACAATCTCCCCGCCAAATCCACCGCCGACCTAAACGTGCTCGGCCGGGCAGTGATCATGTGCCTGCGAATATCCGCTGGCAAACCCTGTATATACCTCTTGATCTTTCAGGACAGAGGCGTCACCTGATCCGGCACCAGACGTGCCATCTCGTTGAATTTCGTGGTGTACTGTTGGTGTGTCATGGTTCCCGCCTCCAGTTGCAGAAACTCCCTTTCGACCTTATCCATTTCCCGATGAGGACAAAACTCCTCGATCACCAACCTTTTCAGCTCTGACCATCTCATCCTTCCAATGGCCCTGCTAGCCTCGGCTTGGACAATATTGTCCCACCAACATAGAGCCGAATCCACAAAAGAGTGGGTAGCGAACTTCACCTTCTGGTCTTCACGGCATTCGCTGATATCCAGAACGGCCTCCATTTCCCTCACCCACAGGTGAGTAGTAGCAGCAGTGCCATTTCCATCAAAAGTTAGGGGCTTGCACCTCATAAACGCCCCATAGTTACAGCCCCGCACCACCCCTTGCATGGGCTCGTCTTCTTCTTCCTCCTCATTATCGGAGAAAATCGTTTCAGGCTCTGGTTGCTCCCCCGAGGCCCTATTCCTCTCCTTCCTTTCTCCCTCTCTCACAGCCTTGATGACTTCGGTCACCACAGACGGTAAGATTGTCTGCATGACCTGATGTACTTCCTCAACAACAGCCTCCTTTACTGAGGCTCTCAGGTTTGCACTCTCATCCCCAGCCTCCGGATGAGGGGTCTCAGGTTCTGCAGGAACCTCTTTCTCAGCTCTAGGCCTTCCTCTTTTTGGTCACGGTTCCGAATCAGGACCACCACGGCCTCCACCCCTAGAAGCTCTAGAAGATCTACCACCAGCCATTCTCTATCACACTGAAAGATTCAAACACCAACACGGTCATTCAAGGAAACAACTCAGTTTATGTAAAGTATAGTAAGTCCCTAATTACAGTGGCCAGTTGTGATTAGCCACTTACTTTACTCTTCATACCCCAAGTATCACCTGTCCTGACTATATCAGTATTTAAATCTACATACAACACATAACCACATACCATGCGCAAATAAACCGGTTAACTTTAAGAAAATACCTGATGGCACGCAGCTACTCAGATTGGCATCCCATTCCCTTTCCGTCCCATTTTCAGTTTAAGTTATGGTTTATTTTTGAAAATTTACCCATTTCACTTAAACTTTGGCTCTAATACCAACTTGTAAGGCCCCGTTGCCGGGACGCTTACAGTTGGTCATTCATCGCACATAAAACATATAATTACATTTGCCTTAAGAAAACATTGCAGCGGAAACATTCAAAAGGACATCTCGTTTCATTATAAATACTTTTGCCAAATAATACATCATTATCCGATTACAAAATACATGTTTGCATTACATCACAAAAGCCTTATAAATGGATGCCATCCTAAAAGAGCTGAGTAGCCACCTCGTGCCATCCTCAGCAATCATTACCTGCCAACTGGAAAACATATAAAAAGTCAGCGTTGTTGAGTGAGTTCTAGTTTTATAAAATAAACATACTTTATTTTCATCAAAAACTATTCCTTTTATCATGGGATCATTCAACGTACGTATACACAGATAAAGTCATTATTATCTTTCATCTCATTCATTATCTTTCGTTCCTTTCATACATTCATTCTTCCGAGTCTTTTGCGACAACATAGTCGCTCACCTCAATAGCAATCTCAATGATTGCACGCTATCCGAGTCTTTTGCACCCCTAGGGTTGCTCACCTCATTGCCCATATTAATGATAGCGAGCTATCCGAGTCTTTTGCAACAACAAGTTTCCTCACCCCAAGGCAACATCACGATAGCACGTTATTCGAGTCTTTTGCAACGACAAGGTTGCTCACCCCATAGGCAATCTCAATGATTGCACTTCATCCGAGTCTTTTGCAACACAAAGTCGCTCACCCCATATACATGCTTGCAAGCCTTTCTTTCGTTCATTCATCATTCATTAATGCATGCATTCTTACTTCATGTTCCTCTTTCATTATCTTTCGCCTTACATTACATAATACTTCATTCATTCATTAACATGACATGCAAAGCCACAAGAAAGATAAGCATACTTCATAATAAGGAACATATCATACACATTCATCATCATACAGGGCAACATCATACATACATAACATGCATAAACATGCAACATCATCATCGTCATGCCCTACATGTTCACTAAGGCCATAACCGTCCTCTTATATGCTCTTACGGATTACTTTACGTTAAAACTTACATCTGCACTTTCCCCCGAAGGCCAGAAGTCAAACTACACATTCCTTCGAGTGCAACAGCCCTATTCGGGCGTATGAACACCCTTCAGTCACATGGCCTCCATGCGACTGAACATCATGCGACTTGACTCATGCGGTTGAACATCTATGCGAATGAATATTCAATCGTGCGTATGGACCTCATGCGGATGGAACTACTGCGAATGGGCACCTATGCGACTGACCTCATGCGAATGGACTCGTGCGACTAAGTCTCTATGCGACTGAACCCTCAGTCATATGACTCCCCATGCGACTGGACTCCCCGTCGTGCGACTGAAACCTTAGTCATGCGATTGAACCCTCAATCGTGTGAATGAATCCCAATCGTGCGAATGACCCTCAATCGCCTCTCATTCGGCCGTATGGCCTCCATTCGGTCGCCTAGCCCTAGCTGATGCAGTATGGAGTTCATCCCGAACCCAATCTGCCATTTTCGGCCTCCAAGCTCATCCAAACCCATTCTAGGCCTAAATTAACCCTCCTGGACCTTATGAATGCATTCCATAACACCATACAAGCACACACAAGCCCGGAAACATACACGAAGCGCATCATACACATCACACCCAAATGGGTCAAACACATACACACACCAAAAACGGGTTTTAACATTTTCCAGCCCCAAAATCGGTTGAAAACAAGTAAAAGTGGGGTCCTTTTGAACTCACACAAACGAGCACAACGTCAAGGGCTTCGATTTGGCTTGCCACACGACGAGTTTGGACACCCGAATCACCCGAAACACCCCTTTTTTTCTTTTACTCCTCTTTTCTCTCTTCTCCTCTCTTGAGAGCTGAAAATTTGTGCATGGGGAACAGGGTAAGGGCTGCCCTCTCCCTTATATATTCCGCTCACCCGACTTTCTTTCGTTGGCGAGTTTGGTTCCTCGACTTTGGACTTTATTTCCTTTTCTTTCTTTGCCGGCTTCAGAATAATAAATATCCGGGTGTTACATTGTCACATGCCACAAACGACCCCGCAGGATCTCATTGTGGTACCCTTCCCGTTCATCACGGAAGGCACTATGTGTGGGGGATTCCCCAAGTAGATCTAACCATATAAAACAAGCGGTTCACACAAGAATTAATGATCGTGATACAAATAAAATCAGGTACTAACATTAACCCCAACATTCAAGTAAAATGATTTTAGTTAAGCATAGCATCTTTTATCCCAAAAACAGTAGTAAAAAGGGAATACTAGAACTCACCTTAAGATTCAAGCAAAGGATTCTTCGTGTACCGGGAAAGAGTCTCAAGTATAGCACCCTACCATCAATATTTAAGTGTTAAGCCACTAATTCTAGGGTTATGGAGATGCACTAGGTGTGTCATGAGGTTAACGTCTTACTAGCTTTTGATTTGCTAAGGCTTTATATAAAAAGTTTCCTTTTATAGAAAGTTGGGGTTTCATTGGCAAGAATACATGATTTACCATGTTGAATAATCTATAAAAGTTAGTTTGAGTTTTCTAAATGATTATTAGTCCAAGGGGTCGGTTTATTGAGGTTTGTCAAAATTTACAGTTTAGTCCCCCAAGTTTCCAAAATTTATAATTTCTACCCCAAAGTTTGATTTCTTGTATATAATGACTTTTATGGCCAAATATTAGGTTCTAGGAGTTAATTAACTTATTTTAAGTAAGTTTATACCAAGGTTTTAGAATTTAGTTCCGGGTTTTATATTTTTATGTCTTACGTTACTGGTTACGGTAAAACCGAATGTTTTAACGGTAAAGTATTAAATCCTATAGTTTTAAGTCTTAAATATATAAATATTATTTTAAAAACTTTTTTATAAGTTTTTAATCTGTTAAAAATGTATTTCAGCTTCTTTTAGTTGAAAACATTGTTTTTATGTTAAACCTGTTAAAACGTGTTTTTACTCGTAAATGACCGTTTAAAAGCTTGTTTGACAAATTTTTAACATCTTTAAAAATCTTATAGCACTTATCTTACTGAAATAATATGGTTTGTATGAGTTTTTATTTTTATACCATTATTTCAAGGATTTTCCTCAAAACGTCACCCGGTTAATACCCGTTTTTTAGTTAAAAATTCCTTTTTAACTTGTCTTTTGACCATTTAACCAACAAATCCGGTCCAAACACTTTATTAACTCTTTTAAAGCCTGGAATTCTTATTAATATGGTTAAAGTCCATGTTTCCTTATTTTTAAGTCATTTTACCACTTTTCAGGTCCCCGAATATGTCCAAATTGCTTACAAGTCTATAACTTTATTATTTCCAGCCATTAACATCTCATCATACACCTAACATCATCCAAAACCTACTGAAATAACTTTCCTAACACACGGTTTCAACATACAACTCAAGAACAAGATGGAAACTTAGAGATTACACCATTTTCACCCATTACACATGTGTAAAACGTTATAACTTGTGATTAAACATTACCCAAACCTTTTTGTAACTTTAAAGCATTTTATTAAGAGGTTAGAAAACTGATTTTGAGCAGGTTACAAATATGGCTTCGGGAGATTACAAGATGTGCAAGTTAGATGGTGTAATAACACCCAAAAAGAGGGTTTTCTAGGTGTAAATCGGGTTACACCTATAGAATGACTTATATAACGAGTGAGATACCTTCAAGAAAGTTGAAAGCTCTTCAAGAAAAAGGTTGTAGCAGCAAGTTTCTGTTAGATACAAGAATGGTAAGATCTTTGAGTGAAAGATGAAGAAAACACAAGATATGTCCAAATCGGGTGATATGAAGCTTACACTTGATGTAGTTCACTATTTGGAGAGTGTGGAGGAACAAAAATGATCTGGAAAGCTTCGACAAAGCTGGAGAATCTCAAACAAGGCTGGAGTGTCTCGAACTTAAAGGAACCATGCACCCAAAAACTTCATTTTCTTGCGGTTTTTAGCTTGGCCGATCCTTGTGATGTTGTGTTCTTCGAATTATGGAGCTGGAACTAGAGCGGATTTGTGGTGTGGTGTGTGTTTTCTGGAGGAAGAAACCAAGAGAGAGATGAGGGAGTGAAATGAGAGTGTAGTGTGTGTGTGTAGAAAGAAATGCATGTAAGGGGAATGGGTGTAAGAGGTGATGGTGTAGGAGGGTGGAGAGTGGTGAAGGGGGGGCGGCCGAATTAGGCTTCTTGTGAGGGGTTTTTAATTTAAATTTTTAAATGGTAGATATTATTGTGTAGTATTATTTGTAGTATAGTGTAGAATATTGAGTGGTATAATTTAGTTAGTTGCTAGGTATTTTGCATGGGCATGCATGCACTTGTCCGAAATTTTTTGAGTATCATGCACACCTTAATTATTTCAAATTATGATTTAATTATTTCATGGGTGACTAATTGACTTTCTTCGGACACTAAGTTTCCCCTAGCTAAAGCTTGAACTAGCTAAATCATCACAAAAGCACATGAAATAACAAAGATGGTAACAACAATCAAAAATAGTAATGATGCTAATAGTAATTATAGGAAATGATATTATCATTAATATTAATTTAATGGGTATAGATGCATGTTGATAAGGGTTAGAATTATGACCTAGAGGTCCCTTGTCACAAGATTCAAGGGGTGTTATAGAATGAACTGATCAACATATAAGTTGAGTTAGGCTAGTCGATAGCTAACAAAGGCATTGCACTCAACGATTTGGTGTAAATCAATTTAAAAGCAATCAAACTGTGATTTATCGTTCAACGAGTATTGTTACATTGCTCGGTTAACATTAATCTACATTCTCATCAATTGATACATAGATCTATGTTATTGATTGATAATCAACAATTGTTCAATTCCATTGAACAAAAGCATATCAACAAACATCCTCAATTTGATATTAGTTTTAATATTTATTAATAGGATAGACTAATTTGTGACTGCAACAACTTAATTATTCGATAATTAAGTGTTTGTCATTAATTAGTTCATTTGCAAAAGGAATTCTGTTTTAGTTGAAAACTAATACATTAACTAAAATGAGTAATTCTTTTGGTGAATCATCATACCAACCCCCAAAGTTAGAAACCAAACCAAATTATAAATCCTGGAAAATCAAATTCAGGAATCATATGAACTACACTGATTCGGATTTATGGGTATCCATAACTGTAGGTCCTTATATTCCACCAGCTCTTGGACCGGATTATAAAAACAAAAATCAACCCATAAATACTAAAGATCTATCACCTGAGGATATTAAAAAGGTTAAAGTCGGCATTAGAGCATACAGCTTACTCAGTATGGCTTTACGTGAAGATATACTAATCAGGTGTGAGAACTATAAAACAGGAAATTCCTTATGGAAGATTCTTCACACTCTCTGTGAAGGGAGTGATGAAATCAAGAGCATAAGGAAGGATACTCTTCGCTCCCAATATGAAACATTCTATCTTATTGAGGATGAATCAGTTCCTCAACAGATCCACAGGTTAATTGGTAACCAAGATAAACATCTTGGAATTAAAGTATACCAATGAGGAGTTAAACAAAAAGGTGCTCCATACTTTGCCTGAAAGTTGGAAGCAGACTGTATCCATGTTCAAGAATACCCTTGATCTTAAAACCATTGGTTTAGATACATTGGTAGCTAAAGTAGAAGCTCTTGAAATGGATGAAAAATCAAGAAACAAGAGTGTGAAATCACATGTTGCTCCTTATCAATTTAAAGAAACTAAAAGTGCTGGAAGTGCTTTTATTTCTAACCATGATGATGACAGATCTTGTAGTTTGAGTGAAGATGAGGAAGAAGTTAGTTTCTATGCCTCAAAGCCTTTAAAATCATCCTCTCAAAGTAAGTCAACAAAGGAGAAAGGAAGATCTAATGAAAGAAAAGATACATCTACATCATCAGCAAAGACTTCCTCCAACAACAACAATCAAGCAGAGCCCATCACTGTGATTCTGGACTCCGAAGAACAAAAAGCAGCATTTGCAGCTTTCAGCTCGAGCTTCCAAGCTTATTTGTTTTTCACTTGAACACTTACTAACATTAGTCAACAAGATCTGGAAGAACTTCATCTAGATGAAGTAGAAGAAATAGATATCCAGTGGCAAATGGCAATGATGGCATACATAGCCAAGCAGTATTTGAGGAGAAACAAAAACTTAGCTAAAACAGGTAGACCAACCAAGATTATGGTTGATAAGTCAAAGGTGAGATGTTTCAAATGCAATCTCTATGGACATTTTTCAATGGAATGCAATCAACAATCAACTTCTGACATGAGGCAAAATCAACAACATCAGTCTCATTAACATCAATCTCATCAACCATCAACAACTTAAAGATCCTTCAGACATCCTCAGCTAACAAACTCATCCCCACCAGTCACAAGTTCATCAGCAGGGCCAAGCAACTCAAAAGAAACCGGGCTAATAATTTTGCAAGATGGAACATGTGACCGGAGCATGTATGAGAAGGAGGTGTTAGAAGAAAATCAAGCTCTAATGGCCAACATGAAGAACAAAGTCCCACCTATGGCCAAAGAGGTAAGGGATAGATTGTGTTCATCAATATTTGTTGAGGAAGTCGAAAGATATAGAGTCTATGCTCAACAACCGGCTAACAAAGTAAAAGGTGGTTTTAAATGAATCTCATGTAAGAGAGCATAAACTATATCAAATCAAAATCAACTCTTTGCAAAAAGATTTAGATAAACTTGTTTCTGAAAAATTCAACTTAAAAGCTCAAGTTGAGCATCTGACCACTTCCTTAACAAAATCCATGTCTGCCATGCATCAACTGATGTGAAACTTCAGAAGTTTCAGTTGTCATCTCAGCAATACGAGAAATTGTTAAATTCTCATATTGAATCAAAGAACAAGTATGGGTTGGGATTCAATGTTGTTGTACCCCCTCTGAATGATAATTACACACCTTTACCTGAGTCAATGACAAACAATTTATCAAACCTCTTTATGCCAAGCATAAATTTTGAAACAAAAATTATTCAACTGGTAATTAGTAATGATCCTAAGGTGAGTGAAACTGAGTCTTCTGAATCAAAACAATTCAAACAAAATGACTTAGAATTTGACTATGATGAATGTGATTATTTGGATGATTCTGATGAACATGTTGAGAAAAATGTGGATTGTTTGGGTATTGGTAAGAAAGTTTCATTTGAACCCATCATTCCCAAAGTTCTTGAAGAAACCAAGCTGCCTTATCCTCCTAAGCAAAGAAATATGTTGAAAACAATCCGTAAGAGGATAGCTCAGTTAAATGAAGGACTTCATGAGATTAAGAAACAACAAAAACCTTCAACAACAGAAAATGGTATGAAGTGCACATCTATGGAAGAAGTTAAAATATCTTCCACAGAAAAGGCAGAGCAAACACAATCAGTAGAACTTATCCAGAAGAAGAAAGCATCTTCATCAGTAGCAGATCTGCGGAAGCACAAATCTACTGAATCTGTAGAAGATATGTGGAAGCAAAAGGCTGCAACTGTTGGTCCATTTGATCGAATTTCAATACACTTGAGAGGTTGAATCATTCAATATCAACAATAACAACACTCAACAAACAATATGATGAAGAAGAAGAACCCAAAAGTATTCAACATATAACAATCATGATCCAATACAATCAAAGTAACAAGGCTCAATATATTTCTGTGATAAACAAGCTTACATTTGACACTTGAAAAAAGAATAAACGATTATGGTTTTGCAAGGATGCCCAACAATGTAAAAGATCAAAACTATATATAGTAATGATAGTTTCGCTGACAGTTTCGCTATCAGCGAAACTATCCTGGCAAAGACACAGTTTAACCCGGCTGAGACGGACAGTTTCGCCGGTTGAAACTAACAGATTGCTATGAGTGAAACTATAGTTTCGCTCATAGTTTCGCTGGGTAGCAAAACATAACAAATTAACAAACTTACAAAAGTAAACTAACATTAACCCTATTACAATCAAACATAATAAAAATCTAATCTAAGGTGAGGTCCAATCTATACTTGATCTTCAATACTCCCCCTAGGTTGGATCTCACCGTCTTGATCAATTATCGTTTGTCTTTTCAGCTCCAGTCTATTCAGCCGCCTCAGATATTTCTTCAGTAGCTCCTACAACATCATCCTCAGAAGCTTTAGCCAGTGATTCTCCTAGGTCAGCTCCTGCTGTAGTAGCTTCTTCGGCACGTGCACTTATCTTCTCAAATTGTCTCGATTAGTCCCACACGTCCATCCTTAGCTCATCTTCTTCACGAACCTTCTGGGCCAATTCCTTCACCTCAGCCCGAACACACATTACCTTATTGGCTACTGTCATGAACAAGCCTGCCTTTTTTCGTGTTTTTGCTCCAGCTCCTATTTTGATATGATTCTCACACAACATAAGTAGGTTTTCATCACAAAAGGAAAATATCTCCATAGGGTCAAACAACCTGAATTCTCATCCATTCTTTAATCTGATCACCACCTCCCCAGTAATGTTATCATAAAACCATTTCTCAAAACTTTGAAGTTGTTGGGGAAGGGGATCCGGCAATCTTACCTTGCTCACAGTCTTTGGGGGTTTCACCCTTAGCACAATCCTACCTTTCCTTGTTTCCCAATCCTTATCTTTCTTTGATCTCCTTCTCTCCGCCTTCATAAATCCGAATGCCTCAGAGTTATCATCCATCCCTTTCTCGATCTCCTCTTCCAGCATCTTGGCCCTCTCACTTAAATTAGAATCAATCATTGGCAGTACAACTAACCTCCTTAAGTCCCACTTAGGCAAGGTCTTAAATGCCTTCATTTTGTGCAAATATGTAATCCCTCCCCCTCTCCTCTTAATCATGAACATCTTAAGGCCGGGGTTGTATTTCCAGCTGATGATCCTATTATCAACTTCCTTCTTGCTCATCCCCTGCATATTTTGGAATAGGGGGGGTTATTTCCTCGGGCTTCTGCTCCCTCACAAACCATTCTTCTTTTGACATTTCAAATACATCTCCTTCATCCTCGCCCTTCTTGGCTACATAAGTCAATGGTCTCTCATCGACCTCATAATATTCAGGCTCAGAATCATAATCAACCAACTGTTCCTCCTCTTCCTCCTCATTTATCAATCTCCTTTCAGCACCTTCCACCTGTGTGTCTCTCATAACCTCCTCTCCTACCAGATCCTTCTCAATATCAAATACCAAATTTACAAATCCAGCCTCAATCACCTCCTCCTCATTCTCAACATTTACATTCCCTCCTGCCTCATTCTCTGTCTCAACATCCTCTCTCACACCCGAACCTCCATCCTCCTCAGCTCCTGCACCAGAAGTGCCCTCTCCTACCCTTGAAGATGTGCCCACATTCAAAAATGGGTATTTAGAAGTATCAGTCATATCATCTAACTCGGATTGAGTTAGCTGATTGGGCAGGCCGGCTGCAGCCTTCAGCTTATTAACCTCGGTCAGCAATCTCTTTATCAACTTTTGCTGATCCACCAGCATCCGTGTCATCCCCTCAAGCATCTCATCTTTTTATTTCTCTCTCAACTCCTGATTGGTTAGCTTTGTCTTTATCATACTTAGTTCATTGGCTAGAGAGGAGTTGAGGTTCCTAATAACATCCTCATCCAGTCCAGCCCTCTCCTACCTTCTCTGGGGCTCAGTAAATGCTTGATGTTTGTGCTTAGTCCTCCTCTCAGACTCCCTCCTCTTCAGCCTTTTTATTTGACCTTCTCTCCTTCTCTGCCCTTACCTCCTGTTCAGCCTCATGAATTTCATCTTTGAAGTCATAATCCTTCTCTTTAACATACCTCTTCCTTTTCTTCACTGATTCAGATTGTTTCAGTCTCGTCTCCTCAACCCTCTTATCCCCCGACTTAATCACCCTTCGAATATAGTTCCATCTTTCAGGAGGGTACATGTTCTCCCATAAATGTGTAATCTTCCCACTGAAATCGTGCCTGATCGCACAACAGTCGGCGAATATGCGAGTGTTCATATGCACTAACCTCTTTATCTCCTCGTGCCTCGGTACATTAGGAATTAGATCGTTAATGATCATATGCAGAAATCTTGGATACAACAGCCATTTGTCATTCTTTAGGGCCATCACGTTCTCTGCCATGCAGTCAAATATAAGTTTGTCAATATTGGCTTTCTGCCCTCTATAGAATATAATCATGGCTTTGGCCCAATCCAAGTTCAGCCCATCTGATCCACCTTTGCGGTGATCTAAGCACATAATAAAAACATGGGCGATGTATCTCCACTCCTTGGACAAAAAGGACTTTTTGATCTCCTTTCTTGTCCCAAAAGGAGGGCCCTCGTATCCAATACTCCTAAAGGCATCAAATACCTTCTGATTTGTCAGCACAACCTTATCTCCGCTGTCCTCTTGGAGTCTCAACACTCGAGAAATGATCTCTGCAGTAATAACTATGTCGTTCTCCAGCACTCGTGCAACAATCCTCTAAGGATTGGTTCTCAGAAATCTCTGATCTGTAGGTCATAGATGGTGGGAGAATGAGTGACCGCATAAGAAATGGGTGATCTTTGAAGCCAACGGATACAATTTGTAAATCCCGCGGCTTTGCGGTGTGTATCATCCAAGATAGCCGTGATGTTATTCCTCTCGTCGAACTTCAGATTAACCATTTAATTTGAAAAGGAGATGAAACGCATTAGAAAGATATATTAAAATGAATAATAGAGAAAAAGAAGAAAATGAATAAAAATAAAGAAAAATCAACTTAAATTCGCTAGGTGAAAGTATAGTTTCGCTAGACGAAACAGTAGTTTCGGCAGGCAAAAATGTAATTTCGGCAAGAAACAGGAAGTAGTTTCGGCATGCTTAAGCAATAGATTTGGCATGTCGAAACTATAAATTCGGCCGAGCGAAACTGAAACATGACCAGCGAAACTGTTAAGTTCGCTCGGACAACATAACTTCACAGTTTCGCTGAAAAACCTTTGAACTTTCGTTCAGTTTCGTTGGACTATCAGTACTTTTGCAGTAAGAACTGCGAAGGTACCGAAGAGTCTCAGCCCAATCAG
Source organism: Flaveria ramosissima (assembly GCA_025215565.1). Taxonomy (NCBI): domain Eukaryota; kingdom Viridiplantae; phylum Streptophyta; class Magnoliopsida; order Asterales; family Asteraceae; genus Flaveria; species Flaveria ramosissima. The sequence goes on from CM046034.1 coordinate 14,476,036, forward strand.
TCCAAAGATAGTTACTTAAACCTAGATTAAACTACAGTCCAAGGTTCGAAACTCACATTAGATGCTTAAATAACCAACAAACATGAAACACACACTTAAAATCTCAAAATCGTTCGACAAAAACACGGTATATTCTCTGAAATAAAAAACCCCGAATGTGCGAAAATGAGCACTTAATTTCGCACAATGCGATATATAGAATGTAGTTAGGCTGGCAGTAAAACTATAGTTTCGCCCGTACCTGTTTTGGTCAGAAGTGAAACTACAATGGCGAAAGAGCCGGCGAATCTATAGTTTCAATCTGCGAAACTATTAGCGAAAGTATAGTTTTGCTGGAAAGTTTAAAAACTTAAAAATTTTAAAATTTTTATTTTCCTTTTTAAAATAAAATAAAATAAAATTATTTAGAAAAGAATTAAAACAAAACAAAAGCAAAATAAAGAAATCAAAAAGAAATTACCCCACAAGACCTCACCAAACTTCACATATTTTTAACATAATAAAAGAAAAGAAAATAAAGGGGAGAGAAGAACGAGAAGTTGAAGAGATCTTCTCGAGAGTCATAGTTTGGCGGGATTGCTGATATACTTGTCCTTTTAAGCCCATGCCTTCTTCTTTTCAACAAGTGAACCGTAGCTACTGTTATCATGTTTTGGTTCATTTAAAGAACACTTGAATGACTCAGTCCCCACAGACATTTGGCAAAGAAACTTATCCTGTCCTCATGATATCATGAACAAATGACACGCTCTGCTTGACTATTCCTTTTTAAAAGCAACAAAGATCCTTTTTCAAAAGAATCACATGCCTTATAGACATCAAATGATGAGAGCTCCAGGTCTATACTCACGTATAACAAAGGAGTTGATCAATTGAGTCTTACAGATGAGAGCTTCAGGTCTATACTTACGTATAACAGAGAAGATCATCATATCGTGCTGATGAGAGCTCCAGGTCAGTACTATCATACAACAAAGGAGATCATCACTCCAGGTCAATGTTCACACATAGCAGAGGAGATAAGCACGAGGAAGAATACAGCAAGGAGCTTCTTAGATACAAAGATGAGCACGCATATAGCTTTTGAGATAGGATGGGGAAGAGAAACAAGGATACTTTAGTTAAAAATAAATCAACGAAGAGATTTTACGTTCTCAACCCTTTTTGAACAAGTACTTGTAACTTTGTGAAGGCCAAAAAATGTCAAGGAGATTATCCGAGTCACCAAGTTTCTTATTCTGTTAATTAGGCCACGATATTACTAGAACCTATCAAGCAAATCTCAACACAATACTGTTGACCTCCTTCACATCATCCATACAACAAATTTTATTTAGGAGAATTCTACAAAAGAAAACAAGAGAAAGATATATTTATTCTCCCCCGAATTTTCTATGAATCAGCAAGATTGGAGAAATTTCTTAGTAATATATACCTCCCTTTATATATATATATATATATATATATATATATATATATATATATATATATATATATATATATGTATATATATATATATATATATATATATATATATATATATATATATATATATATATATGTATATTATTTTTTTATGTTAAATAATGAAGGACGATGGAGCATATAGAAAAACAAAAAGGAAGAAAGAGAACAACAAAAGAAGTATAAACAACATGTACATGAGATAGTTTTAAGAAAAATGGGTTTTAAAAATGATATTAATTCTAACATAGAGATCAATTCATAAAAACGAGGTTTCTCAAATGTTTTAGTGAAAAGATCAGCTTTTTGATTTTTAGTGTCAATGGGAATGATATCAATAAAACCCTTCTCGTGAGCATCACGGATTGCATGAATCCGTGTCTCGATGTGCTTGGTTCGGGAATAATGAATAGGATTTTTTACGATGCCAATGGCTTCTTCGTTGTCACAAAACAACGGTGTATGGAGAAAGTGGATGCCGTAGTCAATCATCTGATGTTGTATCCAGAGCACTTGTGAGCAATAGCTTGAAGCAACAATGTACTATGCCTCCCCAGTGGAAAGAGAGACAGTAGTCTGTTTCTTGCTCTGCCATGATACAAGACAATTTCCTAGGTACCGACAGCCTCCGGTAACTGATTTTCTGTTTAACCTGCAACCATTTGAATCACTCTCAGAAATTAGCATGTAAGTCAAAATTCCCACCATAAGGATACCAAAGCCCTAAACGAGAAGAGCCTTTAAGATAATGAAAAATTCGTTCTACAGCCTTTTCATGAGACTCCTTTAGGGCAGATTGGTATCGAGCACAGTATCCTACAGCAAAGGTTATGTCGAGACGACTTGCTGCAAGGTACATAAGGGAACCGATCATAGTTCTATAAATATGAGGATCAACTGGTTTCCCGTTCTCGTCTGGATTGAGGCATGTTTGAGCAGTGAATGGAGTCAGTTTAGGAGAAGCGTCATCCATCTTGAATTTCTTCAGATTTTCTTTGATATACTTCTCTTGATGAATGAGAATTCCCTCTGGATTTTGTTCAACCTGCAACCCAAGGAAAAAGCACATCTCCCCCATCATGCTCATTTCAAAATGATTACGCATAACTTCCTCAAACTCCCGACACAGCTTTGGATTGGTGGAGCCAAAAATAATATCATCCACGTAGACTTGTACAATTAGCATCTCACCATCCACTTCCTTCATGAATAGAGTCATATCAATGGTGCCGCGAGAAAAACCATTTGCAGGACCGGTGAAGGGCTTAACAATTACAACACAACAACAAAAAAAGGAGATTAACCAAACTTGATCAAACAGAAAACTGGATTAACCACAATAATGATACTAAGAACTCAAGTAACAATAAAGAGACAGAACAAGAGATTTGGGTTTCAAGGATGCAGTATATTGCTTTCTCAAGTTCTATTACAAGTGTTACAAAGCATAAAGAAAGATACTAGAACATGGAATACTTATACTACAACCTACAGCCGGCTATACTTTGAAAGCCAGCTAGATACAACTAACTAGACACAAACAAAATCAATTGTAGAATCAAAAGGCATATCTGCCTTTTGACCTTGTGACTATGACATGCCATAGCTCACACCATTATCTATTACAAAAAGGATAAAGTACATAAAGTAGAAGGTTACAGACTCAAGACCTCAATGTATAGTTACCAAAAGCATGGACCTTTTCACCAACTCATGAAAGATGGTGACTTTACAGAGATGCAGCGGAAAGGTGTCCAGCTTTATGGAACAGTACATCAGATAAAGCATGTTACTAAAAGTCTTCGAAAGAAATCTGTCTTCATAGGATGAAGCTTCAAAAGACTTTGTCTCTAAGGCTTCGGAAGACTTCATATTTGGCTTCGGAAGATATTGGTCTTGGCTTCGGAAGATTTTACACTTAGAATATTTCTAGTGCATGGTGTAAAACTTCCGAAGCAATTCTACTTCAGTTCTTTAGTGCATTGCTTGCAAAGAGACTTTGGATGTTTTGGTTTGCATCAGACTTAAAGGAATCCTTACACCATTGCTTAGAAGTTACTGTGTTAGAGTCTCATACCAGATGCAAAGGGCCTGATGGAGACCATAAAGAGACTTATCAAGCTTGTAGACTTTGTCGGGAAAGTCAGGTTCCTCAAACCCTGGTGGTTGACACAGGTATATCTCCTCGTCAATGTCTCCATAGAGAAATGCACATTTGACATCCATCTGATAGACTTTGAACTGCTTGTTGGCGGCATGAGCAAGAAAAATCGGAATAGCTTCAAAACGGGCTATGGGAGCAAAGACTTCCGTGTAATCAATCCCCTCTTCTTGTGCAAATCCCTGAACCACCAATCTGGAAATTTTCCTTACCACAATACCACGGTCATCGGGTTTGTTCATGAACACCCATTTCATGCCTGTTGGGCATTTGTTTGGTGGGAGATCAACCGGGGTCCACACCTTGAGCTTCCTGAACTGTTGCAGCTCCAATTGCATCGATTCAACCCAGCAAGGATCCTGAAGAGCTGCATGAACATTCTTTGGTATGATATGGATATAAAACAAGAGAATAGGCATACATTAATCAAACCAGATTGACTCCGCATCCGAACTCCATCGGTGATAGATCCTATGATGTTATCATGGGGGTGGTCATTCAGGGTTTTGAAATCAGTGGTTAAGGGTAGGATATTTGAAGTAGGTGGGCTAATGGGTTGTTGATGAGTAGATGATGGAGAGGAAGATGGGTGGGTAGAGTCAATTGGTGATGAGGATGGGATAGGTTGAGATGAGGTAGAAGTAGGTGACGAGGGAAGAGATGCAGAAACAGGTGGGGTGGAATGTCAAAGGATGATGATGAAGATGCAACGTCAACTGATGTAGCGTTGTCAGGTGATGAATTAGGAGGGGCTTGATGAATAGGAGGAATTATAAGTAATGGATCTGGAGGAATGATGTTTGTTTGGACATTGGAGATGGACATATCATCATCAAAAGCTGGAAGATTAAAGGAGTTGAAAACCGTATTGGAGTCAAAGAACCATGCTGGTTCTGATTGGACATCAGAGGAATTAGATTCCTGCCAATCAACATAAAAGGACTCTTGCACAATAGGGGTTCTCTTGTTGTACACCCGATAAGCTTTCTGAGAAAAAGAGTAGCCAACGAAGTAACATTCGTTAGACACAACACCGAATTTCGTCTTTTGTGCCTGCGTATTAAGTAAAGTACACGAGCATCCGAATGGCCAAAAGAAATCAATCAAAGGCTTCCTCTTATGGAGCAGTTCATATGGGGTCTTCATTTTGTCTTTGACAATCAGCACCCTGTTAAGAACATATGAAGCACAGTTCACTGCCTCTGCCCAGAAGATGATGGGTAAAGAGGACTCAATCAGCATAGTATGAGCGGCTTCAATGAGGGTGCGATTCTTTCTTTCAGCAACACCATTCTGTTGTGGTGTTCTCACTGCACTGAACTATCTTAGAATACCTCTACCAGCACAGAAGGAATCAAAGATTTGATTTCTAAATTTGGTACCATTGTCACTTCGAATCGCTATATCCTCTTGCATATCATCTCAATAGAAAGATTTGATTTCTGAAATGTATGGTAAAGAGGACTCACTCTAAGATTTGATTTCTGCAACTCCTCAGCAGCTTCTCCTTTATGGGCAAGAAATCTCACCCAGGAATGCCTGGAAAAATTATCTGTAACAACAAGACAAAAAGATTTCTTAGCAATTGATTTAACGCTGATTGGGCCAAACAAATCGGTATGTAACAACTCGAGGGGATTTTGCTATTTTCAAGTTTTGGTTTATGTGGTTTCTTATGTCGTTATCCTTTGGAACATGCCATACAATTCTCAACCACTGAAAAGTCTTTTAAAGGTAATCCCCTAACAAGATTGTTTTTAACTAGTTTGTTTATGTTTTTTAAATTAACGTGGCCCAATCTGCAATGCCATAAGAAAGACTCAGAAGTGAAAGCTTTTGACAGAAGACAGGTGACAAGGGATGTTGACTCTCCAGAACCCATGTCAAGAATATATGTGTCATTCATTCTCGGAGCCCGCATAAGCACCATCTCCTCTGGAATATCAATCTGCGACTTCAGAAAGAGACATTCATTGGACTCGAACAAGACTGAAATGTCTTTATCACAAATCTAAGAGACACTCGACAGATTGAAAGCTAGTTCTGGCACATAATTGACTTTCTCTAGCGTAAGCGAGCCATTGGAAACCTCCCCTTGGCCAATCATTTTTCCTCCTTTCTTGTCGCCGGCAAAGGCGACATATCCTCCATTGATAAGCAATAGTTTGTCAATAAATCCTTCAACCCCATCATATGTCTGGAGCATCCACTATCAACATGCCAAACACTATTTACAACTTTAGAGGATGACCCCTGCAATAATGATATAAACATATTTACCAGTTGAAATAGGAACCCATGCTTGAACAACTTTAGGCTTTGGTGTAGATGACTTTTTACAAAAGAAATTATTAACTAGATGAGTTAATCTACTGCCAAAAGAATTCTTATGAACATGTCTATGATGAAGCTCAGGATAGTTTTTAACTACATGATCATCTTTACCACACCTGAAACAATGTGATTTTAATCTAGGTCTATTATGCTGCAAATCAGGGATCTTATCCATGAATATTTCCTCATCACATTCAGACAATCTAGAATCATCATCACAATAAGTATTGTACATATCTCTCGGTGTGCTTTTATTTATAAAAGAATGATTATTTACAAAAGATGAAAATTTTTCATCAGAAGCACATGTGCTACTTGTACCACTCGTACTTTCATAAGATGATGACATACCCCTTTCACTTGATGGTAATATATTAATTGGGGTAAAAGATTGGATGGGGTGAGAAAAGAATTTTTCAAAACAATTACTTTTAATGTTCTCTTTACTCTTCACTGTGGAATCATTCAGAACATCAACACAATCAGTAGAAGCATCAACATTACAATGCAAATTATCTAAAGAAGAAATAGAAACATCACTAGAACAAGTCACATCAATGTCTGAGACAAATTTTTGAAAACAAAATTAGAACTTAAGCTAGAGCTATGATCTAAAACAGAATGTTGGGGTTAAGCCAGAGCTATTGCATCCAAGCCCGCTAGTTGGTCCATAAACATATTCCTCTCGCACGTCCTTAGAGTTTACCCCTTCTAAACCTGCAGACAGACTGTTAGAATCTATTTGAATCAAATCATTAGAAGGGTGTGGAACAGGCATAGGTGAATAACAATAAGTACTAGGAGGAGGATATACCATAACAGTTTCATAACCCAAACCCGTTTTAACCCTAGCCCCCCTTTGTGATTTGCACAAATCGTCATGTTTCATCCCAGATATTATCCATTTATCAAGTTTTGACTGAAGTTTATTTTTTTCAAACTCAGCAAGTGCAACCCTTTCAGTCAAAGTATTAATTTCAACATTTCTTTCCAAGACAATTCTTTTTAAGTGTTCATTTTCTTTTAAAGCTTCATTTAATTTAACAAAATATTTTGACTCGTTAATTTTAAGCTCTTCATTAATACATTTTAAATCCTTTTTGTTATCGAGTAACAGACGTTTTATTTTATACACACCAAAAAGCCTTATTTTTCACGTTGTAGAGCACATATCTTGTATTACCTCATATGGAAGACCCATCACAACCTTCTCTGCCGCCAAAGCCTTCTCGTATTGACACACCGGAGTACTCTTCTTGTTTTCCTCAACAGTGGTTGCAGCATCAATCTTCTCTTTCTTTTGCTCTTCAGTTTGGCTTCCAGCTTTCAGCATCTTCTCATCTTCACCCTCTATCACAGTCTTAGCCTTCAAGTCATCAACTTTATCCTTCTTTACACACTCCTCACAATCCTCCTTCACATCCATAGTTACTTCAGCTTCACCTCTGAACTCTTTAAACGGATCAAACTCTTCCTCACAATCTATCTTCTCCTGTTCTTCAACAATCTCAGCAACCAGAGCTTGATTGATTTCATCTTTAATCTCTTCTGCTTCTGCACTCCAGTCAAAGTTAGAAATCAAGGATGTCTCTTTCTTCTGTTTCATTTCTTCCTTATCTCCGCTGGAAGCTAATCTCGGGACTTCTGAATTGCTTGGATCAGTGACAATCGGCAATGAACATTCTCAGTTGAATTGTCCTAACTGCTTTCAATTAAAGCACCTCAGTTTGGATTTATCAAAGCCTAATTTGGAGTTAGAGTTTTGACCTCCAAAATTTTTTCTACCAGTTATCTCCATAAATCTTCGGGCTCTGAGAGTCAAGATCGCCATTTGCCACTGAATGTCAGTCTCTTCTACATCATCCGGATCCCACTGATACATATCCTCCATGGTCATTCCTTTGCCTTTCAAATCTCCAACCACTAATGCCTCATAACTCTGTACGAACATGCCAAATAGTGCCATTGTTTCGGATGAAATTGACGTTCCAACACTTGCTTTTGAATTAGTCTGATCGCTACCAGAATTAACACCTCCACCAAATTGATCACATGTATTCACTCCTCCTTGTCCTAAAACCTGCATTGGAGAGCTTGCAGCGGAAGTAAGCAATGCAACATTCTGAGTGAAGCCAGATGATGGCATCATGGTCTGATTAAACTCCATTCTCTTCATGTCTAACTCAAATGATGTAAGCTTATTAATGATGTCCATAAGCTTGTAGTCAGTGAAACCTCTTTCTTGCTTTAACATCCTCACCTGTAAACTCCATTGAGGTGGAAGAGAGTCCAACAATCTATTCACTTGCTCACTGTTGGAAAGATTCTCATCATATTTCTTCAAAGTGTTGGAGACGGTCAGAAAATGGTTTGTTAGGTCAGTGAGGCTCTCATTCTTTTAACCAACCAATGAGTTAAACTCCTTTTCAGCTTGAATACCCTTGTCTTTTACTAACTCATCATTTCCATCATAAAACTCATAGAGAGCATCATAGAGAGACTTAGCATTCTTGTGTTCGGTAAAACGATTGTAAATGTCTGGTGCCTGGCATAAAGTTAAAGCTCCGAAAGCTTCCTGATCTCTATCAATCAACTGTAAATCTTTTTCGGTAAACGTGGTTGGGTCTTTATTTTGAGAAACAACATCACCAACAGTAACAGTTGGTATGTGTGGATAAGAAATAATTGATTTCCATTGGTTGTGATCAGTGTAGAAAAAGAATGCCTTAAGACATCTCTTCCAATCTTCAAAATTGTCTCCGTTGATAAGTCTCTAGGGTCTGTTGGGAGCCACACTTTCTAAATAACAAAGAGTGAGAGTAGTCATCTTTGACATGATAGTTTTATAGAAGAAATGACAGTTTCACTGGATTTGGCTAGTTTCACTGAGTGAAAAGTAGTTTCGCTGCTAATTTCGGCAGCAGTTTTGATAGCCAAAAGCTTGAAAATGCGTAGTTTCGCCGATAGTTTCGCACGAAACAAGCTTGAACTTTCGATCAGATGTAATTTCGGCAGCAATTTCGCTTGAAAGTGCAACACAAGCACTGCTGAACTTTTGTTCAAAGTCTATACTTTCGCTGAGATTCTTAAAACAACCACAAAGTGCAAAACACTTGTAGTTTTGCAGGATGAAGATGGTAATTTCGCTGGAAGAACTCTAATTTCGCCCGATGAATCTGAAAAACTTTTTGAACACGAAATCAATCTGAAATCACCCAAATCTCGATGAACTTGAGATCTGATGATTGCCAAGGCTTTCCCAACCAAGAACAAACAAATTTCAATCAAATTCCATATCAAATACATTGAAATTTGATCCAGAATTGATGAACTTGTGATATTGAACTTCAACTATCAAAAACCTCAAACAATCAAGAGCACAAAGGCTCTGATACCATTTTGTTGGTCCATTTGATCAAATTTCAGTACACTTGAGAGGTTGAATCGTTCAATATCAACAATAACAACAAACTATATGATGAAGAAGAAGAACCCAAAAGTATTCAACATATAACAATCATGATCCAATACAATCACAGTAACAAAGCTCAATATATTTCTGTGATAAACCATCTTACAATGGACACTTGCAACAAGAATAAACGATTAGAGTTTTGCAAGGATGCCCAACAATGTAAAAGATCAAAACTATATATAGTAATGATAGTTTCGCTGATAGTTCGCTGTCAGCGAAACTATCCTGCCAAAGACACAGTTTCGCCCGGCTGAGACGGACAGTTTCATCGGGTGAAACTAACAGCTTGCTATGAATGAAACTATAGTTTCGCTCATAGTTTCGATGGGCATCAAAACATAACAAATAAACAAACTTACAAAAGTAAACTAACATTAACCTTATTACAATCAAACATAATCAAAATCTAATCTAAGGTGAGTCTAACCTATACTTGATCTTCAACAACCACCATTAAGAAAACAAGGCAACAAAAGATTGTGAATCCTAAGCAACAGAAGTCATTTGCTGCTAAACAAGAACCCTTTGATATCATGTCAAGGAAAAATAAGGATTCATCAGCTGCGAAGTTTGAAAAGGAATTAGGAGAATAGAAAAAGAAGAAGAATGTGATTGTTTATGAAAATGAGGAAGAGGAGAAGTATTGCAAATGATGTGACAGAATAATCACAACATTGAAGATTGTTACTTCAGTAGCTACTGCTCCATTTGTAATGTGAACAATCATATGACCTCTGATTGTTACTTCAACAAACATTGTGCAATTTGTAACAAAAATAACCATTCCACTCAGGAATGTTATTTTAACAACAAGAACAAGACAAAGAGCACAAAGAAGCAACAATCTAAGAAGGCTGAATTTGACTCTCAGTAAAGTGATAATCTAGACGATTCAAAGCCAAAGAAGCATCAACAAAAACAAAAAGTTGTCAAAAGAAAAGAAGCAACCATCTGTTGATGGCAAGCCTTTGAAGAAGAAGGAAAAACCACATCCTCAACTCAAAACCCCTAACAAGAAGGTGGATTTGATAGAGAAGACAAAAAATGCTGATGACACTATCTTTGATTATTTTAAAAAGGGTACTCAAATACCACAATCAAAATCAAAGGATTGTGAAACTTTCTTCAATCAAGGATCGTCATAAAAATCAAAGAAGAAGCCAAACAAAGAAAAGGTAAAAGAATAAGGGCTTGAGAAACAAGAACAAAGTTCCACAAGCACATTTTCAATAGAATCATCCTCACCACAAACAAAAGATAATGAATCAATTGAGTCTAAAATCAACACTGAAACATCAAGACTCATTCATAAGGGAGTAACAATTTTAGACACTAGCAGTAAACCCAAGATCATTAAGGCTTGGGGTTTCTCATTCTAATTGATTTCTTTATGTATGCAGAAACAAGCATGGAGGACTAACAACAAGTGGTATGTTGACAGAGGTTGTTCCAGGCATATGATAGAAACTGTTCTTTACTCCATGATTTCAAACATAAAAATGCCTCTTATTTGGCATTTGATGGAGATAAGAAGGGAGGTAAAATTATTGGTGAAGGAATGGTAACTAATGGTGTGCTCAAGTTTGAGAAAGTAAATTATTATGAAAATTTACAATACAATTTACTGAGTGTGTCTCAAATTTATGATTAAAATTATACCACTTTATTTGATAACACTAAGGGGATGTTTGATTACGCTGACTGAGTAAGATCTGACTGAGTAAGAAGCTGACCTAGTTAGAAGTTCTGATTGAGTAAGCATCTGACTGAAACTTGGCTGTTTGATTTAGTATCTGACTAAGGGATTAAGGGAGGTGCTCGGGTGCTCGTTTTCCGGCTGTGCAAAGGAGGTGCTCAGGTGCTCGTTTTCCGGCTGCGCAAGGGAGGTGCTCGGGTGCTCGGGTGCTCGGTCGGCTGCGCAAGGGAGGTGCTCGGGTGCTCGGTCGGCTGCGTAAGGTCTGGGTCAGCATTTGTTTTTTTAGGTGTCGGTCAGCTGCAAGGACCTGGTCAGCCCATACCCCTTACATATCAAACGGGCTGACCCGCTGACCGAGTCAGCCCGGTCAGCCCGGTCAGCTGAAAACAAACAACCCCTATTTGTCACATTCTTAAGTCTGGTTTCCCATTCCAGAAGATTGGATCCTTCTTAAAGCATCAAGAAAAGGAAACACATTTGTTTTGAATATGAACAATACAGCACTCACAAGCAATGAAACATGACTGTTGTCTAAGTCATCAGAAGATGATCTCAGTTGTGGCATAGAAGGCTTGTTCATTCCAACATGAAGAACATGAACAAATTGGTGAAAAATGACCTAGTCACTGGACCACCAAAGAGAGAAATTTATTGTTCCAATCATTGTTCATCATGTTATAAAGGAAAACAACATAGAGTGTCACATAAATCCAAAACAATCAACACAAACTCAACACCACTCAAATTGCTTCACATGGATCTATTTGGTCCAAACCATGTGATGAGCATTGGTAAAAGGTAAAATTATTTGGTGATTGTGGATGACTTCACTAGATTCACATGGGTCTTTTTCTTAAAACAAAAGAGTGAAACATTAGAAATGTTAATGGAGTTTGTCATTAAGATTGCAAATCAACTTAATCTAAAAGTTAAAATTTTCAGGATTGATAACGGATCTGAATTTGTTAATAATGTTTTAGATTCCTTTTGCATGAATAAAGGCATATCCAGGCAATTCGGTGCTCCAAGGACACCACAACAAAGGCACGAATAAAGGCATGGCCAGGCAATTCGGATCTGAAGTGTCATTATATGTTGATCCTCCAAGACCATCACCAACCTCTTCTAGTGTTTCTGATCCTGGCACTTAATATCATCCAAGAAATGCAGAACATGATCAAACAAACAGATCAGCAGCAGCTAACTCTACATCTGCGGATGTTTTTCTTGCATATGAAGAAATGACCATTGCATCAGCAGATCTTCCATCAACACATGTAGATATCCCATTTTCTTGAGATGCTACAATACATTCTAAGGAAACTACGTCAACAGATCAACAAACAACATCCGTAAATGTTCTTGTAACTCCTGCAGAAGCTCAAAACACATCCATAAATGTTCATGCGGAAGTTGTTCACAATGTTGGTGATGCACAAACTCATGAGGTAGGATATCATTCAGCTTCAGAGGATCAGGATGATATAGATCTTGACTACTTTGTTGATTCTCCATCTCAGCTGGATCCCACTCCATCAATGAATATGACTAACTTAGAATCATCCATTCCAGTTGCATCTATTCCAACAACAAGAATTTATAAGAGTCATCCAATAGACAATATTATTGGTGATCATAATGAAAGAACCACTAGAAGCAAAAGGGGAGCAGCCAACATTTGTCTGTTCACTTGTTTTCTTTCATAAGTGGTTCCTCCCAACATAACTGTTGCATTGAAGGATAACAGCTGGATTGAAGCTATACATGAAGAGCTTCAACAATTCAGAAAGCAGAAAGTCTAGAATCTAGTTAATCTTCCTGAAGGTCAATATCCAATTGGCACAAGGTGGCTTTCCAAACATAAACTAGATGACAGAGGTATTATTATGAGAAACAAAGCAAGGTTGATAGGACAAGGATATACCCATGAAGAAGTAATAGATTATTGTTAGCTCTAGGAACAATTGATCTAGATCATTTTGTATAGGCTTAGAACTTTAATCAATACTTGTAATGAATGATTATAATTCATTATTTTGATGTATGCATTGTGTATATAGGTTAACCCATATGTGTGTTGATTTGTGTATAATTGCAGGTACAAACATAATACTTGGTCAATTACTAAAATTGACTAAGTGTAAGAAACATCAACGGATGAACAAAATGTTCTTCCGTGGATATGTTTATTACAAGTAACATACATCCGAAGATGTACAATCAGCTCTAGAGTTCAAGTGAGGACTCCTTCGAATGAACAAAATGCCTTCGGAGATCAAGTACCTTCAGAAGAACAAACATCTACGGAAGACTAAGTACCTTCGGAAGACCTGTTAAGCTGCGAAGGTCAAACACTTGTATTTAAATAATACAAGTGTTACAAGTAAACATGCCAACAAGACAGTTGTGCACATTCGAAGAAATCCAATGTTTCCTTAACTGAAACACGTGTGCCTATAAATATGGATCCTAGGTTTCTCATCATGGTGACGAACACACGAGCAACAAAACGGCAAACCTAAACATCACATCAATTCTCACAAACATAAACCTAGCAGCCGTCACATCAACATCAACACGTTCGAAGCATTTATTGTTTACATCTTTCATTATTTATTCATCGAAATCATTAATAAATTTTAATGAAATACTTTTGAATCAAATCATGTTAGCTTATTAATTGTGTTCTTTTCATTGTGTTTGTCATAATCATTATTAATTATATTTGAATTTTATTTATTAAACAATTAAACAAGGTTAATGTTGATTCGGCAAACAATAACTTGATTCCCTATTAACACCGATAATTCTTGATTGCGATCCTTGGATTCGCAGGTGGTATCAGAGGCAAGTACTCATTGATTTAGATCGATTAATCTATCAGTGTTAATAGTGTTTAATTGTTTGCTTATTTCACTAGATTTGTCAGTTTTTGCTGATTAGATCTACTGTTTTTTAAGCAAATCGTTTTGGTGTGAATTGATTAAAACAGTAAATTGTCTTTCAGCGAGTACTGTTTCATTGCTTGATTAACTTAGATCAAAATTCAAATCAATTGAATAATAGATCTGGGTTATTGATTGACGTTCATCAATTGTTCAAGTTTATTTGAACAAATATATTAACTAAATCTTTGATTTGATAAGATTGAATGTTTTGTGACCATAATCGCTTGATTTTTGTTGATTAAGTTTTCCCACTAATTAGTTCATTACTTAAAAGATACTCCGAAATAGTTAAATCTTAGATTTTTTACTAAACATGAGTAACTTTGGTGGATCATCATACCAACCTCCAAAGTTGGAAACAAAAGCAAATTTTAAATGGAAAATCAAGTTCAGGAATCATATGAATTATACTGATTTTGACTTATGGGTGTTAATAACTATAGGTTCTTATATTCCACTCACTCTTGGGCCGGATTATAATGACAATAATCAACCCATAAGTACAAAGGATCTATCACCTGATAATATTAAGAAGGTTAACGTTGATATTAAGGCATATAGCTTGCTTAGTATGGCTTTACCTGAAGAAATATTAATCAGATGTGAGAATTATAAAATAGCAAATTCCATGTGGAAGATTCTTCATACACTCTGTGAAGGGAGTGATGAAATCAGAAGCAATTAGGAAGGACACCCTTCGTTCACAATATGAAACCTTTCATCATATTGAGGGTGAATCAATTCCTCAACAACTCCATAGATTTATGCAACTTGTAACAGAGATGAATATCTTGGAGTTGAAATATACAAACGAGGAATTAAACAAAAAGATGCTCCATACTTTGCCTGAAAGTTGGAAGAAAACTATGTCCATGTTCAAGAACACTATTGACCTCAAAGCAACTAGTTTAGATACATTGGTAGCTAAAGTTGAGGCTCTTAAAATGGATGAAAAATCAAGAAACAAGAGTGTGAGAACACATGTCTCACTCTATCACATTAAAGAAACAAAAAGTGCTGGAAGTGCCTTCATTTCCAACAACGATAGTGATAACTCTTGTACTTTGAGTGAAGATGAAGAGGAAGTAAGTTTCTATGCATCTAAGCCTTCAAAGAAATCTTCTCAAAGTAAGTCAAGAAAAGAAAAAGGAAGAACGAATGATAGAAGATATACATCTACATCATTAACAAAGTCTTCATCGAATAACAACCAAACAGAGCCCATCACTGTCATTCTGGACTCTGAAAAACAAAAAGCAGCCTTTGCAACATTTAGTTCAAGTCTTCAAGCTTACCTAGGAAGCTCCTTAACATCTCCCAACATTTGCCAGCAAGACTTGGAAGAACTACATCCAGATGTAGTAGAGGAGATGGATCTACAATGGCAAATGGCAATGATTGCTTATAGGAGAAATAAAAATTTGGCTGCAGCAAGTAAATCATCAAAGATTGGTGTGGATAAGTCAAAGGTAAGATGTTTCAAATGCAATCTCTGTGGACATTTCTCTAGAGAATGTAATCAATAATCAAATCCTGACTTGACACAACATCAGCAACACTAGTCTCACCAACCATCATCATCTCAAAGATCTTTCTGACAACCACAACTTACCAACTCATCCCGACCAGCCACAAATACATCAGTAGAAACAAGTAACTCTAAAGAAACTAGGCTGATCATACTTAAAGATGGAACCTGTGACTGGAGTATGTATGAGAAGGAAGTCTTGGAAGAAAATCAAGCTTTAATGGCTCACATGGAAAACAAAGTTCCACCCATGGCTAGAGAGGTAAGATATAGGTTATGTTCATCAACATGTGTTGAGGAAGTTGAAAGATATATAGTCCATGCTTAACAACTGGCTAATATAGTTAAATAAACAATGATTTTGAATGAATCTCATGTAAGATAACATAAATTATATCAAATCAAAATTAACTCTTTACAAAAGGATTTAGATAAACTTGTTTCAGAAAATTACAGTATAAAAGAACAAGTTGAGCATCTGACCACTTCCTTAACTAAATCCATGGCTGATCATGCATCAACTGAAGTGAAACTTCAGAAGTTTCAACTTTCATCTCAGTAATATGAGAAATTATTAAATTCTCATATTGAATCAAAGAACAGGTATGGGTTGGGATATAATGTTGTGGCACCTCCTTTAAAAAATAATTACTCACCTTTACCTGAATCAATGAGAAATAAATTGCCAAATCATTTCGTGCCAAGCACCAAGTTTGAAACAAACTCTAATCAACAAGTTAATCATAATGAAACTAAGGTGAATGAAACTGAGTCTTCTAAATCAGAAAATATTAAACAAAATGACTCAAAATTTGACTTTGATGAGTGTGATGACTTGGATGATTCTGATGAACATGATGATGATCTACTGAACATTGGTAAGAATGTTGTTTTTGAAACAATCATTCCAAAAGTCCTTGATGAAACAATCATTCCCAAAGTTCTTGAAGAAACAAAGTTGCCATATCCTCCAAAACAAAGAAACATGTTGAAGACTATTTGCAAGAGAATAGTGTTAGGACCGTGTACGAACGGAGTACTAACTGATTTACGTGTATACCAACTCAAATAGTGCGGAATCCTATTTGATTGGCGATCCAATCAGTGAGAACGCACGTAGAATCGATCTTAGAATGAATCTAAACGTTAAGAACGGTTGCAATACGATTTAGTGTGGTCTATGAACTTGGAACACGATCACTAAGGTCTCTGGACGGCTAGGGTATGAATAGGAGTCGAAATATTGAAAGTGTTACGCTTTTCCACAAATTAAGTGGTATTTATAGGTTAGGGTTAGTCAATCGTACGACTTTACCATTAGCATGGTTCAGTTGTGCGATTAAAGCATGCGACTGAGTCAATCACACGACTGAAGGTTTAGTCGTGCGACTGAGTCATCCGTATGTCTCAGTCGTGCGACTGATCCAGTCTCCTAGTTCAGTCGTGCGACTGGTCGATAAGCATGAAGTATTCATGCGTATGGTCCATTAGCATGGTTCATTCGCATGAAAACTTCATACGACTAAGTTTGAATATGTTTCTCAATCATTACTTGACTAAGATCTATTCAAACAACCACAAACCTATATAGTTAGTTCAATATGTGTTAATAAATAATAAACATTGAAACAAAAACTGAGACATTTAACATTCAGATCATCAATCACATATTCTGTTTCATTCAACTCATACAATTCATTTACATTTAGGACATGACAGACATATTACATTAAGATCGTAAACTAGGTACATATGTATCAACAAAGTCCCCCTTGGACCTAGTTTCCTTCATCATCTGGCATCCTTCATTAGCTCGTCAAACTTCTTACGCCTCTCCTCGACTGTCACTCTAGCATGTATCTCGAATGCAAAACAGAGTCTTATCGTGTTATGAAACTGGAGGGCCTGTACGATATCGTGCGGATCAGAGAATAATGGCCACCTGTATAAAGTATAAACATCACTGGCTGATAGGTTGGTTAGCCACATTGGGTCAAACACCCGGATGGTCTCCATTTGGCGCTCTTTCTGCAATACTATGACCGCTTCTCCTGTTCTCCAATCATAATACCATCACTTGAAGTGGGGAGTGACGTCCTGTGGCATTTCCCTCATGGGAATCTTTGACATAGTGCGCGGAGGACTCCACTTCAGCACCACTTTGGGTTTCCCAGTCCTTGGGTCCACCTCCGACCTTCGAATATACCTCGTAGGTTGTTGAGGCTTGAAGTTAACCCATCTAGTGTGGTATTCTTTCTTCAACGCAACTTCAAACCAGCCTGACATCTTCCTGGGGTTAGCATACAGCAGGTTCATGCGTGCCAGCGGGTTAAGCTCAAAACCAGGGAGAGTCTTCAGATCATGTGGGAATCTGAAGTACTCGATTCACTTCTCCCTCTTCATGGCATATACATTAAGATCCTCAAAATAAGCCCACGCTATAATCTTTCCAGACACCTTTAGATGCTTCTTTACTTTGTAGAGCTTGGCGTAGGCACTCGGCTTTGGCGCTGTGCGTTGGGCACGGATCTCTGCAAAACAAGCCGCCCATTCAGCCTTTTTGATCTCAACATCAGCGTCCGAGGCTTGGGCTTGGCTTTCTGATTTCTCGGTCTCCCCCTCCATCGTATCCAGTTTAGCATACATATCACTGTCAAGAGTATCTCCAAAATCAGGAACCACATTTCCCTCTCAATCAGTATATTCTGGATAATGCTATGCTGTGACGTCTTCAATCTCTATGTCATCCACATCGTTGAGCTCGTCATCACTAGCAACATTGACGGTAGGTGCATCTTTAACTAGTTCATCCGGATTTATCCGGAACATCTCTGCGAGTTGCTCATCAGTGAGGTCGTGAATGATTTCTCCTTCTTCGGGAGTATAGCTTACTGACCTCCTGACAAAACCTTGCAGATCAAGTATTATAGTGAATTGAGACTTGATCTGCTGCAGGGGAGCAACATCATATTCATCCTGCTGATATGGTTGATCTGCTTGATTTAAAACATGTAACACATCATTTATTAGTAAATATTCAAGACAGTTAAATAATTAAATATCTACATAAACATTCAGTTGATGAGTTTTAATACATGATTCAATTACACAAAAGTTCAAAATACATAAACATCTAATCATTACTTTGATCTTGAATCATGGGTTCTTCAGCTGGCGGGGCCGAGGACGAGGCACCCTGATCCTGAGCTTTCTTGGATCGTCTCTCACTTGCTTGAGTGGCAGCAGATGCAGCAGCATCATCACCCTCCTCATCATCTCTGCCCTCATCCTCTCCCGCATCATCATCTCCTCCATCATCATTAGTATCATCCTCATCATTGTCATCATCATCACCATCGTCATCATCATTACCATCGTCGTCCCCTTCTCTAATGTTTAGAGGCTCCACCTTGGATCCCTTGAGCCTCAGTATGAGCTTCTTGTTCTTTGCCTCCAAATCCTGTATCCTCTATACAGAGAATGTCAGCAGCTCACGTAGCTCTGTGATCTCCAGACTCTGAGCCTCAATCCTCTGTACAGATGAAGCGTGCATCTCATGCAACTCCACGATCTCTTGGCTCTGAGCCTCAATCCTCTGGGCTTGGGAGACATTGAGCTCCATCAGCTGATTAAGCTGAGTGGCTCTCTGCTCATCCGTCGCCAGCAGCTTCAGTACTAATCGGTTCAGGTTAGCCAGCTGCTCCTCCAACCCAACGGATGGGAAAGAGGATCCAAAAGTAGGTGGGACCTGTGATGAGGTCGCGGCTCCGTGAGTTGTGGTGGTGGTAGTGGATGTAGAGAAGATGGGTGGTGTGATATGTGTGGATGGTGAGGGAGTGGCTGTAGTGGTGACAGGTGTAGGTGTGGTAGTCATGATGGGTGGAGTGGTAATAGTGGTAGTGGGTGGAATGGTGGTAGTGGTGGTGGGTGGAATGGTGGTAGTGGTGGTTGTGGTAGAGGTAGTGGTGGCAGTAGTGGTGGTAGTGATGTGTGTAATCCTCCTCCTCTTAGTCTTCATCCCATGGGGCTGAGCCATCCTTTTTCTCCTCATGCCCTTTGAGGAGGATGCTCCCCCTGGGATGCTGCTAGGCTAATCAAGGATATAATTGGGATCTGCAGCAGTATCCCCAGACCTGCTAGGGCGTCCTCCAACCTCTCGAATACCTCGTTCGGTGGCAACCACCCTACTCCCTACAGTACGAGTCAAAGGCTCCTCGTCTGTCTCCTCCTCCTCCTCATCAGGACGAAAGTCCTGATGGAAACCAGCTGCCTCTGCTCCACCTTGGGTGGATGCTGAAGATGCTATATTAGCAGTGGGGGCCCTCGATTGGGCGTGCCCTGCATCTCCACCATCACCAATATCATTGTCATCGGAGTCATCATCCGGGAGCACAATCTGCTCGACATTCGAATCACTGTCCTCGTGGCGCCACTTCCTCCTAGCGGGCGCCATGTAATCCTCCTGGGCCAGATGCCCGAACAATCTCCTCACAGGGGGCTTAACCTGCTTCCCCCTGTACACCTTCATGCAGCCCAAGGTGGTATCGTCCATTACCTCAAGCACTACTGAGTCCTCCTTCTCCTAAGGCAGCGACGGTAGCTTTTGATCAATGATCATCTGAATGAATCGAGGGTACATACAAAACCCCTCCTTCCCCTTCCCCTCAATGTTCTCCACAAGATAGGTGAAGGTCATCCTAGAGAAGCTGAACGGGTGGTCAGCACCAACGCCACGTAAGCGTTCTGGATCTGATCGGAAAGCTCGTCGAACCCTCCTTTTCGAGTAGCTATGCACTTGAGCAGCACATGGGCGAGGTACTTGAACTGGGGGCACAGGTTGCTCTTGTTGAGCACACCTGCGTTGATGTCCCCAGAGTACTTAGCCCTCAGGAAACATCCTCGTACTGTAAGTGGGTGTAATCGTGTGGGACAATCAGCGTCATCCCCAAACTCTAGAACAGTCCGGAGATCATACTCTGTGATCTCAATAGCCTGGCCGAATATCGAGCTCCTGATACAATGGGGCTCAGAGGACCTGTCCACCACAGCGCTTTCCTAGAAAGCCTGCTGGACCGAGCGATAAGGGGTACATGGTGTCGAGATGGCTCGGAGTATCCTAGATCGTCGTAGGAATGTGATGATGCCAGAAAAATCTGTAGCATTCCGAAATGTCAAATCTAGGTAAGCACATATGTTGTGCTTCGTGCTCATGGTCCAGCGACTCGTCATCTGTTACACAATATAGATAAACGTTAGTGTGTGTAAATGAATAGCCATTTAAATTTCTTAACTTGAATCATCTGTTTTGTTGTGTGAATGAACTGTTCGACTGAGGTTTAGTCGTGCGATGGAGCTCATACGTACGACTGAGCATGCGACTGGGCTTAGTCGTATGCTATCCCAAGCGGTCGAACAAGTCGTGCGACTGAACTCATTCACATAGTTCAGTCGTGCGATTGTGCCATTCGCCCATATCAGTCGTGCGATTGAGGTTCATCAGGGTGCCCATTCGCATTACAGACTGTTGTTCCATCCAAATTCAAATTTTGAGCAAATCGTAATGTTAGACGTCGTGGTTTGGCTCATTAGTCTCGCAGGCACCCGACATAGCACCTAATAGCCTTTATTTTAACATTTTACTTAGTTTTATCAGTTTATTGGTCAAACTAGTCTCGGTTAAGTTTTAGGGCATAATTTCGATCTTTTGAGGACGAATCGATTGAACATTTGACTGGAAATCGTTGCACATTACATGTGGAGTCAGTGGAAATCGTTAGGGCGTAATAATCACAATCTAAGAACAATCAAACAAAATTTGGGCAGAGTAATGTTAAGTCGTGCGATAAATGAGAGCGATTGGGGTTGAATAGGGTTTGCGACTGACTCCCCTTCTATTTATACTAGGGTGTTCTCTTGTCGTGCGACTGGACTTAATCGCACAGCTGGTTCGTGCGGTTGAGTCTCAGTCATGCGACTCACTCAATCAGTCACATTTAGTCGTGCGACTGAGTGTCAGCCGTGCGACAACCCCATTTGGTTGCTTTCATTTGTGCGATTGGTTCATTCCGATGATCCAATCGCATGAATTTACCCCTGTTTATGGTCCAATCGCATGTCTGGGCCATTCGTGTGGCTTAGTCGTGCGATTGGGCTCATTCATCTGACTCAATCTTACGGCTGGTCCATACTTATGGTCCAGTCGTGTGAATGGCTCATTCTTATAAGTTGACTCTATGAACATTTACATTTATCCCTTTTTACACTTGGTAAAACATTACGAGCATTCGATCATCTCAGACATGATCGTTTTTAACTTTGGAAACATTTGATCACCTCAGACGTGATCCTTTTAACAGTAGAACATTTTGTCACCTCAGACGTGACCCATTTGACATGTGAAAACCAGTTTGGTCATCTCAGACGTGACCCTTTTAAGTGATTAAATCCCAGATAGAGTTCCGATGCGTAGTCCGACTTTTAACTACTAAATTAACTGAAAATTGAAACAAAATAAAACAACTATAACTAAGAGATAAAACTGAACATATTTTTGTGATTTTGTGTGAGGTGGAAATTTTAAGATAGATATCTAGCAGATTTCTTTCTAGAACAGTACAGCTTTAAGTTATTGTGACCATAACTGGAACGATTCATTATGGAATCATACAGGTAATCAAATCATTTGGGACATGCTACCAAAGCCTTTTGATGCTAGATTCTTGTTTTTATCGAGAGTCCTTAGCAAGTTTAGGAAGTCATACTAGAGCTATAAGATGCACACACAGATTTGGACTTTCAAGAGTTGTTGCTCACGATGATTGTCAGTATACTTGTCCTCTTAAATCCATACACAGATTTATGTCACTCATTGGTGATGAATTAAGGTTTAATTATTTCAACAAACATTTGTGGATCCCATGCTTATATGGTAATCAAAATTCCTCAGGAGATTTTTTGAGCGGTCTACGGGTGTTTTGACAAGAAGAAACTATTCTAAGAGCTTTCAAAGAGATGCCAAGACTCAGGTCAGTGTCATCGCACAGCAGAGAGGCGCAAACAACAATGAATTCTAGAATATTTAGGTTATGCTTATCCACAGGTCAGTGCCATCGCACAGTAGAGAGGCACACAACCTATCTTCTTGTGAGAGCATTTTTCTTTTCTTTTTGCACATAACGCACCAACAATATTTGTTATTAGCTTGATTGCGTTTACACTTTTTTTTTCGTGCTTTGCTCTTTTTATGGTCATCCGCACACATTTGTCGCGTTTATTAGCTCGTCACCCCTTATTGGAACTACGTTGATTGTGTTAACCAGGATAAGATGGGAACCACCAGTAAGTTGAACAATTTAGTTTGAATTTAAGTCACCAGTGAGGTCTACTCATCTATTGTGTTGAATCTACCGACACACATATAATGAACTTGCAACCTCTAGGTCTACTTTCTTTATGTTACCTTATTAGCATACTAGTTTTACTATTATTTTTCTTTTTATTTTTCTTAGACTTCTCAGACATATACTTCGAATTTTGCATCTTAAGCAGTTAAGTTTCTTTTAAAGTCCCAAACTCTTTGTTCATGTGTACTATCACAAACATTGAATCAGTATCACAGATACGATCTCATTTCTATTAGCTAGACTGTCCTTCTCCCTCGTTCTTTTTTTTTTAAGTACTGAAATTAAAACAACTAATTTAATACTAATTTAACATATTCCCCCCCTAAAATTCTAAAACTGAAAATATTTTTTGCGTTTTTGGATTTTAAAGAGACAGGAAATTAAAATAAGAAAAATAAAAGAAAATAAAAAGAAAACGTTGTCGGACTAAGCATTTTCATCCTCTATGATCACATCACTTTTCTTTTTCACCCCGTTGACCTCTAACAGATATAAAAATCTTGGTTTATCAAAGGCTTTTGTGTAGAGGTCAGCGTGTTGAAAGTCCGTATTAATTTTAACAACATCGATTAAATTCTTTTCAAAACAATCACGTATAAAGTGATATTTAATTCCGATGTGTTTGGTCTTAGGATGTTGGACCAGATTTTTAGTTACGGCTATAGCAGTAGAATTATCAACAAATATAGGAGTGTTAGAGAATTTTAAACCGTAGTCCCGCATTTGCTATTGAATCCAGATGATTTGTGAACAGCAGCTCGCAGCAGCAACATATTCAGCTTCACAAGTTGACAGAGCAACCGATGTCTGCTTCTTACACTGCCATGTGACTAATCTTCTCCCAAAGAATTGACATCCCGCTGAAGTTGACTTGTTGGTCATTTTGCAGCCGCCATAATCCGAATCGCTATACGCGGTAAGCTCAAAGTATTCATCGTGAGGGTACCACAACTCAAGTGTTGGAGTACCCTTCAGATAACGAAATATCCTTTTGACTCCTATGAGGTGGTTGACTTTCGGCTTTGCCTGATATGTGGAGCATAGACACGTCGCGTACATGATATCCGGTCATGAGGCGGTGAGGTACATGAGAAATCCGATCATTCCTCGGTACATGGTGGCATCAACCAGATCGCCACTCTCTTTGGGTGCTATATCATGGTTTTTAGCAAGTGGAGTCCCAGCTGCCGTCGCAATCTCCATATCGAACCGACTGAGAATATCGCCTACATACTTTGTCTGATGTAGGAAAAATTCCCTTAGGTGTCTGATCCACCTGTAACCTGAGAAAGAACTTCATTTCACCCATGGCACTCATCTCAAATTCAGCCTTCTTTACTGCTTCAAATTCTTTACACAATTCTTCGTTTTTGGACCCGAAGATTATGTCATCAACATAGATCTGTACAAGCAGTAAGTCACCATCCTTTTCTTTGATAAACAATGTACAATCAATCACTCCTCTTTCTCACCCGTGTTTCACAAGATGAGTGGAGAGTTTTTCTTTGATAAACTCTTTCCTAATGATACGGATCCTCAAATCCCTCAGGTTGACTGACATACATTGTCTCTCAAATTTCACCATGAAGGCATGCAGTCTTCACATCAAGCTGATAAACTTTAATCTTCATATACGGTGCGTAGGCTAGGAAGATACGGATGGCTTCCATTCTTGCCACAGGTGCAAACACTTCGTTGTAATCAATTCCCTCGACTTGTCGAAATCCTTGAACTACTAGTCGAGCCTTGTTTCTGATAATGACCCCTTGGTCATCCTTCTTGCATTTCAAAACCAATTTAGTGCCAATGACCTTAGCACCTTTAGGTTTATCCACCAGAGTCCACACTCCTAACTTCTTGAATTGAAGAAGTTCTTCTTGCATGGCACTCACCCAAGCCTCATCATTTAAGGCGTCACTTACATATTTTGGCTCAAATTAAGTCATAAAACATCGATAAGCATCGTCGTGAAGGTAGCCTTTTTCCATGACTGAGGCATGATCTACTGAGTAGAGCTGATTTCTTGTTGTACTCCCGATTGTACATTCCCTATGACATTGTCCAGAGGATGATAAACATTTAGTCGAGATCCAGGAGTGGTGGGTACAACTACCTCATTATCCAAATTGCGAACCACAGGTTCAGTATCTAAGGCAGTGGGAGTCTGGGGTTCCGAAGTGTAAGAGTTATCTACATCTGATGCTTGTGCACATGTGGTAGTAGGAACCTGTGCCTCCTGATCCACCTGAGCGTTTTCCACTTCTTCATCGTCAGAGGAGGAGTCACTTACCTCCAGTGCTCCCTCTGAGTTACTAGAAGACTGACCTTGTGACCCAGATATTGTCGAGTCAACGGGCGGGTGTTGAAGACATCATACATCATCTTTGTCAAAAGCTCATCATCAGAAGGAGTGAGAGTAATGTTGAAGGACTTAAAGAATCCATCATAATCGAAAAAGAAGGCGGGTCCTTTTCTTGCAGGGGGGTGGTGAATCTCTGAACATCGACGTTGCACCCCACTTCTACTTGACCCGATGAGTTGTTGTAAATCTCTTATTCGGTATGTTGTATCCTAGAAAAATACCTTCTTCAGCCTTTTCACTGAACTTTCCAGATTTATGTTTCTTCAGCAATGTACATGGTGCGCCAAACGGTTCAAGATACTCCAGATTAGGTCTACGTCGTCGGAGCAACTCGTAACACGTCTTACCTTGTCGTTTAACCACCAAGACTCGATTCAAAGTGTAACATGCATTTGCGACTGCCTCGTTCCAGAATTGGATAGGCAGTTTCGAGTATGCAAGCATCGTCCAGGCTGTCTGTATCAAGCTTCTGTTCTTTCGTTCAGCAACTCCGTTCATCTGTGGAGTGTAGGCAGATGTGAACTGATGTACAATTCCCTTTTCTTTGCAGAATGCCTCCATCCACTGATTCTTGAATTCTGTACCGTTGTCTGAGCGAATCTGACGTACCTTTAACTTCTATAGAGATTCCAAAGTGGTCACAAGTTGTTTGAACGAATCAAATGTTTCTGATTTGGATTTCAGAAACATTACCCAAGAGAATCTGGAATAGTCATCGGTGACTACATAACAATACAGATCTCCAGTGATGCTCTTGGTGCTCACATGACCAAACAGATCCATATGTAGAAGTTCGAGAGGCAATTTAATAGAGTTGACGTTCTTTGCCTTGTGAGACTTTTTGGTCTGATTCCCTTTCTTACACGCCACACCGAAATCCAGAAGTTTAAAGTTTTTGACATTAACTCCATTGACCAAATCATTTTGAATGAGATGACTCATCTTCCTCGGATTTACGTGTCCCATTCTCCTATGCTAAGAGATGGATTCCTTCTCAGTTGCCATTGACAAGAAACATTGGACTTGATGATCGGTTGTGGAGATCTTTGATAGATCCAAGATGTATAAGTCATTATACCTTGAAGCTGACATTAAAATTTGGTCCTTCGGAATGATGCACTCCTTCTTCAACATGTGGCACTTCTTGTTGTCAAAAACAACCTTGAAACCTTTGTCACAAATTTGTGATACAGAAAGTAAGTTATTTTGTAGTTGCTGAACATAGTTGACTTTGTAAAACTTAACTTTCTGATTTCCCACTTCTCTCTGTGCAGTGATGTAACCTCCTTTATTTCCAGCAAAAGAAACATGTAATCCCTTCATCTATTTGACGTTTGAGAGGAGAGACAAGTTCCCAGACATGTGCCTTGATGCCCCACTATCAACGATCCAAGTACTTGTAGATGAACTATAGCGGACACCCTGCACATTTAAAGGAAATGATTAGTTTAGGTTAGGTACCCAAGCCTTAACTGGCTTGGGTGACCCAGAGGCATCACACATCATAAATTCAACCCACTGTCCCTTTGAAGGTGAGGGCATATCATGCTTCTTACTGCTCTCAGTATCAGACAATTGATTAGATTTTTTTTTCACATGCAAGTTTTGTGCAAGGCCTGTTTGTGATAAACAGACGACTGGTTTATGGTTTGAACTTTAGCTTCATTATTTCTTTTAGGTGGAGTGATAGAACTCCTTTTAGAAGAAATCTGTTTAGTATCATGAAGTTCAACTTTTTTCCTTGGTGTTTGATACTTAGGACAATTAGAAGCAATGTGTCATCTCTTTCCACAATTGTAGCACGATCGACCTTCAACATGTTAGGAAAGACTTCTCTGTGGGGAAGTATGTGAGACAAGGGTGACTCTGGGCTTGTTGGGTTTTGTCACTTCTTGTTTCCATATTTTATCTTCTTTAACAAAATTAATTGTTTGAACCTCTTTAACATCATTACCCTTTTGTTTATTTGGACTTAGACATGAAGTACGTGTTTGGTTAACTTGTTTAGTCTTTTTGGGTTCAGAATTAGACTTGTTTGAACCTGACTTCACCTTAACCTTTGCAAATTTTTCATCCAAATTAACAATAGGCAGTTTACCCTTAGATTTCAAAGTGTCCTCCTTCAGTTTAGTGACAGATTCCACCGTTTGACACGTGGAATCTGGATCACTAACTAGAGGAGTGGTCAACACATGATCCTTAATAGGATTGTTATTTACTGGTCGACATTTAGTATTTAACAAGATCTCATGAGGTGGTGGAACGACTTTGTAACCTAATCCCTCCCCTTTATTTCGTTCTTTCACTAAGTTTTTAACTATGTGAGAAGAACTAGTCCAACTGTGCAGTTTTTGTTTTAATGAATTTACTTCGACTTCCAAAACTACTTTTTAGTTTCTTCAAGTGAGTTTAAATAGAACTTAATGTCATTTGTTTGGTTAAAAGCCACAACTTCGGTTTCCCTAAGTTGTTTATTTAAGAGTTCTATTTTCTCTTTGTAACTGTGCTCATTTAGTTTTAAAATGCGATTTTGCTTCTGTGCATAGTTGTAAGTCCTTTACTAAGCTATTGATGTGATCTAATAACCTAGCAAATTTCAAATCTATGCTTTCCCTAAATTTATTACATTCAGAACACACATCATCATCAAAAAATTAGTCTTTAGAACTTACATGAGAAGATTCAGTTGAATCCGCCATCAGTGCAGAGATTGTCTCTTCAGCTGTTGGAGATTCTGATCATGTAGTCTTGGTCATCTTCTTCAATCACAGGCTTGACAACTTTCGCAGCTTCTTCATTTTCTGACATGGCTATTTTGACTGCGATATCGTCTTCACTTTCAGTATCGTCATCCAACACTTCGACATTTGCAATGTTGGATTCTCCTTGAGGCATGAATTTAAAGGTCTAGTCTTGCCCTTCATCACCTTGAGCAGTCAAGGACTTTGTCTCGGTACTAGACGATGTAGCTCCCCTAGTTGGTTTATCTTGACGGTTTAATGTCGAGAACGGGTTCCGGTTGCCAGTCTTCTTGGGCTTTACACACTCACGTTTAAAGTGCCCCTTCTCTCCACAGTTAAAATTGGTCACTTTGGACTTGTCAAACCCAAACGTAGTGTCTTTGGT
This sequence comes from Flaveria ramosissima, assembly GCA_025215565.1. Lineage (NCBI taxonomy): Eukaryota > Viridiplantae > Streptophyta > Magnoliopsida > Asterales > Asteraceae > Flaveria > Flaveria ramosissima. Next base: position 14,504,533 of record CM046034.1, read on the forward strand.
AGCTATCAAGTTTTGTCCCGTCTTTTTAACAAACTTCTTAGCCCTCCGGACAGCACTTTCTAACGCCCATATTATGTCCATACATTCAAGCTTGTTCTTTTCTACTTGTTCGTAGTCTTTGTCTGCTAGACGGCAGTTACCAATCTTTCCTGCAACCAACTCGTCATATGAGTGTACCACAACCGCCAATAAATCCATGTGTTCTTTAGCCACCGCCACAGTGATGTTCCCGAGGTTCTCAGTCTTCAACTTCGTAGCATTAGCCTCTGGTGCAATAAAATCGGTACTTGATGACCCAGACGTGTCAGACCTTGAAGCTATGGTTGGTGAAGGAGCTGATGAACTTGAAACATATGCAGTCTGAAGGAGTGCTCCTGGACTCGCTGTTGTAGAAGAGGCATTGTAAAGTGAAGGATTTTGGTCATATGTTTCTTTCTGCGACCTGTATTTCATCCTAAGTTCCTCCTCTCTCAATTTTAGGATGAAGTCGTTTATATCTAATTTTCCCAATATAATGTTTTGTCTCAAATTTGATACAAACGAATCCCACTTCTCTGGTAAGCCATCTGCCAAGCTGGATACCTTGTCTTCCATTGACGTTGTAACTCCATGAGTATGTAGCTCACTCATGAGATGATAGAACATGTCGATTACATCATCCATACTTTCTTTACCCATTGACGAGAAGTTGTCAAACTCCTTCTTTAAAGCTTTTGCCTTTAGCGCTTTTAATGAAGCATTTCCGTCATAGCGTTTTTCCTAGGCTATCCAAAGTTTCTTTCCCTGTTTATTCTAAGAAAATTGATGGAATATATCCTTTGGAATAAACTGAGTTAACAGGGCATAAACCTTCTTCTCTGCATTATACTTCGTATTCTGGTTTTCAGTCATCCCTCCAAAAGTCAATTTTAACCCATCTGTACCAACTGGCATGTCATATCCTATTTCAATTGATTCCCAAAGGTTGGGATCAACTCCATTGAGGTAGATCTCGAAATGTTGCTTCCACTGTGGGTAATCATCTAACGTTATAGGCTTAGGTGGTTTATTATGATTCCCAGTCTCATTCTCTAGAAGTAAGAGGTTCTGGATCTGTGTGTCTCAACCTGTAGTGAACGCTGAGTATTGTTCTTCCATCTCATTAACTTTAAACTTTTGAGATCAAGTACTTCACTTGTGCGAATGGACCACTCGTACAACTAAACTTATGCGAATGAGTCAATCATGCAAGTTAAGTGTGCATATGAATTCAATCATGCGATTAGATTCAGTCGTGCGTAAGGAGAGTGTGGTTGGAGTCTATGCGAATGAAGCTGGTCAGTCGTACGAATGAACAAGGCGACTGAGTTCAATCGTGCGTATGGGAGGTGCGAATGGTTTCAGTCGTGTGATTGAGTCAATCATGCGACTGAAGGCTGTTGTTTTTGCAAAAACAAAGGTTTTGAACACTTGGACGCAAAAACACGAATTTCTCACAAACCCTAATTGCCGTATACCGAAAAACGTTAACTTTTTGACCTGGAGACGTCAAAAAAACTCTTTTTGACACAAAAGATTGAGTTTTTGACTGAAAAACATGATATTATATCAAAATCGATTGAATCACATGCAAATCAAGAGCCAAAGCTCTGATACCACTTGTTAGGACCGTGTACGGACGGAGTACTAACTGATTTACGTGTATACCAACTCAAATAGTACGGAATCCTATTTGATTGACAATCCAATTAGTGAGAACCCACGTAGAATCGATCTTAGAATGAATCTAAACGTTAAGAACGATTGCAATACGATGTAGTGCGATCTATGAACTTGGAACAAGGTCACTAAGGTCTTTGGACGACTAGGGTATGAATAGGAGTCAAAATATTGAAAGTGTTATGTTTTTCCATGAATTAAGTGGTATTTATAGGTTAGGGTTAGTCAATCGTACGACTGAACCATTAGCATGGTTCAGTCGTGCGACTAAAGCATGCGACTGAGTCAATCAACGACTGAAGGTTCAGTCGTGCGACTGAGTCATCCGTATGCCTCAGTCGTGCGACTGATCCAGTCTCCTGGTTCAGTCGTGCGACTGGTCCATAAGCATAAAGTATTCATGCGTATGGTCCATTCGCATGAAAACTTCATACGACTTTGAATATGTTTCTAAATCATTACTTGACTAAGATCTATTCAAACAACCACAAACCTATATAGTTAGTTCAATATGCGTTAATAAATAATAAACATTTAAACAAGCACTGAAAAATTTAACATTATAATCATCAATCACATATTCTGTTTCATTCTACTCATAGAATTCATTTACATTTAGGACATGACAGACATATTACATTAAGATCGTAAACTAGGTACATATGTATCAACAAATAGCTTAGCTAAATGAAGGTCTTCATGAACTTTATCAGCAACAAAAACCTTCAAATGAAGAAATTGAAAAGTATGCATCTACTGAGGAAGTACAAACATTTTCCGTAGAAAAAGGAAAGAAGAAATAATCAGCAGATCTTCAGCGGAAGAAGAAACCTTCTTCAGTAGGAGATCTGCGGAAAACCAAATCTACTAATTCACTAGATGATCTACGAAAGGCAAAATCAACAGCAAACAAATCAAAGCCTCAAATCAACTACAAAATTGGAGAAGGATGCAAAGCCTCAAAAGTCGACAAAGAAGAAGAAAGTAACTGATTCTAACAAAGAATCAGAGGAAATGTATTGCAAATGGTGTGATATGAAAAACCACAATACTGAAGATTGTTACTTTAGTAGTTATTGTTTTATTTGCAATATGAACAATCACATGACATCTGACTGCTACTTCAACAAACATTGTGCTATTTGTAACAAAAAATAACCATTCAACTCAGGAATGTTATTTTAACAAAAAGAACAAGACAAAGAGCACAAAGAAGAAACAATCTGATAAAGCTGAATCAGACACTCAATCTACTGATTGTGAAAAAGACTCAAAAAATAAGAAGCAACAACAAAAACAAAAGCCAAAACCAAAGGAGAAAACATCCATTGATGTTCAACCTTTGAAGAAAAGAACATCATTTCAACAATCAAAACACCTCATAAAAGGGTGGATTTGACTTAAAAAGAAAAATGCTGATGATGCTTTCTTTGATAATTTTGGAAAATTAACTCATGTATCTCATTCAAAATCAAAAGATAATGCGACTTTCAACAATCAAGATTAATTTTTAAAACCAAAGCATCTAACTAACAAAAATAAGGTGAATGAAGAAAAGATTGAGAAACCAGGACCTAGTTCAACAACCTCATCTTCAACATAATCATTATCACCTTAAACAACTTAGAATGAATCAATTAAAACTAAAATTAATACTGAAACTTCAAGACTTATTCATGAAGGAGTAACAATTTTAGACACTGCTAGAAAACCCTTGATCATTAATGCTTTGGTTGTCAATTCTAACTGATTTTTTTCTGTGTAGGAACAATCTTGGAGAGTTGACAACAAGTGGTATGTTGACAGTTGTTGTTCCAGGCATATGACAAGAAACGGTTCACTTCTCCATGACTTCAAGCATAAAAATGCCTCATATGTGGCATTTGGTGGGGATAAGAAGGGAGGTAAAATAGTTGGTGAAGGAATGGTAACTAATAGTGTGCTCAAATTTGAGAAAGTAAACTATTGTAAAAATTTACAATATAATTTACTTAGTGTGTCTCAAATTTGTGATCAAAATTATACCACAATATTTGATAACACTAATTGTTACATTCTTAAGCCAGGTTTTTCAGTTCCAGAAGATTGGATCCTTCTTAAAGCTTCAAGAAAAGGAAACACATATGAAGAAAATGCCTCCTATCTAAGTCATCAGAAGATGAATCTCAATTATGGCATAGAAGGCTTGTTCATTCTATCATGAAAAAAATGAACAAATTGGTGAAAATGACCTAGTCATTGGATTGCCAAAGAAAGAGTTTTATTCTTCAAATCATTGTCCTACATGTTATAAAGGAAAACAACATAGAGTGTCTTATAAATCCAAAATTTTCAATACAAACACTACACCACTCAAATTGCTTCACATGGATCTATTTGGTCCAACCAATGTGATGAGCATTGGAAGAGGCAATATTGTTTGGTGATAATGGATGATTTCACTAGATTCACATGGGTCTTCTTCTTAAAACAAAAGAGTGAACATCAGAAACATTAATGGACTTTGTCATCAAGATTGAGAATCAACTTGATTTAAAAGTTAAAATTTTCAGGAGTGACAATGGGACTGAATTTGTTAATACTGACTTAGATTCCTTTTGTAGGAATAAAGGTATTGCAAGACAATTCGATGCACCAAGAACTCCACAATTGAATAGAGTTGCTGAAATAAGAAACATAACATTTATTGAAGCAGCAAGAACAATGCTAGCTGATTCACAATTGCCAATCACCTTTTGGGCTGAAGCAGTGAATACAACATGCAATATTCAAAAAACATTGATTCTCAAAGAACATAATAAAACACCGTATGAGCTTTTATTTAAAAGAAAACCTTACATGGGATATCTTAGAGCTTTTGGGTGTCATGTATCTGTTTTAAACACAAAAGTACAATTGGGAAAATTTTTAGAAAAAGCCTATGATGATTTCTTTGTTGGATATTTTTCAACATCTAAATCTTTTGGGATCTACATTCCACAACATAAAATTATGGAAGAAACTCCTAATGTATCATTTGATGAATCCTTATTTTCTTAATCAGTTTAAGGATCATCATGGTTGTTTGATATAGATGCACTAACAGACTCATTTAACTCTGGTTATTTGAATAATGCAGGATCTGATGATAAATGTTATCCATTTGTTCCCCCAAATATGAATGAAGTGTCATTGTCTGCTGATCCTCCAAGAATACACACATCAAGTATCTTGGAACAAGGAACAACAACTAATAACAATGATGCTGCACAAGTCCAGCAAAATGGATGCACATCCTCAGATGGAAACACTTCATCAGCAGCTGCTGACTCTGCATCCGTAGATGTGCATTCTGCATCCGGAGATATGAATAATGTCTCAGCAGCTGTTCCATGCTCTCAAGAAGATACAACAAACATTGGAGATGATTCAGCAAGTCCACATATACCATCCGTAGATGTTCCTGTAACTCCTACGGAAGAACAAAATGCTTCTGGAAAAGTTCATGCGAAAGATATTGATGCACCTAATGTTCAAACTCAGGAAGATCACTCCATACCTAATGATGAACATCAGGACCACTTTGATTAATTCCTAAATTCATCAACTGGATTGGATCCATCTGCATCAATGAATATGACTAACTTGGAATCATCTATTCCAGTTGAATCAACTCCAACAACAAGAATTCATAAGACTTATCCAGTAAACAATATTATTGGTGATCTTGATAAAAGAACAAGAAGAAGCCATGGTGGAGCTGCAAACATCTCTCTTTTCACTTGCTTTCTTTCACAAGTGGTTCCTGAAGTTCATGCATAGGTTGGACTCACCTTAGTTTAGATTGTTTACTTTACTTGTAATAGGTCTTTTGTTAGTTTCCTTTTGTATGTACTTAGATTTATGTATGTTAGCAGTCTAGCGAAACTGTGAGCGAAACTATAAGTTCGCTCACAGTTTGTTGTTTTGTTTACCTGGCGAATTTGATGTTTTGTCGGGCGAAACTATAGTTTTGGCAGGACAGTTTCGCTGACAGCGAAACTGTCTGCGAAACTAAGACTGCTATATATACTCTTGTTAATTTTCATTGTTGGGTAAGCTTGCAAAACCCTAATCGTGAATCATTGTTGCAAGTTACCTTTTCAAAGCAGTTATTACACAGAAATATCATTGTGCTTTTTGTTATTGATTGTCATTGATCATAGTCTTATCATGAATGAGTTATTATTGTGTTTAATCCTCTCTATTATTGTTGTTTAGCATGTTTTTTGGATATTGAACGATTCTTCATATCATTTGCACTGTAATTCGATCACATGGACCCACAATATGGTATCAGAGCATTAGTGCTCTTGATTTGTTGAGTTTTTTTGTGGTTTTAGTTCAATATCTAGTTTCAATCAATTTTCATTGCATTATGAGGTGTTTTTCATATGGAAATAGATTGAATTCTGCTAGTTTTTTATTGTGGAAGATCCTATAATCACCAGATCTCAAATTTATTGAGTATTTGATGATTTCAGATTGATTTTGGGTTGAAAAAGGGTTTTGGGATCGATCAGCGAAATTACAGTTCTTACAGCGAAACTGTCAGCCTTCTTCCAGCGAAACTATGGGTTATATTGCTACTGAAATCGTTTTTTAGTGGTTCTGTGAAACTAGTCTTCTGAACGAAAGTTCATCAGTGATTGTGAACGGTTAACAAGCGAAATTGCTACTAAAATTGTTTTTGAACGAAAGTTCAAGCTTGTTTCGTGCGAATTTACCAGCGAAACTAAGCCTGTTGCGACATTTGGCTAGCGAAAGTGCTGCCGAAATTGTCAGCGAAATTAGCTTCCACTGCGAAAGTATCAGCGAAAGTAGTTTTTCTGCGAAAGTGTCAGCGAAATTATCTTTTCTATTGCCGAAACTACATCAATCTCTGCGAAACTACCATGTCGAAGTTAACATCTCTGACACTTGCTGATCTTGAAAGTGTTGCACCCAATAGGCCTCCAAGACTCATCAATGGAGACAATTTTGAAGATTGGAAGAGATGTCTCAAAGCCTTCTTCTTCTACACTGATCATAACCAATGGGAATCGATTACTTCTGGTCCTCACATACCAACGGTTACTGTTGGTGATGTTGTCTCTCAAAACAAGGACCCATCTTCCTATACTGAAAAGGATCTGAAATTGATCGATCGTGACCAAAAGGCTTTTGGTGCTTTAACTCTCTGTCTGGCACCAGACATTTACAACCGTTTTGCAGAGCATAAAAATGCTAAATCTCTTTACGATGCCCTATGTGAATTTTATGATGGTAATGCAGATTTGGTAAAGGATAAGAGCATTCAGGCTGAGAAGGAATTTAATTCCTTTGTTGGATACAAGAACGAGAGTCTGACAGATCTCACAAATCGTTTCTTAACTGTTTCAAGCACCATAAAGAAATATGATGAAAGGCTTTCCAACAGTAAACAAGTTAACAGGCTTCTTGATTCTCTTCCACCTCAGTGGAGTCTTCAGGTGAGGATGCTTAAACAAGAAAGAGGGTTCACAGACTACAAGCTGATGGATATTATCAATAAGTTGAAATCCTTTGAGTTGGACATGAAGAGACGGGAATTTAACCAGACTATGATGCCCACATCTGGTTTTTCTCAAAATGTTGCTTTATTGTCATCCGCTGCTAACTCTCAAATACAGAATTCAATTTAGGGAGGGATTAATACAAGTACTTTCTCAGGTGGAAACAGTAGTATTGGAAGAGATCTGGGTAATTCTAAGGCCAATGTTGAAACTTTAATTCCATCAGAAACAATGGCTCTTTTTGGAATGTTCGTTCAAAGCTATGAAGCACTTGTAGCTGGAGAATTGAAAGGGAAGGAAATGACTATGGAAGACATGTATCAGGTGGATCCTGATGATCTTGAAGAAACTGATATCCAATGGCAGATGGCTATGTTGACCCTTAGAGCTCGAAGATTTATTGAAAGAACTGGACGAAAGAACTTTGGTGGTCAAACATCTAATTCAAAACTGGGATTTGATAAATCCAAATTGAGATGCTTTAACTGTAAACAATTGAGACACTTCAAACGTGAATGTCCATTACCAATTGTCACCGATCCTAGTAATTTTGGAGTCCCAAGACTGACAGCTGAGAAAAAGAAGGAAGATGTGAATCACAAAAAAGAGACTGCTTTGATTTCTAACTTTGATTGGAGTGCTGAGGTTGAGGAAACAAGAACTAAGATAAATCATGCTTTAGTTGCTGAGTTTGTTGAAAGGAGTGAGAAGGAAGGTGGTAAAGATGGATTTGATCTTTTCAAGGAATTCAAACGAGAAGATGTGTCATCTATGAATGAGAAAGAAGAAAAAGATGCTGGAATTTGGGGAAGATAAAACTGCAAGTTTAAGTGAGAAAGGAAGTTCATGCGCTGGGCAAAGAAAGGATAATGATGATGATGCTGCTACTGTTGAGGAAAAGAAGTCAAGTACTCCGGTATGCCAATGTGACAAAGCCTTAGCTGCTGAAAGGATGGTGATGGGACTTCCATATGAGGTAATTCAGGATATGTGCTCATCTGCTTGTAAAATTAGATTATATGGAATTTATAAAGCTAATCGTCTATTAATTGATAATGAAAAGGATTTAAAGTGAATTAATGATGAACTTAAAATCAATGAATCAAAATATTTTGTTAAATTAAATGAGGCTTTAAGAGAAATTGATCACTTAAACGAATCGTTTTGGAAAGAAATGTTGAGATTAACACTTTGACTTAAAGGGTTGCCCTTGCTGAATTTGAAGCAAGCAAACTTCAGTCAAAGTTAGACAAATGGACCATATCAGGAATGAAACATGATGATCTATGTAAATCTCAACAGGGAGCTAGGATTAAAACAGGATTCGGTTATGAAAACGTAAAGGTTTATCCTCCCCCTAGTACATAGTGTTATTCTCCTATGCCTGTTCCTCATCCTTGTAATGATTTAATCAAAACATATACTGACAGTATGTCTGCAGGTTTAGAGGGGGTTAACTCTAAGCACGTTCGTGAAGACTACGACTATGGACCAACTAGTGGGCTTGGATGCACTAGTATTAGTACACCTGATTGTCAGCAGTCTGTTTTAGATCACAAGTCTAGTTTAAATTCTATTTTTCTTTCTAGTTCATCTGTAACAGACTCTGTTGTCTCATGTTCTCATGACGGTTCTATTTCATCTTATAATTCAGTTCATTGTGGTGATGTCTTTTGATCTAATAATGATTATGATGCAACTGATCTTTCTTCAAAATCAACTGAGCAAATTAATACTGATTGTTTTGAAAAGTTCTTTTCTCATCCCATTCCATCTTTCACTCCATCAAATATGACTTTATCTGATGAAAGAATTACCTCTTCATCTGACACCAGTACCAGTGGAACTAGTTCTACTGGTGTGTCGGACGATCATTCATCTATTTTTGTAAAAAATAATTCTTGTTCAAATAAACGTCAACCTCATGGCATGTATGAGACATTTAGTGACAGTGATTCTAGTATATCTGAATGTGATGAGGAAATTATCATTGATCATATTTTTACCCCATCACATCACAGACCAAGACTCAAACTTTATTGTTTCAGGTGTGGTTAAGAGGACCATCTTGTCAAGAATTGTCCTACATTGATTCATGGTCCTTCTAATAGGAACTGCTTTGGAAATAAATTAACAAAATTGGTTAATAATTTCTTCTGTAAAAAATCTGTTTCATCTAAAGATAAAGTTGTTCAATCTTGGGTTCCTATTACACCTGGTTAACTGATTTATTCATTCATTTCAGGAGTCATCCACTAAGATTGTAAACAGCTTGTGGCATGTAGATAGTGGGTGTTCCAAACATATGACTGGGCTGAAAGATTTGCTAACAAATTATCGGATTATTGATGGAGGATATGTTGCTTTTGCTGGTGACAAAAAGGGTGGAAAGATGATTGGACAAGGAGAAGTTACCAATGGTTCTCTAACCTTGGAAAAAGTCAACTATGTTCCTGAGCTGGCATTTAATCTTCTGAGTGTTTCTCAAATCTGCGATAAAGACATTCATGTTCTGTTTAAATCTGATGAATGTCTATTTTTAAAATCAGAGATTGATATTCCAGATGATTTGATTCTTATGCGTGCTCCGAGAAAACATGATACATATCTTCTTGATATGAACTCAAGCGAGTCAAAGTCTATTGCAACTTGTCTTCTTTCTAAAGCTTCAACCTTTGAGTCTCTTTTATGGCATCATCGATTAGGCCATGTTAATTTTAAAATAATTAACAAATTATTAAAGAACAATCTCGTTAGAGGACTCCCTTCAAAAGATTTTTCTGCTAACGAAAAATGTATGGCTTGTGCGAAGGGCAAATAACACAAGAAACCTCATAAGCCCAAACTTCTAAATAGCATATCTAGTCCTCTCGAGTTGTTACATACTGATTTGTTTGGCCCAATTAGCGTTAAATCTATTGCTAAAAAATCATTTTGTCTTGTTGTTACAGATGATTTCTCCAGATATTCATGGGTGAGGTTTCTTGCACACAAAGGCGAGGTTGCTGAGGAGTTGCAAAAATAAATTCTTTCTATCGAAACAATCAGCAAGAGAAAGGTTATTGGTCTGAGAAGTGACAACGGCATTGAATTCAAAAATCATATTCTTGATTCATTTTGTGCTCAAAGGGGGATTGTGAGACAATTTAGTGATGCAAGAACTCCTCAGCAGAATGGTATAGCGGAACGAAAGAATTGCACTCTCATTGAAGCTGCTCATACAATGCTGATAGAATCTTCATTACCCATTATCTTTTGGGCTGAAGCTTTAAACAGTGCTTCATATGTTCTAAACCGAGTGTTGATTGTGAAGGATAATATGAAGACTCCTTATGTACTTTTTCATAAGAGGAAACCTTTAATTGATTTCTTTCGGCCATTTGGTTGCTCTTGCACTCTTCTGAATACTCAATCTCAAAAGACAAAGTTCGGTGTCGTATCTGATGAGTGTTACTTTGTTGGTTTCTCTTCTTCTCAAAAGGCATATCGGGTTTATAACAAAAGAACACGTATTGTTCAAGAGTCATTCTATGTTGATTGGCAGGAATCTAACACTTCTGAAGTTCGATCTGAACCAGCACGGTTCTTTGACTCTGATACTGTGTTTAATTCGTTCATTCTTCCAGTTTTCGATGATGATGCGTCCACTCCGAATGCTCAAACCAATATTATTTCCTCCACTCCATCACCTGTTCATTCCAACTCGTCAGTAAATGAAGCTATTTTAGCTGATGTTAGTTCATCTTCTCCATTACTTGATCTAGCACCAACACCTGATTCTCCCTCATCTAATCTTTCACCTCTATGAGTGAAATTTCTCCAAACATCTTTCACTCAGCCACCAACTACAAAACTTTGAAAGATCATCCTCTTGATAACATTATTGGATCTATCACTGATGGTGTTCGGACGCGGAGTCATTCTGGTTTGATTAATATTTGCCTCTTCTCGTGCTTCATTTCTCAAACTGTCCCGAAAAATGTGCATGCTGCTCTACTGGATCCATGTTGGGTGGAGTCAATGCAATTAGAGCTTCAACAATTCAGAAAGCTTAAAGTTTGGACCTTGGTTGACTTGCCTCCTAACAAATGCCCAATCGGTACAAAATGGGTGTTTAAAAACAAACCGGATGATCGTGGTGTAGTGGTGCGTAACAAGTCTAGACTAGTTGTGCAAGGTTTTGCTCAAGAGAAAGGGATTGACTATACTGAAGCCTTTGCTCCAGTCACTTGTCTTGAAGCAATCAGAAGTTTCTCGCTCATGCTGCTCATAAACAGTTCAAGGTCTATCAGATGGATGTGAAGTGTGCTTTTCTCTACGGAGACATTGATGAGGAGATATATGTGTGTCAACCACCAGGTTTTGAGGATCCTGACTTTCCCGATAAAGTCTTTAAGCTTGACAAGTCTCTGTATGGTCTTCATCAAGCACCTAGGATCTGGTATGAGACCCTCACACAGTATCTATTAAGCAATGGTTTCTCTCGTGGTACCATCGATATGACTCTCTTCAAAAAGGAAGTGAATGGTGAAATGCTTTTTGTCCAAGTTTACGTTGATGATATTATTTTTGGATCTACCAATTCTCTATTATGTAGAGAGTTCGAAGAAGTGATGCGCCAAAGGTTTGAAATGAGTATGATGGGAGAAATGTGCTTCTTTCTTGGATTACAAGTTGAACAACAGCAAGAAGGAATTCTTATTCATCAGGAGAAGTATATTAAAGATATCTTGAAGAAATTCAAGATGGATGATGCCTCTCCTGAGATGACTCCATTTACTGCTCAGACTTGTCTCACTCCTGACGAGAACGGGAAACCAGTTGATCCTCATCTTTATAGATCCATGATCGGTTCCCTCATGTATCTTACAGCAAGTCGTCCTGATATCACTTTTGCTGTTGGATACTGTGCTCGATATTAGACGGCCCCAAAAGAATCTCATGAGAAAGCTATCAAGAGAATATTTCATTATCTCAAAGGATCATCTCGTTTAGGTCTATGGTATCCATATGGAGGGAATTTTGATTTACATGCTTATTCTGATAGTGATTCCAATGGTTGCAGGTTAAACAGAAAATCGGTGTCTGGAGGGTGTCAATATTTGGGAAATTGTTTGGTGTCCTGGCAGAGCAAGAAACAAACCACTGTCTCTCTTTCTACAGGAGAAGCAGAATACATTGCTGCCTCTAGCTGTTGTTCTCAAGTTCTTTGGATACAACACCAAATGATTGACTACGGAATTAATTTTCTCCACACGCCATTATTTTGCGACAACGAAGCAGCCATTGGGATTGCAAAAAATCCTATTCATCATTCCCGAACCAAGCATATCGAGACACGGATTCATGCAATTCGTGATGCTCAAGAAAAGGGTTTCATCGATATTATACCCATTGATACAAAACATCAAAAAGCTGATCTTTTCACAAAAACTTTTGATAAACCACGGTTTTATGAATTGATCTCTATGCTCGGGTTAATATCCTTTTAAACCTTCTTAATAAAATATATATATATATATATATATATATATATATATATATATATATAATAAAAAAATTTATATATATAAATAATAAAAATTTTAATAATATAAATAAATTTTATATCCTTTGAAAATAAAATTTTGGGGGAGTAACTTCATAACCCGAGTTCTGAATTTGAAATGACGAGAAATGATTTTATATCTTCTAGATATGTTCTTTATACATGACTGGTGCTAAAATGAGAAATGATAGTACCTGATGCTGGTCTCTGTTTCACATCTTATATTTTAAAAAAAACAAGAAGAATCAAACAGATTCTTTAACGATATGCTTGATAGGCTCAGCCTGAAGAATAAAGTATACAGCAGCAATATGATTTAAATTAAAACATCATGCTTAAGGACGTCTGGATTTACGCAATTGTTTTGGCGTGCACAAAAACTGAGTCCTGACAATAATTGGATTCAGAATGAATCTTTCACCCATCATGATCATATAAGCCATATCCTTGGGCCATGTCTGGTGTATTTATGTGTCTTGTGTTTGTGCTAATCTCCTCTGCTGTACGGAAGTACTGACCTGGAGTGATGATCTCCTCTGCTGTACGATAGTACTGACCTGGAGCTCTCATCAGCACATGATTAAATGGTCATCTCCTTTGTTAGGGTACGCTACCATAAGTAAAACGATAGAAATGGATACTCAATGCCATGAACACAGACCTGGAGCTCTCACCATTTTGATCTAAGTTGTGTCAAATCATCTAAATGATGAATTCTTCACAGAATGTAATATTCTGTCTATAACACTTGCACACTAATGCACAAGCCTTGCTCTGTATAGATCTATTCAAAATTCTAGAAATCCTGATGTTCGGTGAGGGTTTTTGCCAAATGATTGTGGGGTCCTAACATTCTAAAGCATCTAATTGAACCTTAACAAATCATAAGCTGTTTGTTGAAAAAGGATAAGGCATGGGTTTAAGTGGACAACTATATCAGCAATCGTTATTGATCTGTTCAAGAATTTCAACCGTTCCTTTGCAGATTGTTATCAGATCTAGTTATCAGTATGATCTCATTGTCGGTCGATGATTTAAAATCATCTTTGTGTTCATGTATATCTAGTGGATGTGATCTCTGATTGATTTAGATCTCCGTGTTTAAAGTTATTTATCATTATATTAAAAAAAGGGCGAAACTACTCTTTCGCTACTTGTTTCGCTAGACGAAATTGCAATTTCGCTCGGCTTGTTCATCAATTTTTATCTGTAGATTTCTTTGCGAAATTGCAACTTTTCTTGGCGAAACTGTAGATTCGTTGGGCAAATCTATAGTTTTGCCCAATGCGAAACTATATGCTATATAAGTCGTTTTGCGAAATTATTCTTTCATTTTCGCACAAACGAACTGTGTTGTCTCCTTGAGTTTGTCCGTAACCTAATTTGGCGATTTTGCATATTTGTGTTGTTTCTTGCTGATTGTGTGTTGTTTCTTGTTCGCCAATATGTTTCGATCATTGAACATTCTTCTTATCATGTTAATATTAACTCATTCTAAGGCGATTTAATTTTGACTCTTTGGTGTCTTCGCTGTTCATCCAGCGAAACTACTGATTATCCTGCGAAACTGAATGAAAGTTCTTCACTTTTCACCGAAACTGTGAGGTTATGCTGTCCATGCGAATATGACAGTTTCGCCGACCTATTGTCAGTTTCGCCGGATTTGAACATAAGTTTGTACAGTTTCGCTCGGTCGAAACTATCTTTATTGGGAAGCGAAATTGATATGTTTTAGTTAGCGAAACTAGTGTTTCGCGTGCCGAAATTGTCAGCGAATCTATTTTTATTTAATTTTCTTTTATTCTTTTCTTAACTTCTTAATTTCTTATTCAACTTATCTGATCTCTTCTTCAGGTTATCATGGCTAATCTAAAGTTCGATGAGCGGAACAATATTACCGCTATTCTTGATGATACACATCCAAAGGCTGTTGGATTCAGAGATTGTATTAGATGGCTACAAAGATCACCCATAGCCCATGCTATATCTCATACGACTACCATTTATGATCTTCATATCAGAGACTTCTGGCGATCTGCAGAGTATGACACTCGTGGAAATTCACAAAGGATTACTGCTAAAGTCATTGATCAAGAAGTGACCATCACTGCTGAGACTGTCTCGAGGATATTGAGACTAGACGAAGATTCTGGAGATGAAGTCACCATGATAGATTCCGAGGTGTTCCAGGCCTTCAGAAGCATGGGATATGAGGAACCAGCTTTTGGTTCTCACAAGGAGATCAAGAAGTCATTTCTGTCTAAGGAGTGGAGATATATTGCTCATGTTTTTATCATGTGTCTTGATCACCGTAAAGGTGGATCAGACGGTCTAAACATTGATTGGCTGAAGGAAATGGTGTTATGTTGTAAAGGAGAGAAAGCCAATATTGCCAAACTAATATTCGCTTGCATGGCTGAGAACGTGATGGCCTTGAAGAAAGACAAATGGCTGCTATATCCTCGTTTTCTTCAGATGATATTTGACGATCTTATACCTAATGTACCAAAACATGGAGAGATAAAGAGGTTGGTACAAATGAATCCTCGCATTTTTGCTGATTGTTGTGCCATTCGCCACGATTTCAGTGGAAAGATCACCCATCTTTGGGAAAATATGTATCCTCCAGAACGTTGGAGCTATATTAAACGGGTGGATGAATCTGAAAACAAAAGGGCTGAAGAAACTAGAGTACAGCAAACTGAAGCCACAAAGAAAAGAAAAAGATATGCCAAGGAGAAAGATTATGACTTTGAGGAAGACATTGCTGAACAGGCTGAAGAAATAAGAGTGGAAAAAGAAAGAAGGTCGAAGAAGAAAGCCAATAATGCTGAACCTGAGAGACGATCCAAACAAAGACATGAAGGATTCACCGAAAGAAGAGAGGAAAGAGGAAACCTTGATGAAGATATGATTCGAAATTTGAATACTTCCTTGGCAAATGAACTGAGTATGATCAAGACCAAACTCACAAACCAAGAAATCAGAGAAAAGCAAAAGGATGAAGTGATAGATGGTATGCAAAAGATGCTTGTTGATCAAAACCGATTACTGAAAAAGTTATATGCAGAGATTACCCTTCTAAAAGCTGCAACCGGCCTGCCTGATCAACTAACTCAATCTGAGTTAGATGATCTGACTGACACATCAAAGTACCCATTTCTGAATGTGAGCACTTCATTGGCAGGAGAGGGCACATCTGGTGCAGCAACCACTGATGCTGGAGATTGTGAAGTTAGAGGAGAGGATGTTGGAAGAGAAAATGAGGAGGATATTATAGAAGCTGGGTTTGTTAACATGCAATTTGACTTTAAGAAGGATTTAGTTGGTGAAGAAGTGATAATAAGAAAAACTGTTGAAGAAGCCTCTGAGAAAGGAAAGGAATTAGTTAATGAGGAAGAGGATGATGAACAACTTGTAGACTATGATTCAGAACCTGAGTTCTATGAAGTTGATGAGCGACCATTGATCTATGTAGCTAAGAAGGGAGAGGATGTTGCAGATGTGTTTGAGATGGATAAAGATGACTGGTTTGTAAAAGATAAGGAGCCAGAAGAAATCACTCCTCTTTTCCAACATATGGAGGGCTTGAGTAGGAAGGAGGCTGACAAGAAGATTATAAGCTGGTGCTCTAACTCCGGCCTAAAGATGCTCATGATAAAGAGAAGGGGAGGTAGTATCAATTACATGCTTGAGAGGAAGGCTTTTAAGACCTTGCCTAAATGGGATCTAAGGCGGTTGGCAGCTCGACCACTTATTAATGCACATTTGAGTGAAAGAGTCACTTTTCTGGAAAAAGAGATAAAAAACGGGCTTAATGACAACTTTGAGTCGTTTGGGTATATGAAGGCAGAAAGGAGGAGGTCAAAGAAAGATAAAGACTGGGAGACGGGAAAGGGAAGAATTGTTCTGAGGGTTAAACCACCAAAGACTGTAAACAGAGTGAGATTGGCTGATCCCCTTCCCCAACAATTACAGTATTTTGAGAAATGGTTTTATGATAACAACACTAGAGAAGCTGTGATTAGAGTAAAGAATGGCAAAGAGTTTAGGGTCTTTGATCCTATGGAGTTGTTTGGTTTCTATGATGAAGATCTATTGGTATTATGTGAGAATCACATAAAGGCTGGGGCAGGAGAAGAGACTCGGAAAGAAGCCAGTTTGTTTATGAATGTTGCCAACAAGATTAGAGGAGTGAGGTCTGAGGTGAAGAAGTTAGCTGAAAGGGTAAGGGCTCAAGATGACCTTAACATGGATGTTCAAGATTTGACCAAGCAATTTGAGAGGGCTAGTGGTCATCCCGAAGGAGCTAGTGAAGCAGGAAGAGACCATGGAGAATCGGGCTGAAGCTTCTGAGGAAGTAGCTGCAGGAGGTAACGAAGACAAATCAAATGCAGAAGAGGAAATCGGAGCTGACAAGATAAATAAAGATGAGTGAAGACGGTGAGATCCAACCTAGGGGGAGTATTGAAGATCATGCATAGGTTGGACTCACCTTAGTTTAGATTGTTTACTTTACTTGTAATAGGTCTTTTGTTAGTTTCCTTTTGTATGTACTAAGATTTATGTATGTTAGCAGTCTAGCGAAACTGTGAGCGAAACTATAAGTTCGCTCACAGTTTGCTGTTTTGTTTACCTGGCGAATTTGATGTTTTGCCGGGCGAAACTATAGTTTCGGCAGGACAGTTTTGCTGACAGCGAAACTGTCTGCGAAACTAAGTCTGCTATATATACTCTTGTTAACTTTTATTGTTGGGTAAGCTTGCAAAACCCTAATAGTGAATCATTGTTGCAAGTTACCTTTTCAAAGCAGTTATTACACAGAAATGTCATTATGCTTTTTGTTATTGATTGTCATTGATCATAGTCTTATCATGAATGAGTTATTATTGTGTTCAATCCTCTCTATTATTGTTGTTTAGCATGTTTGTTGGATATTGAACGATTCTTCATATCATTTGCACTGTAATTCGATCACATGGACCAACAGTTCCCCCAAACATCATAGCTGCTCTGAAGGACAATAGCTTGATTGAAGCTATGCAAGAAGAGCTTTAACAATTCCAAACGCAGAAAGTATGGAAACTAGTTGATTTACCTGAAGGCCAACATCCAATTCGAACAAGATGGCTCTTCAAAAATAAACTAGATGACAAGGTAAAATTGTAAGAAACAAAGCAATGTTGATTTCACAAGGTTATACTCAAAAACAAGGGATAGACTATGTTGAAGTTTTTGCACCAATTGCAAGAATTGAAGCCATAAGAGTATTCCTAGCATATGCATGGCATAAGAAGTTCCCTGTCTATCAAATGGATGTCAAGTGTGCTTTCTTTTATGGGAAAATTGATGAAGAAGACCATGTAGCACAATCTCCTGGATTTGAAGATCCTCATTACCCACACAGGGTATACAAGCTTGATAAAGCTTTGTATGGTCTTCATCAAGCACCAAGAAAGTGGTATAAAACATTATCATCTTTCTTGCTCAAGCATGGATACAAAAGAGGAACCATTGATCAGACTCTCTTTCTCAAACAAGAACATCAAGATCTCTTAGTTGTTCAAATTTATGTTGATGACATTATATTTGGCTCAACTAACAAGGATTATATGTAAGCTTTGAAGAGTTGATGAAATCTGAGTTTCATATAAGTTCAATGGGAGAATTAACTTTCTTTTTTGGTCTACAAGTTCATCAGAAGACAGATGGCATTTTCATTAATCAAGAGAAATACATACATTAAATATTGAAGAAGTACAACCTTGCTGATACATCTTCATGCAAAACACCAGCCTCAACAATTGAAAAGATTGTCCCTGGTCCTACATGAAAAGTTTTTGATCAAAGATTAAATAGATTAATTATAGGATCACTTATGTATTTAATTGCAGTAGACCTGACATTATGTTTATTGTGTGTGTTTGTGCTAGGTACCAATCAGATCCAAAAGAGTCTCACCTGAATGCTGTGAAGAGAATTTTCAGATATCTCAAAGGAGAACCAGCCCTTAGACTTTGGTATCCAAAAGATGGTGACTTCACTCTCTACTCATATTCAGATAGTGACTTTAGAGGATGCAACAACAACAGAAAATCCACAACTGGTGGATGTCAATTCATAGGACCAAGACTAGTTTCATGGCAGTGCAAGAAGCAAACAAATGTATCTATATCCACAGCTGAGGCTGAGTACATAGCTGCTTCAGGTGGTTGCTCTGAAGTCCTTTGGTTGCAAAACCAATTGCTTGATTATGGTTACAATTTCCTTCAGACTCCAGTTTATATTTCAGCAGCTATGTTTATCACTTCTAATCCAGTGCAACATAGTAAAACAAAGCAAAAATGAAATAAGATATCATTTTTTGAGAGATTGCTCAGAAAAAGGTTTGATCAGGTTAGTCAAAGTGGATACAACAAATCAGCTTGCTGATTTATTCACTAAAGCCTTTGATTCAGTTAGATTTAATTTTCTAATTTAGTCTCTGGGCATGATCAACTTAGATTAATCATTATGAACAATTTTTTATTCTTCCGAAAGAAATTTACCTTCGGAAGAAACTTCTGAACCATCTTCCGAAGGTTAGAATAAAAGAAAATATTGTCTTTCTTTCTGTGTCTGTTAATTCAGCATGACATATGTTTGGGAAATGATAGTACACTATACCTTTGCTTCTTCCTGAATTTTTTAATATCATTTAAATCTGATCAGTTTTATTGATATGTGAGTAGGTTCATCTTAAGTGGAAACTAAACTAAGAGCATGCCAAACATAATGATAAGTGACTATTTGTGGGAAACTTCATTTTGAGGATACAGTTGTGAGTCTTATTCTGATGTGACCAAATCATTTATCAAAGCACACTATGTACCAACACTTTATAATATCTATCTTTGCAAATCATATTCCCTCTGTTTTGTGTAAACAAAGACCTAAGTGTATGATCACCATGGTATACATTTGTAACCAATTGGTTAAAAGATCATGATCCTCATCATCCCTCTGTTTTGGGCAAACAAAGACTTGGGTTAAAGGCACCTCTATTTTACAGAAGTAAAGACCTAGTGACCTAATGATGATCATATCTAAGCTCTCAAAAGAATCCTCTGTGATCAACTGTATATTAAATTTAGAGCTTTTACATCAATGCATTAATGAGATGTCAAATGCATCTCAAGATAGAACTTATAACTTAAAGTACATAGTTTCTAAGTGTGAATAGATGATGATTTGACTCACAAAGGGAGGACAAACTCTAAGTGTATTAAATGTGAAGCCCATAAAATTTACATCCTAATAAACATGATAACATGATAAACAGCATGCCTAGTTGACACAATACTCTTGTATGGATTTAAGTGGACAAACATACTTGCAATCAGAATTAAAATCAGGTATCAATTCATCAAACAAATTAATCAGGAAAATGCATAGTGTTATAGTATGATCCCATTCTATGTGTATATATGCTTGTACATAGTACTCATTTCAATTCTGTTTAGTTTAATTTCCTTCAGTTTGGACTGACATGTGTCTTTCATGATATTCTTCTTAGAAATTTATGATAAATGCCTTCATTCATCATTAATCAAAAATTTAGGGGGAGTAGAATCATGAAAATAAGTTAACAACAAAATTGTCAAATGAATTGTCAATATGAAAGAATTGGAACCTGAGCACTAACTTGGCTTTTGGATACATGAAGTTTTTTTTATAATATAAACCTTCTTGTGCATAATTGTCATGAATACAAAGTCAACAAGGTCCAATAGCAATAAATGGTTCTATCAGTTGATTAGAACCATAGAACATAATAAGTTTCAATCATGGCATTTTAAACATCAGCAGAAGCTACAGTGCATTCTTAACATCAGCAGAAGCTACAGTGCGAAACTTAAGGGGGAGTAAAATATGACTATCCCAAGATTGGTAACCTACGAATGAATTTATATTTTACAAGTATAATTCATTTCCATAGATTGGTAACCTATGGAAAATAATGTTATACTTCAATTCAAACTTTAAATTTCAGTTTTAAGTTAGGCATCCGCATATGTCCTATGGATGAACTGAAATCTGCTGAACAAATAAATTCCCTAGATGAGTAATAAAAACAATGGGACCCACTTCATTAAATAAATGAAATAAATGTGTTTGTGGGAGTATAAATGATGTTTTGACTTGGAATTCATTATTCACTTTTACAGAACCTTTTTGACCTAGAAGTTTGTTAGTCAAAACCTCATCCCTCCCTTATCTGATTTCAAAATTACTCAAATCCTAAACCTCGAACAAAGCTTAAAACTGATTTCAATCATATCATAAACATCAGTAATGAACTGAATGATTCATCGTTTTTGTTTAAACTCTTCGTATTCGTAAATATGATGACTTAGTTCTAACATAATCGTCTTTATTCTTATGAACAGATGGCTAATCGATTTGGAAGGGACCACAATGTGTGTGCATTCTTAAATCTAGACGACCCTGTATCGGAAGGATACAGGGACATCATAAGATACTTACGATGATCCAGGCTCTTCTATGCTTTAACAGCAGAGCCTGTGATTCATCAAGATCATATAGTCGATTTCTAGGACTCAGAGCAAATTGAGGAAGATGGAGAATCTGAAGTGATTGTGGCTGAGATTAAGAATGAAAGACTGAGGATAGATGAGCAGACCTTAAGAAGGGTACTAGAGTGGGGAGAGCAAGAAGTTGGTCACCCTGATGTATTCGAGAATGAATACATAGAGAAAGTGTTCTTCCTGATGGGGTATGATGGTGATTTTGACAAGGGTGAGATAAAGAAAGGGAGATTATACAAGGCATGTAAATTCTTATGTCACACCTATCTAAAGTGCATCTCCAACAGAAGTCTGGGCCTGACAGATTCTCAAGGCACATTTCATCTGGCATTATTGGCATTTTTGAGGGAAGGACATACAACTACTTAAAGTATGTTTTTAGTTGTTTGTGTGACCAAATTAGGGTGCAAAATGCCAACAAGATGTATATGTTTCCAAGGTTCTTACAATTAATCATCAATGCTGATCTACCTGGTATTGCTAGAGATGGTGATGTGTTTGTTCAAGCACACCTAGGGATATCTGTACTGAATAAGATAAGTGGAAGGTATGAAGGAGAAGACATGTCTATGTTTGCGCATGTAGCTAACCCTAATGCCAACATTCCCAAAGAATTGATATGGGAAGAGCCACAAGGTAGTTCACCTACTAACTCTATGGAAGCCTCACCTTCACCTCATCAATCACCCATTCACCAATATCATCAATCTCCCCAACCACAATTACCAGCCAGTCTAAACACTCAACCAATCTCTCCAATTCACCCTCCATAACCAAATCAACTTCAAATACAACTTTTTCAACAACCTCCAACTCCAGAAAATCAATCCACTGAGGGCATTTACACCGGTGAGACAGAGTTAGCCTTACAAGCAAGTACAGTTCAACTGTCATTAACCAAGACTAAATCCCCTGTCCATTCAAATGATACTGAACCTGTCTCTCCAGTCACTAACCATCAGCAACAACAACAACCACATCAAGAACAAGCAGATCAAGCCATTGAGTCCAGTTCAAGCTCAGCAAGTGTAGCCCTTGAAGAAGTGAATGATGATGAGATTGCTGCTCAACATCATGAAAAAGAAGAAGTGGTCAACTATGTTGATGTGATTGCTTACAATGAAGATGATCTCAGTGAAAATGATATCCCAGTCAGCAAAAGTTATCTGGTTGCTGAATACAACAAGCTTGTTGTCAAGTCTAATAATAGAAAGCAAAGAATTCAAGAGTTGAAGGGGATGATAAAAGAAAAAGATGATCAGCTAATAAAACAAGAATCTAGTCTGAAAAGATTAAGAGAAAACATACAGGAAAACAATGAAGTCATTGATGCTTTGCGTGATCTTATCAATGAACAAAAAGAGTCAATTGCACATGAGAAGGCTGAAAAAGAAAAGCTTGTATTGGAGAGCAACCAAGCTAACAAGACTATACAAGAACAATTTGCTTAGTTGAAAAGAAAGGATGAGTAGATTGAATGACTGAGAAAGAAGATAAAGGACATTGAAACTAATGCTTCTGCATCAAAACAAACAATAGAATCTGTTAAAGCTTCAATTACAATCATTCAATATTCAAAGAAAAGGAAGTACTTGGGTCCTGTTAAGAAGAAAGTGATTGAAGTACAAGATTCTCCTAAAAGATCAAGGCCTACATCATCTGAGCACACTCCTTCAATGGATGTATCAACTTTAAAGCCTAAGTCTCATAATGAAACTGAAAGTGATGCTGAATGGAATGAGCTTACTAAAGATGAGTCTCCCAAAGAACTATTGACCACCAAAGACATATTAGAAGAAAGGCCTGAGTCAAACATGTTTATGACCCTTATAAACCATGGATTTTCATTTGATATGGTTGAGAGGATGAATGTAACTGAAATGAAGGATCTACTAAAAGAATTTGAACTTGCTAGATTCATGATCTCTTATTGTGACTATGAAGCATTCACAACATTTCAAGCCATTCAGAAAATCAAGAAAGATCTAGGCCACTGTGACACAACAAAGCTTAGCAAGTACAATATGATCTGTTAGCTACAGGGTCACAACTACAAGGCACATGAGCTTAAGGGAAGAAAAGTTCGTGAGCTTAGGAGGATGATGGAACATGTAGTGGCTGTTGAGCTTGACACAGGGGTGAGATTTAGAACTGAAGCTCCCAACCCATCCTATGAGCAACAAAACTCCCTGCTGATCCTATAACTATTGAATCTAAAGATCAGCACAAAGGGAAAGAAAAACTGATCAAAGAGCCTAGGGCAGTTATCCCTGGCAAAGTATGGCCTCTAGGAACAACAGTTAGGGAAATCACTAAACATCACATCAATTCACACAAACATAAACCCTAGCAACCGTCATATCAACATCAACACGTTCGAAGCATTTATTGTTTACATCTTTCATTATTTATTCATTTGTAATCATTAATCAATTTTAATGAAATACTTTTGAATCAAATCCTGTTATTTTATTAATTGTGTTTTTTTCATTGTGTTCGTCATAATCATTATTAATAATATTTGAATTTTATTTATTAAACAATTAAACAAGGTTAATGTTGATTCCGCAAACATTAACTTGATTCCCTATTAACACCAATAATTCCTGATTGCGATCCTTGGATTCACAATTATGATGAAGTTTTTGCACCAGTTGCAAGGATTGAAGCCATAAGAGTATTCCTAGCTTATGCTTTATATAAGCAGTTCATAGTTTACCAAATGGATGTAAAATGTCCTTTCTTATATGTTAAAATTGATGAAGAGGTCTATGTTGCTCAACCTCTAGGCTTTGAGGATCCTGATTACCCGCACAGGGTATACAAGCTTGACAAAGCTTTGTATGGTCCTCATTAGGCTACAAGAAAGTTGTATGAAACATTATCATCATTCTTACTCAAGCATGGATATAAAAGGGCACAATAGATCAGACTCTCTTTCTCAAACACGAATATCAAGACCTCTTGGTTATCCAAATTTATGTAGATGACATTATCTTTGGCTCAACAAACAAGAGATTGTGTGAAAGCTTTGAAGGTTTAATGAAATTTGAATTTTAGATGAGTTCAATGGGAGAACTAACCTTCTTCTTTGGTTTACAAGTTCATAAGAAACCAGATGGCATCTTCATTAATCAAGAAAAGTATATTCATCAAATTTTTGAAGAAGTACAATCTTGTTTATACTTCTTCATGCAAAACACCAGCATCCACAATAGACAAGATTATACCTGATCCTACAGGGAATCAATTGATCAAAGATTGTATAGATCAATGATAGGATCTTTAATGTATTAAACTGGAAGCAGACCTGACATAATTTTTGTTGTGTGTTTGTGCTAGATACCAATTTGATCCTAAAGAGTCACATCTGAATGTTGTCATGAGAATCTTCAGATATCTCAAAAGGAAGCCAGCTCTTGGACTTTGGTATCCCAAAGATGGGATTTCAACCTCTATTCATACTCTGATAGTGACTTTGGAGGATGCAACAACAACAGAAAATCCACAATTGGTGGATGTCAATTCATAGGACCAAGACTTGTTTCTTGGCAGTGCGAAAAGCAAACAAATGTATTTGTATCCTCAGCTGAGGCTGAGTACCTAGCTGCTTCAGCTGGTTGCTCTCAGGTTCATTGGTTGCAAAACCAATTACTTGATTATGGTTATAATTTCTTTCAAACACCAATTCACATTGATAATTTAGCTGCTATGTTCATCACTGGTAATCCAGTGCAACATAGTAAAACAAAACATATTGAAATTAGATACCATTTTATGAGAGACTGTTCAAAAAAAGGTTTAATCAAGTTAGTCATAGTGGATACAACAAATCAGCTTGCTGATTTATTCATTAAAGCCTTTGATTCAGTTAGATTTAATTTTCTAATTGAATCTTTGTGCATGATCAACTTAGATTAATCAGCATCAACAAAGAAAAGCATGAGTCTATTCTTGTATATATTTTCATAAGTAAAATCAAAAAAAATTCATAAAATCATATAAAAATACAAAAATATTGTCTTACTTAATTTGTCTTCTTGTTCAAAATATCATACACCGGGAAATGATAGTACACTATGTCTTTGCTACTTTCCTGAGTTTTTAACGTTCACTAAAGACTGATAAAAAGTGCTTGATATGTGGGTAGGTTTAGCTTGAGTGGAAAATATACTAAGTGCATGCAAACATAATGAACAAATGACTGTCTGTGGTAAATTCCATTTTGAGGATCAAGCAAGTAAGTCTTATCCTGATGTGATCAAATCACTCACCCAACCACACTATGTAACAACATTTTATAATTTCTATTTTTGCAAATCATATTCCATTTGTTTTGTGTAAAAAAAACATGGGTTTATGAACACCTTGGTATACATCAGTCACCAACTGGTGAACAGATTATGATCCTCATCATCGATCTGTTTTGTGTAAACAAAGACCTAGGTTAAATGCACCTTTGTTTTAAGGAAGTAAAGACCTGATGACCTGATGATAATCATATCTAAGCTCTCAAAAGAATCCATTGTGATCAACTGTATATTAAATTAAGAGCTTTTGCATCAAAGCATTAATGAGATTTCAAATAAATCTCAAGATAGAACTTATAAATTAAAGCATTTAGTTTTTAAGTGTGAAAAAGGGATGAATTGACTCATAAACAGAGGACAAACTCTAATGTGAATTGAATGTGGAGCCCATAATTGGCTATCTTTAATCAACATCAAAACATGATAAACAACATGCCTAGTTGAACACATACTCCTGTTTGAATTTATGTGGAACATTATACTTGCACTCAGCACTAGATTCATGTCTTATATCATTAAACAAATTGATACAAGAAAATGCTTAGTGTCAAAGTATGATCCCGTTATATGTCTCTGTATGCTTGTACATATGTTTTAATTCATTTTTGTTTATAATTTTTGTTAAGTAATTTCCAGTTCTGTTGGACAGACCAGTGCCTTTCACGCTATTCTTCTAGATAAATTTATGATAAATGCATCAGTTCATCATTAAGTAGTTAACGCATGAGATCATGAAAACTAAATTTTCAAAAAGTCAAATGAAGAAACTGGAACTTGGGCACTAACTTGGCTTCAGGATACATGTGGTTTTTCAAGTCAAATAATTTCTTGCACATTTGCCATGTAAACAAAGTCAACAAGGTCCAAAAGCAACCAATGGTTCTAATATTTTGACAAAATCGTACAAACAAATAAGTTTTAAACTTTACAATTCAGCAGAAGCTACAGTGCATTTTACTCATCGACAGATACTACAGAGCGAAACTTAAAACAAGAAAAATATGACCATATGTAGATTGGTAACCTACGGATGTGCTGATATTTAATAGTATAATACATTTCCATAGATTGGTAACCTATGGAAAATCAAATTATACTATCAAATTCTGTTCTTTCAAGGTTAGGCATCCGTAGATAATCTACAGAAAAACTAGAATCTACGGAATCAATAAAAATCCACGGAAGGGTAATACGAAAAGAGGGTCCCACATCATTTAATAAATGTAATTAATTAGTACGAGGGAGTATAAATGATGTTTTTTTACTTGTTATCCATTATTCACTTTTTCAGAACACCTTTTCAGACTTAGAAAATCGTTCACAAAAAGTTAACCCCTCTTTCCACCAACATTCAAATTACCCTCATCAAAACATCAAACCATACACTAAACTTGATCTCTGATTCAACTCTAGATCATTGTTTACAAGGTAAAACGTATCATAATCATCAATAATGAATTGTTTGATTCGTCTTTATCATCAAAAATCTTCACATTCTTATGCTTGAAAATAGTGCTTTAACCTAATATTTCATATTCTTATGCATAGATGGCAAACCGAGTTGCTAGAGAACCACAATGTATGTGCTTTTCTAAATTCTCGTGACCCAGTATCTGAAGGGTGTCGAGAAATTATACGATACTTAAGACGATCTAGATTTTTTATGCTCTAATAGCAGATCCAATTATTTATCAACCACACATTGTCAATTTCTGGAATTCTGCTCAGATAGAAGAAGAAGGAGAGAATGAAGTTATAAATGCAGAGATTAGGAATGAACAACTGAGAATTGATGAACAGATCATTAGGAGAGTTCTTGAGTTGGGAGAACAAGAGATAGGTCACCCAGATGTCTTAGAACATAAATATATTGAGAATATATTCAAATCTTGGTTGGGATATGATGGTGACTATGAAAGGTGAGAAATGAAGATAGGGAGATTGTGCAAGCCTTACTGGTTTCTATGTCACACTTACCTAAACTGTATCTCAAACAGTCTCTTCAGGCATCAATGGAATCTTTGAGGGAAGAACATACAATTACTCAAAGTATGTCTTTGGATGTTTGTGTGACCAAATTAGAGTTCAGAAGACTAATAAGATGTTCATGTTTCTAAGGTTCATCCAACTGATCATTAATGCAGAGTTGCCTTCATTTGAAAGAGAAGGTGATGTGTTTGTACAAGCTCACCTAGGCAAATATGTACTTAACAACATAAGTGGACAATATGAAGGAGAAGAAATGCCAATGTTTGCACATGTGGTTGATCCAGATGCTGATATTCCATAAGAGTTGGTATATGAAGATCAAGAAGACATTTCTCCTGCTGCAACTGAACAAGCATCCCACTTTCCTTCGCGATCTCCCATACATCTACAATCTCCCATACACCCACAATCACCCA
Source organism: Flaveria ramosissima (assembly GCA_025215565.1). Lineage (NCBI taxonomy): Eukaryota > Viridiplantae > Streptophyta > Magnoliopsida > Asterales > Asteraceae > Flaveria > Flaveria ramosissima. The sequence goes on from CM046034.1 coordinate 14,532,634, forward strand.
TTCATCAACATCCTCCATCACCACCAATTCAATGTCTTGCAGGTGACCACACTTTGCCTATTTCACCTGTTCACTCTGAAGAATCAGTCAATTCTGGTGATACTTAACTAGTGTCACAAGCCAGCACCCAACCTCTATCAATTTCCTAATCTCAAACACCTGTCAACTCTAATAACACTGAACCATTTTCACCCACCACTGATCTCAACTCCATCAACAACCTCATCAAGAGCCAGTTTTATCAGCAGCTGAATCAAACTCAAGAAGTATGATGATGCTATGCAAGCTGTGAAAACTGAAGAAGTATGTATGGAAGTGATTAATGAACAAGATCAAGCAGTTAATGAAGAAGGTGAAGGTGAAGCTAATTATGTTGATTTTATTGCTTCCCATGAAGATGATCTGAGTGATGATGACATTCATGTAAGTAAAAGTTACCTGGTGGCTGAGTATCACAAGTTGACTATTAAGTCAAACAAGAGGTTGGAAAGGATAAGAGAGTTGAAGGGGATGATAAGGGAGAAGGAGGAGCTGTTGAACAAACAAGAAGCATCACTAAAGAGGTTGAGAGAAAATGCTCAAGAAAACAGTAAAGTAATAGATGCCCTTCATGAGCTAGCAAGAGAACTTAAAGATTTTGTAAAACATGAGAAGAATGAAAGGGAGAAGCTAAAATTGGAAGTGGAAAAAGCAAACAACTCTCAGAGCAATCAATCTGAGCTTCTGAAGAGAAAAGAAGAAGAAATTGATGAGCTTAAGATGAGAATCTATGCACTTAAATCTAGTGGTCCAACCACAAAATTAACAAAAGAATTTGCTGAAGCTTCGAAGGCAATCATTCAATACAGCATGAAAAGACAGTATTTGGGAAAGACTGAGAAAGAGGTAATAGAAGTCAAAGATTCCCCAAAATAAGCAAGAACTATGTCACCAGAGCACACTCCTTCAGTAGATCTGTCAACTTTGAAGCCCATTTCACATGATGATACTGAGAGTGATAAACAATGGAAAGAACTCACAAAGGTGGGGTCTCAAAAAGAACAAAAGGAACCAAAAGATGATGAACTGCTGACCACAAAAGACATCTTGGAAGAGAGGAGAAGTATTGCAAATGATGTGACAGAATAATCACAACACTAAAGATTGTTACTTCAAAAGAAAAGAAGCAACCAACCATCTGTTGATGGCAAGCCTTTGAAGAAGAAGAAGGAAAAACCACATCCTCAACTCAAAACACCTCACAAGAAGGTGGATTTAACAGGGAAGACAAAAAATGCTGATGACATTATCTTTGATCATTTTAAAAACGGTACTCAAATACCACAATCAAAATCAAAGGATGGTGAAACTTTCTTCAATCAAGGATCATCATAAAAATCAAAGCAGAAGCCAAACAAAGAATAGGTTGTGAATCCAAGGATCATAATCAGGAAGTATCGGTGTTAATAGGGAATCAAGTTAATGTTTGCGGAATCAACATTAACCTTGTTTAATAGTTTAATAAATAAAATTCAAATACCATTAATAATGATTATGACGAACACAATGAAAATAACACAATTAATAAGCAAATAGTATTTGATTCAAAAATATTTCATTAAAATTGATTAATGATTATAGATGAATAAATAATGAATTCTGGAAACAATAAATGCTTCGAATGTGTTGATGTTGATGTGATGGCTGCTAGGGTTTATGTTTGTGCGAATTGATGTTTAAGTTTGTCGTTTTGTTACTCATGTGTTCATGTTCGTCCTTTGATGTGAAACCTTGGATCCATATTTATAGGTGTAAGGATTCCTATAAGTCTGATGCAGCCAAAACATCCAAAGTCTCTCTGCATGCATGCACTGAAGAATAGAAGTAGGAATGCTTCGGAAGTTTTACACCATACACTAGAAATATTCTAAGTGTAAAATCTTTTGTAGCCAAGACCAACATCTTCCGAAGCCAAAAATGAAGTCTTCCGAAGCTTCAAAGACAAAGTCTTTCGAAGCCAAAGAGTGAAGACAGATTTCTTCCAAAGACTTTTAGAGATATGCCTTTATCTGATGTACTTTACCATAAAGCTGGACCACCTTTCCGCTGCTACTCTGTAAAGTAACCAACTTACATGAGTTGGTGAAAAGGTCCATGCTTTTGGTAACTGTACATTGAGTTCTTGAGTCCATGCTTTCTACTTTATGTACTTTTATCCTTTTTGTAATATATTAGGATGTGAGCTATAGCATGTCATAGTCACTAGTCAAAAGGCAAATCTGCCTTTTTACTCTACATTTGATTTTTTAGTTGTCTAGTCAATTGTATCCAGCTGGCCTTCAAAGTATGGCCGGTTGTAGGATGTAGTATATGTATCTCAAGTACTTGTAATTTTCTTTTATGCTTTGTAACATTTGTAATAGAACTTAAGAAGCAAAATACAACATTCTTGAAAACCAATTACTTGTGTTCTTAGCATCTTTCACTAACAAGTTAACCAGTTCCCTATTTGATCTGTTAAGTGTTCTAAGCAAATCTCCTCATTGTGTTGTTGTGTTGTAAGTGCATACCCTTCACCGGTCCTGCATTTGGTATCAGAGCATTTCAGGCTCTTGATATAAGATCTCACCATCTTAAGATCCCTCTCACACACAAAATACTTAACAACTCAAATGGCAGCTATTACCAAAGCTGATATGAAAACTGGAACTATGACAAAGTCTCCACTGATCACTCCTGAAGACTTTGATACTTGGTGTCAAAGATGGAAGGCTTTATCAAGTCTCAAGACTCTAGGATGTGGGACTCTGTTGTTGAAGGACCTTACATACCAAGCACCACTTCTGCTACTGGTGGTGGTGTGATTCCTAAGGATGTGGCTGATTACTCTGAAGCAGATAGGAAGAGAATAGAGATTGATCAGAAAGCCATGACAGCCTTTCAAACTGCTCTTCCAAATTCCATCTACAGAGGCTTCAAGAAGTGCAAAACTGCCAAGGAACTACGGGAAACAGTGAAGCTAATGTATGAGGGGTCTATTGAAGCAAAGTAGAACAAGAAGGATCTCCTGAAGCAGCAGTTTGAAAACTTCCCTTTCAAGGTAGGTGAAACCATGACTCAACAATACTTCAGGTATGTTGAGATTATGGATACTCTAATGGATGTTGGAGTAACTCTTGAGAATAGGGACATTGTAAGGAAGTTTATGTCCTTTCCTCCTAGACAATGGACACATTACTGTGTTGTTATCAAGAGGACTGAGAACCTTAAGACTCTTACTCTTACAGAGTTGTATGGTATTCTTAGTGGCTACCAGATGGAGAAGAACATGCAAAACTGAGTTCAGCCCTCCGTGTGGTTGAAAGGGAAAGCATTAAACCACAACATCATATTATATGCTTCCCTGAAAACTCATAAAAGGGCCCTTTCATCACCTTCCCAGAGACTCCAAGGGAAAGCTACTCTCAAGGAAGTCCTTTCTAAGAGACAAGATCTTCTCATGCCTTTGTCTCTACTGACAAAACCTCAGGCAACTTTCTCTTCACTCTTGAAGATTTGGACTGTATCCATCCAGATGATCTGGAGTACATGGAGATAGTCCAGCAAATGGCTCTTCTCACTCACAGAGCCAAGAAGTTCTACAAGAGGACAGGGAGAAAGTTTCCAAGCAATGCAGCCGGTGGAAAGTTTGGGCTGGATAAAAGCAAAGTGAAGTGTTACAACTGTAACCAGATGGGACACTTTGCAATACAGTGTAAGGCACTAAGGACAAATGGTGGCCAAGCACAAACCAGACCAAACTACAGTAAGAAAGCCCCCCAGAATGAAGAAGAAGGCTTTGACTGCAGCTTTCAGGTGGAAGATGCATCTCCAAACCAAGCACTCATGGCAGATAACGATGAAGCCAAGGTATTGGAACATCTTTGTACTCCTGAATGCATTGCTAAAGTCAATAGATACAGGTCCTATAATTTAGAAATAAGATCTGATCTTGAGTCCTTAAATATCTTAAAAGCTGATTTTAAAAGAGCCAAAAATGATTATAAACTAAAGATAGAGGACTTAGAGAAAACCATTTAAACTCTTAAACATGAGCATACAAACTACAGGACTCAGATCAAAGATCTCATTACTAAATTAACTAAATGCCAGGATGACCTTGTGATCAGCAAAGCCAAGGCAAAAAATGTGTTCTTGAAGAAGAGACCTTCAATAACATAATATCCTCATCCTTGTATGCAAAAGTTTGTTATCAAAATAAGCAGGGACTAGGATCTTGTGAGATAGCTCCTCCACACACAATCTTGTCTGTAAGATCTCCTAGGTGTGGAACTTGTGAAGATGAGTTTCCCCTCATAGATCCTGTGACTGAAGAGGATGAAGAGGAGATGGTGGAGAATGGCTCTGAGAAGAGTGAAGAAGAGCATTCTAAGAAGGGTCACCATCCCTTTGAGGAGAGCAAAGCTGTTGGGATGACCAAGTCAAGAAGAAAAAACTTGATCAGGAAGGCCAAAAGAAAGTCCAAAAAGGCTCAAGAGATCAAAGCCACCTTCAATCCTGCACAGAAACAAGTCTTCATCTCTACAAGATTTGAAGTGGTAAAGGTTGAAGAAACAAATTTGAAATCCATCAACAAGAGTTCTGATTCATGTCCAAACCATCCCATCATCAAGAAGAAGGCTGATCAGTTGTGCATCACTGGTGTACAACCTGAACCATCCAGCTCCAAAGGTAGTTCTATCCCCACAAGAACTGCCACAGCATCTGCAAAGGTGAAGATGGAGAAGGAAAGTGATCAAGTTCAGCCTTGTTCACAAAGGAAAACTCCTAGAAGGAAGAAAATGGACTGTGTTATGTGTGGGAGTACTTCTTATCTTGCTAAAGATTGTGTGTACAATCCAAAGAGTACTCTCCACATGACCAAGAAAGAAACTTCTAAAGAGTTTGGAAAAGAAGAAGCAAGCTTCGGAAGGAAAATCTGTTTCCTTCGGAAGCTCTAAAATGAAGAAGAAGACAAGTGGAAACTTGCCTTCGTAAGAAAATTTGGTCTCGGAAGAAAGGAATACTTCTAAAGCACTGAAGCATGCTGCAAGGAAAGCAAGATCTTCCAAAGGTCCAGTCATCAAAACTTCCGAAGTCATCAAAACTTCCTAAGTATTGAAGGTCAAGCATAAGCTTCCAAAGGTGGTGTGGAAGTCAAAAAAAGACCAAGTGGCTGAAAGTTCTTCATCAACATCAGCAAATGATCCTTCTAGCATGACTATAGGATCAATTACTATTGCATTGTCTTCAACTTTTTTGATGAGCCCAAGACCAATGAGGCTTGGGTTTCCAAATGTAACTAATCATCTCTTTTGTGCAGGAACAACTCAAGACAAACAGAAATGTATGGATCATTGATAGTGGCTGTTCCAGGCACATGACAGGAAATAGGTCACTACTGTAAAAGTTTGAAAGATTTGATGGAGGACCAGTTGCTTTTGAAGGAGATGCAGGAGGTTACATTACTGGAAGGGGCAAGGTCACAAATGGTAAGCTCAACATTGAGAAGGTAAACTTTGTCAAGGAGCTTGGGTACAATCTTCTGAGTGTATCCTAATTTTGTGATCAGAGTCATAACATGCTCTTCACTGAGTATGAGTGCATTGTTCTTAGGCCTGGGGTGGTCATTCCTCATGAGCACATCTTGCTCAGAGCCCCCAGGAAAGGGAACATGTACAAGATGGACTTGCAAGAAACATCTCCCTCGGGAGAAGTTTCATGCTTTCTGTCTAAAGAAAATAATGATGAATCTTTCATCTGGCATAAAATAATATGCCATGTAAACTTTAAAAACATGAATAAATTAATTAAGAATGATTTGGTAACTGGAATACCAAAGAAAGAGTTTACAAGTGATGACCACTGTGTTGCATGCCTGAAGGGGAAGCAACATAAGGTATCTCACAAGCCAAAGGAAAGAAATTCTATCATTAATCCCCTACACTTATTACATATAGATCTCTTTGGCCCCAACAGTGTAATGAGTCTGGGAAGACCTTTTATTGTTTGGTGATCACAGATGATTTTACAAGATTCACTTGGGTCTTCTTTCTTAGAACTAAGGATGAGACTCCTGAGATTCTGAAGAATTTCATCTTAAAGATTGAGAATCAATGTTATCACAAGGTCAAAACCATAAGATGTGATAAAGGAACTGAATTCAAGAATCATATCCTTGATACATTTTGTTATGAAAAAGGTATTACAAGACAATATAGTGCTCCCAGGATTTCTCAGCAAAATGGTGTTGCTGAAAGGAGAAATAGGACACTAATTGAAGCTGCAAGAACTATGTTGTCTGACTCTAAACTGTCCATCACCTTCTGGGCAGAGGCAGAGCACACTGCTTGCTATGTGCAAAATAGAGTTTTAGTAGTTAAGACACATGGTAAGACTCCTTATGAACTTTGGCACAAGAGAAAACCTTTCATTGGTTTCTCAGGTCATTTGGATGTCCTTGCATCATCTTGAATACCAAAGATCAAATTAACAAGTTTACTAAGAAATCAGATGATTGACACTTTATTGGATACTCTTCTCAAGCTAAAGCTTATAGAGTATACAATCTCAGGACTAGAGTAGTTGAGGAGTCAGCCAATGTGACTTTCAATGAGCATACTCCCAGTGTGAAAGGTTCTGGTCCGGATTGACTATTTGATCTTGATTTAGTAACCAACTGTTTTAACAAATCTTGTGAGAATGTTTCAGGATCTATAGATATACTACCTACGGGTGATCCTTATCCAAGATTTGAGCTAAAAAGACCTTCTAGCTACACAACTTCAGCTCCAATGGTAACTAATCATGCAAATGAAGCTTCTACCAGCACATCAATGACAAATCCTGGTGATGCTTCTAGGGTGCCTTCAAAATCCAGCTTAGAGGCATAGAACTCAGAGGAAGGAGCTTCAAATGTTGGAAGAAATGGTGGTGGTGAAAGTGATCAGGAATTTCTTGATGCTGATAACCACTGCATTGAAGACAACATTAATGACGTCACAAACTTATTGGATCAAGTCAATCTTGATAAGTGTGCTGATGTGGAGGGTGAATCTTCTTTGCCAGATCAGAATTTTTCAAATTTAGATCTGTCTAAGCAACTTGCTGTGATCCTTCAGCTAAGGATACACAAGTCTCATTCTACCATAAACATCACTGGAGATGTTGATTCAGGGGTGAGAACAAGAGGACAAACCCATGAAGCAAATGTTTGTCTTCACTCTTGTTTCTTGTCCCAGATAGAGCCAAAGAAAATTGATGAGGCTCTAAAGGATAGAAGTTGGGTTGAAGCTATGCAAGAAGAGCTGCTTCAATTCAAAAGGAAAAAGGTGTGGAACCTATGTCCTCTTCCTCAAGGGAAGACTACCATAGGAACCAAATGGGTTTTTAGGAATAAGAAGGATGATAGAGGACTTTTCGTCAAGAACAAGGCAAGACTAGTTGTTCAAGGGTATACTCAAGAAGAAGGAATGACTACACAGATGTTTTTGCTCCTGTAGCAAGACTTGAAGCTGTTAGGATATTCCTAGCTTTTGCTGCATCCAAGTACTTCAAGGTATACCAACTTGATGTCAAGTGTGCTTTTCTTTATGGGGTGATTGATGAAGAGGTGTATGTCAGACAACCACCTGGGTTTGCAGATCCTGATCATCCTTATTATGTCTGCAGGCTTGATAAAGCTCTTTATGGGCTGCACCAAGCACCAAGGAAATAGTATGAGACTCTATCTGAATACCTCTGTCAACATGGCTACAAAAGGGGTACTATAGATGGAACTCTCTTCATCAAAGGAACATGAAATGACATAATACTAGTTCAAGTGTATGTAGATTACATTATCTTTGGGTCAACTAATCCAAAGCTCTGCAAAGACTTTGAGAAGCTGATGAAGGACAGGTTTGAAATGAGTGCCATGGGGGAACTCAATTTCTTTCAAGGAATTCAAGTGAAGCAAGTTGACAATGGCATCTTCATAAGTCAATCAAAGTATGTACAAGACATACTTAAAAGGTCTAACATGACTGATTGTAAGGTTGCTAAGACACCCATGGCAAGAAATCACTCCCTTGGACCTGATCTTGAGGGGGAGTGTGTTGGTGAGCATCTCTATAGGGCAACGATTGGGTCTCTTATGTACCTCATAGCTAGTAGGCCAGATATCATGTTTGCTAGATGCATTTGTGCAAGATATCAAGCCAACCCCAAGATGTCACACCTGGTTACTGTCAAAAGAATCTTAAGATATCTCAAAGGTGCTCCATCACTTGGCCTTTGGTATCCAAAGAATTCTGACTTTAATCTATATGCTTATATAGATAGTGACTATGGTGGTTGCAACATGACTGCAAAGTCTACATCAGAGGCATGTCAATTTCTTGGTGGAAGAGTAGTCTCTTGGCAATGTAAGAAACAATCCTGTGTGTCTGCATCAACTGCTGAGGCTGAATACATTGCTACTGCAAGCTGCTGTGCTCAAGTGCTTTGGATTCAAAATCAGATGTTGGACTATGGATTCAACTTTAAAGAGACTCCCATCCACATAGTCAACAACAGTGCTATCTCAATCACAGAGAATCATGTGCAGCACTCAAGGACAAAGCACATTAATATCAGGTATCATTTGATCAGAGATAACTTTGAAAAGGGATTAATCAAACTAGTCAAAGTTAACACACATGAACAATATGCTCATCTGTTCACCAAAGCTTTTGATGAGCAGAGATTTAAATATCTTGTATCAGCTATTAGGATGATTAACATTGAATAGCTTTTCTTAAAACTTAATCATATTTATTTCTAAAACCTGTGTGTCCTAAGTTGTCTATTTTATCACCTTCATAAGCCCTTGTTTTCTTTGGAAGAAAATCTTTTCAAAAGACTTTTCTTAGATTTTTGAAAATTTTGATCTCCTTTCGGAAGACTTAAAATTTCCTTCGGAAGAAATTTATGTCTTAGTAAACAAATAATTGCTTCAGTAATTTTACCTTCGGAAGAAATTTCTGAAATATCTTCCGAAGCTTAAAATCAACTTAAGTACTCCGTATGTTTTCAAAGAACAAGTTTCTTCCGAAAGCAATTTACCTTTGGAAGTTTTTATTCTCCTTAGAATAAAAATCTCTGACTGTTAATTCTCTTCCGAAGCAAAATTCTCAAAAACCTTTGAAATATCTTCCGAAGCCAATTTGCCTTCGGAAGCTTTTTTCTTCAGAACTTCCGAAGCAAATAACCTTCGGAAGATTTCTCTACTTCCAAGAAAACTACTTTTTGGGCAAAAGTAAACTACTTTTCAGAGGTGGGACCGACATCCGGATTTCAAATTTTATCCTCATTCATTAACTTTGTCTCAAATCCTTTTCACATAAATGCCCAACGGTCCCCCCGTCTTTCACTATCTTTCTCAATTACACTATTCCTTAAACCTAAATTCTCCCAAACCGCCTTTGTTCTTCATCTTTCTTCATCCTTAAGCTTCTAAAATGGTCAACCTAAACCGCAGAAACAACCCAGATTTCTTCATGCAACTTTACAAGCAACACAACCAGGTTGCTCTGTTAACCTCTGAGAAAGATGAAAGTTTCTCAGAGATTTGCCGTTTCTTAGCTCTATCCAACTACTTCACCTCCCTAACCATTGATCCTATTCTCTATGAGGATCATCTTCTTGAATTTCGGAAGACCTGTCTAGAGGTCATTATGGATGGGGAGAAGGCACTGTCTGCCACAGTGCAAGGGAGGAAAATCTTCATCACTCCAGCCATCATCAACACTCACTTGCAGCTGGATGATGAAGAAGGTGAGTTTTTCTTCCCAAGGAAGCTGTAAATCATTCCTTTGAGCAGATGGGCTATGAAGGAGATTTCTTTGTAAAGACCTTTAGAAAAGGGAAGGTCTCATCCCAGTGGAAATACCTACTTCATATGGTTATCCACAGATTGTCCAACAAGCATGGAGGGTGGGAGCAGATTCCTGAGGATCTCTCCTTCATAGTACATGGAATGGTTTAAGGGGTCAAGTTCAGGTACTCTCAGTTTGTTTGTATAAATTTACTTGCTAACTTGGACTCCTTAGAGTATTATATGTTTCCTAGATATGTTTACACATTGTGAACTGTGAACTGGGCTCATAGTTGAGGGAAACATATAATATTCTTAAATTAGGACAGATGAAGCCCGACATCTTTAAAATAATGAATAAGCCAACTGTAAGCTTCTCAGGGGTAGAAACAGCCCTTGTCCCAAAAATGTTAGAGCTCATTGCTCAAAGTGACAACCTAGCAACACAAGCTAGTGTTGAACCCACACCTTCTACCTCCCAGACACCAAAAAGGCCACAAATCACCCTCACCTACCAAAGAAAATCCAAACGAACCCCCGCTCAAGCTATTGAGTCTGTGCAGGCCCCTATATACTCACCCATACAGGAGGATGTGGACACTAGAGCTCCTACTTCCCTTGAGGAGCAAACCACTCCCATCTCTTCAACAATCAGGGATGAGGTTCCTCATGCTCACCCTGATGAGCTCATAAGCCAAACTGCCTTAAGCCCTCGCTCTGAGTCTCAACACTCAAGTGAACAACCTTCAAAGGACAGTTACCATCCCCATCCTTTAGACTTAAATCCACCCATTCCCAACCTCTCATTCTATACTGATGAAGACTTAGGTTTCAGTGGGTACCAAGAGTCCCTCTACTCTTCCCCTCTTAAAAAGAGATGAGTACTCCAGAGTCTCCTTTGTCTAGCCCACATCAGTCACCTATCACTGAGGTGGATACTTCTAAACCAGTTCAGGATATCCATATGAAAGAGGCTCTCACTTCTGCAAGTGATTACATCATAAGACCTCAACCATGGCAACTCAGCCCATTGGCACCTCAACTTAGGATGTCAATGTGCAGGGAGAGTAGTTTGGTCCAATCATCTCATCCCCCAATGATTTTTCTGATGAAGATTAGGGGAATCTGAGACTAAAGGTGCAAAAACTGTCAAAAACATGCTCCTATTTAATCTCTAAGGTTAGTCACCTTGAATCTCTAGTGACAACCCTGCATAATAGGGTCAATGATCAGCAACTTGAGATATCTTATCTTAAGGAAAAACTAGTTGGGAGACCTTTAAGAGGAGTTCAACCAGGAACACAAGAACCTGTGAATGTGATTCACCTAACCTCTAGCTCACCTATGCAAGAGGGTGATGCTACCAAAAAGGGGGAGAAAGTCATTACAGTCACAGACCCTGGGAGTTCCTCAGGAGTATGGACATTGAGGATTCACCATCCTCACTTGCAACTGTGCATACTCAGCAACTTCCTCAAGTTCACATTAATCTAGACATTATATAATGTCATTAGGAATCTCTTTATTGGGTGTCTCATCTCCACCTCAAGGAACTTCAAACTACATTATTAAGTGGAGGTATGATGCTGATAGAAGAGCCCTCATTCTTCACAAAGTTCAAGGGCAGTAAGAAGTATTCAATTTTAAAACCTTGAACTACAATGAAGGTCTTGACCTGATCAACATGCCACTTGTCAACCCAAGTCAATCAAGACAAGCTGACAGGTTAGCACTCAGGATTCAAGACAGAATTATTGAAGAGTTCAGCCTTAGTAGAAGACAAAGGCAATCAGGTAATGTCATTGGTCAACTGGATGCTGAGGTAGATCCTAAGATTAGCTTCAAAGGGAAAACCCTGGTTGAAGGCCCAGTGATAGAGCCCGAGAGCCCTGTCACACTAACAATTGCTTCAGAAATTCATTCCCTCATTGAAACACCTGCTAGTGAAGGTGTCTCACAACCTCTCTCTGGCTAGAGCTTGGATGCTACACCAAGCAATGATGACCAAAGCTCTTTCCACCCTGTGTCACAAAGGTCTGTGGGCGACAAAGGAAAAAGGATTTTAACTCTTGAGGAGATTAAGGAGAAGGAGAAAGATAGGAAGATGAAGCTAAAAGGAAAATGTTCCTCTGGGTCTTCAGGTTTTATGCAAGCTGCAATCAGGGCTGGCCCCAGACCAAACACTCAAGAAGATGAGTTGAGGGCAGTCAGGATTACTTACCTGCAGACCAGGAACTATGACATAGATGAGATTATATCTCTCCCCCTAAAGCAATTAAATGAACTGGCTGACATGGAAGTGTCAAGAAAGATGAAGGAAGCAGAGGATGCAAGGTTACTTCTCCAATTCAAAGAGGAGAAGAGACAGAAAAGGTTATACAAGCATGCTTCAACTCTCTCCCCAGTTCAAGAAAGCCCTGTGCAAGAGAATGTGATAGCTACACAAGAACCTCAGGTAGATAAGGAAACAGATAGGCAAAACATGATCAACTACCTGAGTGCCACAAGTCTCTACCAGGCATCCACACTTCTTCCCTTGTCCTTTGAGTACATTGAGTTTGAGTATCTCAAACAGCTTGAACTTCAAGTGCTCAAAGAACAAAAGGCAACAAAGAAAAAGATGAGGGAAGATGTTGCAAAGTCAAGAGCCATCATCCAAAAGACTATGAAGAAGTCTGCTGACAGACAAAGGATGATGAGCTTCTTGAAGCTTTATTGATTCTCCAGAAGGAGACTTGGCCTATGTCTCTATCCACAATGGATGAGCATATCAGGGTAATCAAGCAAAAGATCAAGAGTGGAGAGCTAATTGACTTACACTCCCCTCCAAGTCAAATCCCACCTGAAGTGGAGGTTAAGGTTGAACAACCTGAGACAACACAACCTGGACTTCCTGCTGAGCCTCAGCAAGCTTCATCTTCTAATTCACAGCAGGGTCAAACTCCCTCTCCTTCTGAACCTGTGAGGGAGGAAAACCCAACTGAGAAAGACAAGGATGATCAACAAGGTGCTGCAGACCAGTCTTCTCAGTTGAAGTCTTTTAAGAGGAAGAAGAGGATGGCTTCCAAACCAAAGTCAAAGAATAAGAAGACTGAATCATCCAACACTACACCTCAGGCTGAGTCAGATCAACCTGAGGAAGCGCATGAAGAGGCAGCCAATCAACTCCAATTCAAGTGGCTCCTCTTGCAGCTGAGAGACTCATCTTTTCCTGGACCTTCACTACTAATCCAGAGAGATGGCATGTGATCAGAGATCATGGTGTTGTGAATGTCTGTACATGGCAAGACATAATCAAGACTACCAACATCTGAAGATCTTTTAAATGTTTTGGTCATCATCATCCTGAAGACTACCAACATCTGAAGATCTTTTAAATGTTTTGGTAGCATCAGCCTAGCAGGAGTTTGTAAGGATTCCTATAAGTCTGATGCAGCCAAAACATCCAAAGTCTCTCTGCATGCATGCACTAAAGAACAGAAGTAGGAATGCTTTGGAAGTTTTACACCATGCACTAGAGATATTCTAAGTGTAAAATCTTCCGAAGCCATGTAAGGCCCCGTTCCCAGGACGGTTACAGCTGGCCAATCATCGCACATAAAACATATATTTACATTCATATTTCATAAAACATCGCAGCGGAACATTAAAATAACCTTTCATTTCCACGTAAATACTTTTTCAAGTTAATACAACATTCAGTACAAAACGTAGTTTGTTCGCATTACAATGCAAAAACATTAATAAAAAGAATGTCATCCCACAAAGGAGCTGAGTAGCCGCCCGTTCCATCCTCAGCCATCATTACCTGCCAACTGGAAACACATAAAAGTCGGCGTTGTTGAGTGAGTTCTAGTTTTATAATAAAACATACTTTATCTTTTGTTAAAACCATTCATATCTTTTGCATGTGATCACACACCATACGTACACATAGATAATATCATTATTATCTTCATCATTCATTCATTAGCATTCATTCATGCTTTCTTACTTTCATTCATACGTTCATCATTACTTCTTTCATTCCATCAAAAACCATGAACTTTACCCCACCGTCATGCATAAAGCGGGTACTGGGCCAAGGTCTATCATAGACCTCGCGTCATGGCGCACAGCAGCTTGGCCACAGTACCTAAGGGTATATTCAGGTGTACTATTGTCATGTGCTATACCCACCGTCATGCATAAAGCGGATACTGGGCCGAGGTCTATCATAGACCTCCCGTCATGGCGCACAGCAGCCTGACCACAGTATCTAGGGTAAGCGACAAAGGTTCTATACATATGGTCAATCACAAAGAAAGACCCCGGTGTGCATCCTTCTGGGGTAGCTAACCCACACACCGTTGGACTAACACCCTTCATTGGGCGTGTTCCCGCATACAAGGCATGCAAGACTTACTTTACTTTCCTTAATTCATTAGTGCATGGATTCATTCATCATGTTCCTCTTTTCGTTATCTTCCACTTTACGTTACATAATACTTTCATTTCATTCATTAACATTCAACGTTAAGCCATGGAAAATAATCATACATGATAGGAACATAAACATAAACATACAACATCACCATACAAGGCATCATCATACATACATAACATACACCATACATACCATCATGCATAAGCATCAATCATACATCATCATCATGCCCATCATAACATCTATGACCTCAAAAGTCAACTTACATAAACCCCCGGGAAACTCCCAAGTCAAAACCTACATCTGCATTTCTCCCCGAAAGTCAGAAATAAACCATCATTTTTTCGGGCGTATAAGCCCTATTTGGGCGTATGGATACCCTTCAGTCGCATGGCCTCCCAGGCGACTGAACACTTAGGAGAATGGACATTGCGGATGGACCTATGCAGATGAATACTATGGGTAAATGGACATCTATGCGTATGGACTCTTAGTCGCATAGCTTCCAGGCGTTTGGCCTTCAGTTGCATGAATTCGGGCGCATGGGCTTCATTCGCATACCCTTCATGCGTATGAACCTCAGTCGCATGGCCTCCAGGCGCATGGACCTCAGTCGTATAACCTTCAATTGCATACCTTAAAGGCGCATTAACTTCAGTCATATGACTTCCATGCGTATGGACCTCAGTCGCATGGCATTCGTGTGCATGGACCTCAGTCGCATGCCTTTCGGCCGTATGGCTTCCAGTCGCATGCCATTCGGTCTCCTATCCCTAACTGATGCAGAATTCAGTTCATCCCGAACCCAAACTGCCATTTTCAGCCTCCAAGCTCTCCCAAACCTGTTCTAGGCTCAAATCAACCATCCTAAACCTTAGAAACACCTACCACAACACCATTCAAGCACACACAAGCCCGAAATCAAACCCCACTCGAATCACACATAAACACATACACACAAATTCAACACACACATTTCAAAAATGGGTTTTACTATGTGTTTTAGCCCCATATCAGTTGAAAATATGTAAAAGAGGGGTCCTAGAACTCACACAAACAACCCCGTCGAGTAGAGCTTCGATCCAACCCGCTACACCTTAACTTTCGCGCTGGAAACCAAGAAAACCAAAGCTTGAACTCTCTTTTCTCCCTCTCTTCTCTCTATGGCTGAAATTCTATGTGTGGGGGAGGAGAGTGGGCTGCCCTCCCCTCTTAATCCCCCACTCTTCCAACCTTCTCCTATTTTGGCAAGTTTGGTCCCTCGACATTGGGCTTTATTTCTTTTCTTTCTTTCGTCGGCTTCAAAGAAAATAACCTGGTGTTACAAGTCCACCCCCCTTATATAGGTTTCGTCCCCAAAACCTGTTATTCCTCTAACAAACGTGGTTAATGTTGTCTCATCTCTTCTTCCGTCTCCCACGTAGACTCAGATCCTTTTCTGTGCTTCCACTGTACGCGCACAAGTGGGACCACTCTATTTCTCAACCTCTTCTCTTTACGGTCAATGATTGCCACTGGTTGCTCCACATAATTGAGCCGTTCATCTACCTCGATATCTTCTAGTGGGACAACCGTATCTTCGTCTACTAAACATCTCCTCAGATGAGATACATGGAATGTCGGGTGAATTCCACTTAACTCCTCTTGTAATTCTAGTCTATAGGCCACCTCCCATACTCGAGCAATGATTCGGAAAGGCCCTATGTACCTTGGGCTCAACTTGCCATGCTTCCTGAACCGAATGATATCCTGCCAAGGCGAGACTTTCAACATAACTCTATCACCCACCTGGAACTCAATCGGTCTACGTCGTTTATCAGCATACGACTTCTGTCTATCCTTCTCTGCTTTCATAAAGGCTTTAATCCTTTCAAGCTTCTCAGTCGTATCCCCGATTACCTCGACGCTTGCTAACTCTTTCTGAACAATATCACCCCAACACATGGGTGTTCTGCATCTCCTACCGTATAGCATCTCATAAGGAGGCATACCAATGCTGGCATGATAACTGTTGTTATATGAGAACTCCGCTAACAGTAAGTGGTCATCCCAACTTCCTCCAAAATCAATAACACATTCCTTAAGCATATCCTCCAACGTCTGAATTGTCTTTTCTGACTGACCATCAGTCTGGGATGATAAGTCGTGCTAATGTGTAACCTCGTCCATATAGCATCGTGGAATTTCTTCCAAAATTTAGATGTAAAGCGGGTGTCACGATCAGACACAATAAACACCAGCACACCATGACGAGTTACAATCTCTTTAATGAAAAGATCAGCCAACCTCTCGGATGAATATGTCTCGCGGATCGGTAGGAAGTGAGCACTCTTCGTCAAACGATCAACAACCACCCATATAGCATCATACCCTCGCGCGGTACGCGGGAGCTTCGTAATAAAGTCCATGGTGATGTGCTCCCACTTCCACTACGGTATATCCAAAGGTTGGATCTTCCAATACGGCTTTTGATGCTCGGCCATCACTTGTAAGCAAGTAAGGCATTTACTCACATACTCCACCACATCACGCTTCATAGCTGACCACCAATAGTCTTTCTTCATGTCTTGATACATCTTTGTAGCACCGGGATGAATAGAGTACCGAGTCTTATGAGCTTCATCCATGATCTTTACTCGTAAATCCCCAAAACGAGGAATCCACATTCGCCTGAATCGGGTTCTAACACCGAGGGTGTTTTCACTCAATTCCGCACCCAAACCTCTCATTCTTTCGGAGTTAAGATGATCTTCTTCCAATGCTTCATCTTGAAACTCCCTGACTTGCTTCATCACATCAGAGGTCATGATCAAATGGTAAACTTCCACCCGAATTGGCTCAGGTCTCTCCTTTCGGCTAAGGGCATCCACCACCATGTTGGCTTTGTCCGGATGGTAATGGATCTCGCAATCATAGTCCTTTATGAGGTCCAACCATCTCCTTTGCCTCATGTTCAAGTCCTTCTGCTCGAAGAAATACTTCAAGCTCTTGTGGTCAGTGAATATGGTGCACTTCTTCCCATACAGGTAGTGCCTCCAAATCTTTAACGCAAAGACCACGGCTGCTAGCTCCAAGTCATGAGTAGGATAGTTAACCTCATGAACTTTTAACTGTCGGGATGCATAGGCTATAACCTTTCCTCTCTGTATTAACACACACCCCAACCCCGAGTAGGAAGCATCAGAATAAACCACCAGATCTTCACTTCCATCGGGTAGCGACAAAACAGGAGCTTGAGTCAATCGTGCCTTTAATTCCTCGAACACCTTCTCTTGAGCTTGACCCCACACAAACTTCACATCCTTCCGGGTCAACTTGGTCAACGGAGAAGCTATCTTAGATAAGTCTTGAATAAACCTCCTGTAATAGCCCGCCAAACCCAAGAAACTACGAATCTATGATGGCGTCTATGGAGACTTCCATTGCATCATCACCGCCTCCACTTTCGTCGGGTCCACCATAATACCTTCAGGATTCAGCACGTGACCCAAGAATTGAACTTCACGTATCCAGAATGCGCACTTGGAGAACTTAGCATACAACTTCTCCCTTCTCAACGTCTCCAACACCTCTGGAATGTGACCAACATGCTCATTCTCGCTCCTTGAATAGATCAGGATATCATCAATAAACACGATCACTGATTTATCTAACATCGGCCGACATACTTGATTCATCGAGTCCATAAAAGCAGCTGGCGCGTTGGTAAACCCAAAAGACATAACGAGAAACTCATAGTGACCATAACGCGTGCGAAAAGCTGTTTTAGGAATATCCTGCTCCTTCACCTTCAGCTGATGGTAGCCCGATCTAAAATCTATCCTTGAGAACCAACTGGCACCTTGAAGCTGATCAAACAAATCATCAATCCTCGGTAACAGGTACCAATTCTTCACTGTCAACTTGTTCAACTCACGGTAGTCGATACACATCCTCATGCCACCATCTTTCTTCTTCACCAACAAGAGCGGAGCACCCCAAGGAGAGATACTCGGTCTAATGATTGTCAAGCAACTCCTGCAATTGTTCCATCAACTCTTTCATCTCAGTCGGAGCCAACCGATACGATGCCTTGGCAACAGGTTGGGCACCCAGTATCAAATCAATCTGAAACTCGATCTCACGGTCAGGTGGCACTCCTGGTAAGTCTTCGGGAAACACGTCTGGAAATTCACCCACAACCGGTACATCGGTTAGTTGTGGTGTTGGCATATCCACAACCTTTGCTAAGTAATCAGTTGTTGTCTTCAGCTGTTATTGAAAAAAAAAAAAAAAAAAAAAAAAAAAAAATTTGACAGGATCAATGATCACAAGTTTAAAGTATAAGAGTGTAATGCAGCGGAATGAAGAGTCGAATTAGTCAAATTATAGCAAGAGAGTATTATTTGTAACAAATGTGAGAGAATATTTTCTGCGATTTGGAATGTTTCAATAATGCTCAATATTATTGCTCAATCATTCATAGTTACAATAAGGTTGGCACTCCTTATATAGAGTGCAATCACTGCTGTAATCACGGGATGGTGATTACTAGCAGATCTAGTACAAAAATAACTACTTCTTAACAAACTACTGAAATGTTCACAACTACTGAGAACATGTCAGAGTGCTAAGTTTAAAACATGAAACAACTGAAAAGAAACTACTGATACTACAACGACTGAAGAACAAACTCTTCAGTCGTTTTACAAAACTACTGAAAATAGAAAATATAAAACTACTGAAAGCAAACCGTCACAACTACTGAAGAAGTCCTCTTCAGCTGTTGTGACAACATCTGATACTTTGTCTTCAGCACTTGTCTTCAGACTTTGTCTTCATCACTTGTCTTCAGACTTTGTCTTCAGCACTTGTGTTTTCAGACTTTGTCTTCAGCACTTGTGTCTTCAGACTTTGTCTTCAGCACTTGTGTCTTCAGACTTTGTAATCAGTTGTTGTCTTCAGCTGTTGTGGACTTCAGTAGTTGTTGTGACGTCTGTGGGACTTAAAGGTTTTTCTGATCCGGCTCATTGGTTCTTTTGGTCCAACAAACTCCCCCTGAACCAATGCAGCCAAAACCTTTAACTTTATTGAGGTCCCACTTATTGTTGGCAAAATGGATGGTCTTTTTCCTTCTTGATCAGTTGAGAAGATGACCCATATAAGCACCGGCCTGGAAGTAAGTCTCTGATGATTTGGTTGGCAAAGTATGGATGGGAGCTCTGTATTGGGGAATTGGACACTGAGCTGTTCCCCCATCCATGAAACTCACTTCCCATGTATAAGCCTGTAGGATTCTCTAGTGTATGCTCTGAGAAACATGATTTGTTCTTCCATAGTAAGATTCTCTGGTTCACCATCGAATAATCCTTCACGCCCATACAGCTCTGAGATGTATTTGGCCTGTTTGCCATTTTTGAGCTCAACTGTTGTGATCTGTCTGTAGGCAAACTCATCTGGATGATTACCTTCAAGTAACAGACTGAGCTCATTTTGTTTGAAGTTCTCAAGCTTCTTGTAGACTAACCCCTTCTTGATCACTCTGTTTTCTAACATCTTTTGGGGAGGCTGTTTAGTCTCATAAGCTTTCTTGAAGTCTTCTACAATCTCCCAGGGTGATACTACAAGGACCACTGTGATCTCTTCATCTACGATCCTCTTTATCTGGCCCTTGTATCGTGCAGGAATATCCTTCTTCACAATTCTGTGAGCCACCCTAGGATCAGGCCACATCCTCACCTTTTCTTTTTGATATTGAAATGTGTTGGCGAGGGTGTACAGTCTCAGAGCTTCTTTCTTCATACTTATTATTGATGAAGAGGCAGCATAAGTTTTATCTATACTTTTTAGCATCTCCTCATCATGAAGCCTTTGCAGTTGCTCTTCTTCAATCTTTACTCTCACAGTTTCCATCTGTGAGGTGGGAGTGATGGGCATAGATTTGGCTTTAGTCAAAGTTAGGACTGCAGAAAGAGGCAGCCTATCTTCCTCCTCATCATCCTCTTCTTCTTCTTCTTCTAGCCTCAACATCCTTCTCTTCTTCTTCTTGGATGCATCATCGGCTGTTGGTTTTGAGGGTAAAGGAGTTGGTTTAATGGGTTGTGGTAGTGGTGATTTTGAAGTGGTAGGTTTTGCAGGTTGTTCTAGCATTCTTGTAATGAGTGAGGCTTTGGAGTATTTTGCTAGTTCGTTTCTTTTTCCAGCACCTGCTTCATTTAAAGCTTCAATCACTAATCCCTTTGTATATGCTTCAGACGTACAGATCTTGGTGGTTATAGCCAAGATACTGTCCCTGGTCCATGACTTAATCTCTATCAATGATCGTCCAAGATACTTAGCAATAAATCTGATCATGATCTCCAGTCTTTCTCTTTCTAGCACATCATAGCTTGCCCATCTTGAGTTAATTTCTTCAACTTCAAGTCTTCTAATCTCTGAGTCAAGCTGTGCAGTATCGAACCCTTGTCTGTATAGTTGGTCAATAATGGAGTCCATAGATTTACTATGTGTAGCATCCGCCATTTTGACCATCTCATCAAGTTGGAGTTCTTTTTCTTTTCTTTCATCTTCCTCTTCTTATATGTGATGTGAAAGTCTTTGTGACTTTCACTCACTTGATCAGTTTCAGCTCCCTTCACATACTCTTCCTCCTTCTCAGTCTCTTTCTCAACAACCTCTTCTTCCTCCTGTTCTCTCTCTATCAGTATGCGCTTCCCTTTGTCTTTCACTGACTGACTCTCCCCCTTTTTGGTTGCATTGGTTGCAAGGGTTTGAGTAGTAGAAAGCCTTGTGCTCATAATCTCCTCCACCAGTGGCTGTAGGATTGAGGGAAGTTTGTCATCCAAGGTTTTGATCACAATATCGGTGATCATTGGGGTGATGAGAGGTAGGGATTTGTGGAATATAGCAGCTGTTTGCTCAGAGGGGTTCTGTCCCTGAGAAACAGTGCCAGAAGTAGAGGCTGGTGGTGGATTGAATGTTTGTAGTGGCTGAGTGTTTAGGAGACCTTCAGGTGAAGGTGCCATCTGTGGGTGTATGGTGGTATCAGATGGACTTGCTTCTTGAGAGAATTGGTCAAGTAGTCTTTGTAGTCTACTGACTTCTTCCTCAAGAATTGTGTTCTGGGCTAGAACATCATAAAAGAAGCCCAGGTCATCATCAGCAGATGCTGAATCACCTGACCTCTTGCTAGTAGCAAGATGTACATGCTCTGGGTGTAGACCAGATGTAGCATGTGCCCCTTTTTCTTGGAACTGGGGACTTCCAGCCTCAGGACGATGTCCTTCATCAGCTGTTGCCTCTGATGAGGTCTTAGCCATGTTACCAGCCTCAGTCTGATCATGTGCTGATGCAGAAGAGGTGGCAGCCTCACCAGATATTCTTGTCTCCGTATCTACACTAGGAGACTGAACATTTAAACCCCTGTGCTGTGGGTTGTCAGAAGCATGTTGATCCTCTTCCTCAATATCTGTGGTTTTCCCTTTAGGTGGTTGTCTGGGAGGAGGAGAGGCATGCAGCTGAGTCAGCACATTTGCAATTATAAGTGTTGGACTTTGGGGGGCATTTTCATTGGGAGATAGGGTATTATGCACCTGGGGAGAATGGTGAGTTTCAATGGCAATCTCCTCAAATGAGGAAGATTCCAGATTTGTGGGTACCCCTTCTTTGGTTGCTTCAGGTTCCTTTTGAGAGGAATCCTGAGCGGCTGTGGCTGGGTGAGTCTCTGATACTACTGGGGGGTTTACACCAGTAAGTATATCCTGTCTTGGTGGTACAGGAGCATCTTCAGGGAACTCATCTTCCTGAATAGCTGTTTTGGTTCGTTTTGTTTTTGGTTTGGTGGGGACTTTGGATTTTGTGGTGGTGGCTGTGGGTTCCAGCTGCGTGGGTTTGCGCAGCTTGGCAGCCATTTTGAGTGATTGGTCAGAGTTGTGCCGGGAGTATACTTCAGGCAATACAGCCATAGCAGGGACTCCCAGGCCAACAAGTCCCTCAGCTTGAAGCTGGTTTTCAATTATGGCCATTATAAACCGAGGATATAATATCCAACGGTTAGAAAGTTGTTTTTGGGCCATATCCTTGAGCTCTAAGAATAATATTTCAGAAAAATTTAAAGGTTGTTGCTCAAGGATAGAGTACAATACCTGTTGCCACCTTGTGGACATTTGATCCCATGATGAAGTCTTTGGAGCCAGGCAGACATTTACCATATGAAAGATAAGCCGTTCAGCATCCTGGAAATGTTTCTTCAATATGGTAGAGGCACTCAGGTTGCCTTCGTATCCATGGTGGGCAAATGATAGATCTGTGGTGCCCTTTGGATAGCTAGTCGGGAAGTGGCATCATCCAGATTGAGGGTTTGGCGAAGAATCTCTGGATTGATGACCACCTTTTGGCTATGGACAAACGAATGAAGTGACTCTGTGTCATTCTCCTCAGAGACAAGAGTGACGTTTGTCCAGAATTGGCTAAGGGATTCGGCATATATGGTGGGGTTTATCAGAAAGGCTGTTTGGTAAGGTGACTGGACCATTAAATCAATGGCGTTGTGAAACTTGGTCCAGAATGGTGATTTAGTAAGGTGAGCGACACAGTTGTGTCGAGGTTTTAGTTGCATGGTCGCCATGGATGAAGAGAGGGTACAGAGTTTTTGAACGTTAGGTTTGAGAGTAAAGGTGAGAAAAACTCTGGTGAGATAAGGTATTTATAGGGTAGGGTTATGAACCGACTGAAGGTTTTTGGTGAGTCATCATTTGCTGAAACTGATGACGTGGCATTAACTTTTAGAGGTTGAAATGACTGACCGTATTGGTGTGATCATCAGTTGTTATAAAACAACTGAAGACTTGGTTTTAACCGTCAGACATTGAAACAGCTGAAGTCTTTGATTTAGTCTTCAGTAGTTATAAAACTACTGAGGACAATTCCGACTTCAGGTGGTGAAACAACTGAGGACATGGTGTTTGTCATCAGTAGTTGTGTAACTACTGAAGACAGTGGTTTTGTCATCAGTTGATGTAAACAGCTGAAGACTTAGCGGTAGTCTTCAGTAGTTGTAAACTACTGAAGACATAGCTGTGGCTTCAGTTGTTTAGAAACAGCAGTTGTAAAAACAACTGAAGAGAAATTGCTCATCAGCTGTTGTCGTCAATTCTTAGCTTTTCAGCTGTTTCAGTCTGACCTCCACAAATACGAGTTTGTTTCATTGGTCATCAGTACTTATCTGCATTTTTGACGTCAGCAGTTGTAGTTACATCAGCTGTTGTGATTTCATCAGCTGTTATAACTACATCAGCTGTTTTAACAAATGAAGTACTTATATATGACATGGTTACCAATGATCATCAGTATTTATTACTGAGATTATCGGTAGTTGTCACTTATTCTAGCTGCAGCATACCAAGCCTTAACACCAGGTTGTGGAAAGTTGAACTATCCAAAGGCTTAGTAAAAATGTCTGCAAGCTCATCAGCACTAGGAACAAATTTTGGATCAATCAGACCTTTTTCAAAACAATCTCTAATAAAGTGATGTCTGATTTCAATATGTTTAGTCCTAGAGTGCTGGACAGGATTCTTGACAATACAAAGAGCTGAAGAACTGTCCATTAACAATGGAGTCTTAGTCTCAGTTATGCCATAATCCAATAATTGGTTTTGAAGCCATAATACCTGAGATGTACAACTTGCAGCAGCAATGTACTCGGCTTCAGCAGTTGATGTAGCAACTGAGGTTTGTTTCTTACTCTGCCAAGAAATCAAACAGTTGCCTAGGAATTGGCATCCACCAGAAGTTGATTTCCTGGTCAACTTACACCCTGCATAGTCACTGTCAGAAAAGCAACTAATTTACCAGAATGTCTAGTAGAATACCATAAACCTAGAGATGGAGTGCCTTGCAAATATCTAAAGATCCTCTTGACTGCAATCAAATGAGACTCCTTAGGTGCAGCCTGAAATCTAGCACAAACACATGTAGCAAACATAATATCTGGTCTAGAAGCTGTTAGGTACATCAAGGACCCAATCATACATCTGTAAAGTGTTTCATCAACCACTTTACCTTTCTGATCTGTATCCAGTTGTGTGGTGTTGCACATGGGAGTAGAACAGGGTTTACAATTTTGTAAATCAAATTTTTCCAAAAGATTTTTTGTATATTTGGACTGATGAATGAAAATTCCATCAGCCTTTTGTTTGATTTGCAAACCCAGAAAAAATTGTAATTCCCCCATTGCACTCATTTCAAACTTTTGTTGCATCAGCTTTGTAAAGTCATCACACAACTGTGGATCAGAGGATGCAAAAATAATATCATCTACATAAATTTGAACAAGTAGATTATGCTGCCCTGCTTTCTTAATGAATAAAGTTTTATCTATGGTGCCTCTAGTAAAATTATTTTCAAGAAGAAAGTTTGATAATGTCTCATACCAGGCCCTAGGAGCTTGTTTCAACCCATAAAGAGCCTTATCAAGCTTATACACCCAATTAGGATGTTTGTTGTCCTCAAAACCTGGTGGTTGACATACATAAACCTCTTCTTTAATTTTCCCATACAGAAAAGCACTTTTGACATCCATTTGAAAAACTTTAAGATTTTGATAAGCAGCATAAGCTAAAAACAATCGAATTGCTTCCAGTCTGGCTACAGGAGCAAAGGTTTCATCATAATCAATACCTTCTTCTTGTGCAAACCCCTGAACCACCAGTCTGGCCTTGTTCTTAACAATAAGCCCATTTTCATCAGTCTTATTCCTAAACACCCATTTAGTGCCTATTGCACACTTACCTGGAGGTAGAGGAACAAGTTCCCACACTTGTTGTTTCTTGAACTGAAGAAGCTCAAGCTGCATGGCATCAACCCATCCATTGTCTTTTAATGCAATGTGATAATTCTTTGGCTCTTGCTGACTAATGAAGAGAGCATAGAAGCAGAAATTTGACAATTGACTTCTTGTTGATACACCAGCAGTGATATCACCAATGATTTGAGACATAGGGTGATTCTTCAGATCTTGATACACAATGAGATCAGTGCAGTGTTTGTAGCAGGCTCAGCAGCAACAGATGGTGATGGTGAAGAATTTCCTTGAAACCAATCAGTTGATGGTAGTTCAAAGGAAGTTGAAGTTGTAGAAATCTCATCAGCATTTGTTGTGGATTGTGCTGCTGGAGCTGCAGGAACATCAGGTCTAGCTGAATCAGGCAGTTGATCAGTAAATCTGAAGAGGTGAGTACTGCTATCATCATCATCAGCACCAGCAGTACCACCAGGTGGAGAACTGTTGACATGAGCAACAGCAGGAGTTTGATGAGGAGCATATTGTAGTATGTCCAAATCAAATATCTCCACAGGATTTTGTGGAATCTTGTCCTTTGGAGATTCATTAAACTTAACATGTAGAGTCTCTTCAACCATCTTTGTTCTACAGTTGAAGACTCTGTATGCTTTGCAAGTTGATGAATAACCAACAAAATATCCTGCATCCACCTTAGAATCAAATTTCTGGAGTTGATCCCTTGTGTTGAGAATGAAACAAGGACATCCAAAAGCTCTAAAGAATGAAATTAGAGGGGCCAAATGATGAAGAACTTCATATGGAGTTTTCATCAACCTCTTATTCACTAGAGCTCTATTTTGTACATAACAAGCAGTATTGATAGCTTCAGCCCAAAAAGTCATTGGCAATCCAGAGTCAGCCAACATGGACCTTGCAGCTTCAATAAGGGTCCTGTTCTTTCTCTCCACTACTCCATTTTGTTCAGGAGTTCTTGGAATGCTAAAATGCCTCTTGATTCCCTTTGAGAGGTAGAACTCATCAAGTGTATTGTTTCTAAATTCAGTTCCATTATCACTTCTAACACACTTGACTGAGAGGGAATACTGCTTCTCAACATACAACACAAAGTTGATAATCTTCTGAGGTGCTTCATCCTTTGAATGCAAAAAGAAAGTCCATACAAATCTGGAGTAATCATCCACAATTACTAGACAGTATTTCTTCTTAGCCATACTCATCACTCTCACAGGACCAAAGAGATCCATGTGAAGAAGCTGTAAGCAGGCTGTGGACTTAGGTTCTTCTATGGAAGGAAATGAAACTTTGTGCTGTTTTCCTTTTAGACAAGCAGTGCAGTCATCTTCACATTTGAACTCCTTCATAGGCAATCCCCTTACTAAACCATGGTTAATCAGCTGATTTATGTTTTTGAGATTAACATGACCCAGCCTTCTATGCCATAGTGTAGATTCTTGAGGGGAAGCCTTGGAAAATAGGCAAGGATGGCCTTTGAGATCTATTTTCTTAGAAAGATCTAAGGCATACACTCTTCCTGTCCTGTTGGCCTTAAGGAGAGTGTGTTTATCCAACACCTTGTCAATCAAACTCAGAACTTTGGATGACAGAATCCGGCAGTTCTGACTTGTGAAAAGAGCAACATGGCCTTTGTCACACATTTGACTGACACTCAAGAGGTTGTACTTGAGATTTTCCACATGGTTAACATCATCAAACTTTATTTCCCCATTGGAAACAAAGCCTTTGCCGATGATGTAACCTTTTGCATCATTGCCAAAAGATACAAATCCCTTCTTTCCTTGAGAGTAGTCATTAAGAAGTGATCTGTTTCCTGTCATATGCATGGATCCTCCACTGTCTACATACCAGATGCCTCTGTGGCATGTTGAAAAACCCTGCAGAACAAAGCAAATTAGTTAGATTTTGAGACCCAAACCTTTTTGGTTTTGGGCCTATTCACATCAATAGATGGTGGTCTAACAAGTTTGCTAGAAATAACAGCTTGAGAGGAAGAAGATGGTGGGAAAGAGGAATCCTTTGGCTTGGACCTCCTTTTCTGTGGATTCAACATAGGAGCATCTAATTGGTTGACTCTTCCCAATAGATGTTGAACCATCATAACCAGCTGTGTCTGATTTTGTGATAGAGCTTTCAGCTCTTCAGACACATTAGGACTGGAGTTTGATAAGTTCTTATGTTGCACCTTCTTCTTTTGAGCAACCTCAGCTGTTACCTGTTTAACCCCTTCCTTTTTGGATTTCTTTTTGGACTTAAGGATTACAGGATTTGATGTTGCTGGTACAAATGTGGCTTTAAACTCATTTTTCATTTTTACCATTTTCTCTTTAATTTCATCTTTATGTTTGAGTTTGGATCCTCTTTTGTACCAACAATCATCAGTGAGATGATTAAACAAACCACATACTTCACATGGTTTCTTTTTCATCTTTTGTTGTCATCAACTAAAGAGGATGAAACTACTGAAGATTGCTCTTCAGTACTTTGGAAGCACTATTTGCTTTCTTGGCTTCCTCTTTAGTAGTCTTCAAACTCTTTCTACTGACAGTTTTCTTGTTTTCAGTGCTGTCAGTAGTTGGAGCTTGAACTTCAGGAGTTAAATCTTGCTCTCCAGTCCTTTCAGGACTTTCAGACATAACTCCTGAGTTGACCAACTCTTTGATCATGTGAGTGTCAGCAATTGAACTATCAATATTAGCTGATAAGTTCTGAGAGGACTTATTGCTGACTTCAACTTTTGATGATGCTTTATCAGAAAGTGAATCACATGATGAGGTGGATTGGTTATTGCTTTCTCCATCAGATTTCACCTCTACTCTTGGAGCAAAATCTGTAGGAGGAGCAGTGTGATTATAACCAATGCCAAACTTCACATTGGAAGCTGATTGCTTACTAAGAAGCATCTCAAAACCTTTGCATGATTTCACCCATCGATCACACTCTACTTGGGTGACTGCAAGGGTTTCTTTAAGACTTTTCTGGTCCTCCAGAATAACCTCTAGCTTAGCCTTTTCATCATTTAATTGGCATTTAAGCTTATAAATCTCATCATTTTTACTATTAAGAACAGACTCATACTCAGCTTGTCTTTTGGAAATAGTTTTCTCAAACTCAAGTTTTTCATTTATTAATGCTACATTTGCCTCTCTAATAGAGACAAAAGCAGCAATGCAAGATTCAGAACATAACTTGGCTTTGGCCTCTGAAGATACCTGAGTTACCTGTGAAGATGATGCAGTTGAGCAGGAACCCTCAGTTGATTCCAGAGCCATAAGTGCCAGATTTCCAAAAGGACTATCACCACCATGTTGATCAGCACTTGTGAACAGTTGTTCATGACCAGACATGTCATCTGGCAAGCTGCTCCAATCAACAACTTCTGGGGTGAAGAAGCTATGTTGTTGAGGTTGAGGAGGTTGATGAGATGGTTGAGGTTCTGGAAGTGCATGAGGTTGTGGTACCATAGGAGCTTGAACTTGACTGGTTTGTGGCATGTAATAACACGGGTAAGGATAAGGCATTTGACCCTGAGGAACAAAATATGCAGGAGATTGTAGTTGAGGCTGATGACCAGAATTGACAGGATGTTGCCCTTTGTTTTGTTGACTGTTGCTAGAAAAAGTCACAAAAGGTGCAGAGGAATTAGATCCAGATGATCTACATTCTCTAGCAAAGTGTCCAAGCCTTTGGCATCTGTGACACCTCAACTTACTCTTGTCAAAACCAACTTTGGTTTTGCCAGAGAGTCCTGGGAACTTTCTTCCAGTTCTTTTGTAAAACTTCTGAGATCTGATATTTATCAAGGCCATTTGGCTCAAAATATCCATCTCTTCTAAGTCATCATCAGCAATCCCCTTGAGATCATCCATGATGAAGCATAGACTGTCATTATTACACCCAGAAAATTGACTATCAACACTCACAAATGCTGAATCAGAAATATTTGAAGAGAAATCAATATGCTCATCATACTGGCATTCAGATGAAGCATATTCTGACTCATGACTGACCAGAGCAGTATTGCCTGGTACAAAGTCCTCAGTGAGCTTACCAGATGAAGACAGTTTTCTCTTTTGTTCTATCTCTCTCTCTCAAATGTGAGCAATTTCCCATGAAGTTGGGTGAGAGATAGTTTGTCCAAATTTGCACTGGAGCGTAGGACAATGGTATATGTATCCCATCTCTCAGGCAGTGATCTGAGAAATCTGTTATTCATCTGAACATTAGTATACTCATGTTTGACCATTTTCAATTCAGAGATCAAACAAGAGAACCGCTCAAACTGTTGAGTCAGTGTCTCACCCTTCCTATGAGAGAATGTCTCATATTGTTGGGCAAGGATCTCTCTATTATTTGCCAAGACCTCATCTGTTCCTCCAAATTGTTCTTTCAAGGCATTCCAGAGGTCATGGGCAGATTCATAGTGCATTAACCCAGAATAAATTTCATTTGGTAGCGCCATGGCTAGAATTCCATGAGCTTTTGCATCTATCTCAAATAATTTCTTATATTCATCTGAGTATTGATCCTTCCTCTTCGGAACCATTTGATTGGTTTCCGGGTTATTCACCATAGGCTTGTGTGGACCATGTACCACTGATGTCCAACAACCTGAACTGTTAACAGACAGGTGATGGAGCATACGACGTTGCCATATGTTATACTCATTCCTAACCAGCATTGGAGGCTTGGTTGAGGAACCAGTATTGTGAGGATCATTGGAAGGAGTAGTCATTTTGAAACCAAAAACAATTTTATTCAAGCAAAAATTTTGACACACCACAACAAACTCAATGAAACCGAGAATAAGTCTCAGGATGAATGATTAAAAACACAGAAAATTCAATCTCTATAACAGTTTCTTGCAAAAGGATACTAATTCACTCAAACTTGGATCTTGAAGAGCAGTTTCAATGATCAATTATTAGATCGATCAATGATTAACCTGCTCTGATACCATTTGACAGGATCAATGATCACAAGTTTAAAGTATAAGAGTGTAATGCAGCGGAATGAAGAGACGAATTAGTCAAATTATAGCAAGAGAGTATTATTTGTAACAAATGTGAGAGAATATTTTCTGCGATTTGGAATGTTTCAATAATGCTCAATATTATTGCTCAATCATTCATAGTTACAATAAGGTTGGCACTCCTTATATAGAGTGCAATCACTGCTGTAATCACGGGATGGTGATTACTAGCAGATCTAGTACAAAAATAACTACTTCTTAACAAACTACTGAAATGTTCACAACTACTGAGAACATGTCAGAGTGCTAAGTTTAAAACATGAAACAACTGAAAAGAAAACTACTGATACTACAACGACTGAAGAACAAACTCTTCAGTCGTTTTACAAAACTACTGAAAATAGAAAATATAAAACTACTGAAAGCAAACCGTCACAACTACTGAAGAAGTCCTCTTCAGCTGTTGTGACAACATCTGATACTTTGTCTTCAGCACTTGTCTTCAGACTTTGTCTTCATCACTTGTCTTCAGACTTTGTCTTCAGCACTTGTGTCTTCAGACTTTGTCTTCAGCACTTGTGTCTTCAGACTTTGTCTTCAGCACTTGTGTCTTCAGACTTTGTAATCAGTTGTTGTGTTCAGCTGTTGTGGACTTCAGTAGTTGTTGTGACGTCTGTGGGACTTAAAGGTTTTTCTGATCCGGCTCATTGGTTCTTTTGGTCCAACAGAACACTTAGGAGAATGGACATTGCGGATGGACCTATGCAGATGAATACTATGGGTAAATGGACATCTATGCGTATGGACTCTTAGTCGCATAGCTTCCAGGCGTATGGCCTTCAGTTGCATGAATTCGGGCGCATGGGCTTCATTCGCATACCCTTCATGCGTATGAACCTCAGTCGCATGGCCTCCAGGCGCATGGACCTCAGTCGTATAACCTTCAATTGCATACCTTAAAGGCGCATTAACTTCAGTCATATGACTTCCATGCGTATGGACCTCAGTCGCATGGCATTCGTGCGCATGGACCTCAGTCGCATGCCTTTCGGTCGTATGGCTTCCAGTCGCATGCCATTCGGTCGCCTATCCCTAACTGATGCAGAATTCAGTTCATCCCGAACCCAAACTGCCATTTTCAGCCTCCAAGCTCTCCCAAACCTGTTCTAGGCTCAAATCAACCATCCTAAACCTTAGAAACACCTACCACAACACCATTCAAGCACACACAAGCCCGAAATCAAACCCCACTCGAATCACACATAAACACATACACACAAATTCAACACACACATTTCAAAAATGGGTTTTACTATGTGTTTTAGCCCCATATCAGTTGAAAATATGTAAAAGAGGGGTCCTAGAACTCACACAAACAACCCCGTCGAGTAGAGCTTCGATCCAACCCGCTACACCTTAACTTTCGCGCTGGAAACCAAGAAAACCAAAGCTTGAACTCTCTTTTCTCCCTCTCTTCTCTCTATGGCTGAAATTCTATGTGTGGGGGAGGAGAGTGGGCTGCCCTCCCCTCTTAATCCCCCACTCTTCCAACCTTCTCCTATTTTGGCAAGTTTGGTCCCTCGACATTGGGCTTTATTTCTTTTCTTTCTTTCGTCGGCTTCAAAGAAAATAACTGGGTGTTACAAGTCCACCCCCCTTATATAGGTTTCGTCCCCAAAACCTCTTATTCCTCAAACAAACGTGGGTAATGTTGTCTCATCTCTTCTTCCGTCTCCCACGTAATCTCAGATCATTTTCTGTGCTTCCACTGTACGCGCACAAGTGGGACCACTCTATTTCTCAACCTCTTCTCTTTACGGTCAATGATTGCCACTGGTTGCTCCACATAATTGAGCCGTTCATCTACCTCGATATCTTCTAGTGGGACAACCGTATCTTCGTCTACTAAACATCTCCTCAGATGAGATACATGGAATGTCGGGTGAATTCCACTTAACTCCTCTTGTAATTCTAGTCTATAGGCCACCTCCCATACTCGAGCAATGATTCGGAAAGGCCCTATGTACCTTGGGCTCAACTTGCCTTGCTTCCTGAACTGAATTATACCCTTCCAAGGTGAGACTTTCAACATAACTCTATCACCCACCTGGAACTCAATCGGTCTATGTCGTTTATCAGCATACGACTTCTATCTATCCTTCTCTGCTTTCATAAAGGCTTTAATCCTTTCAAGCTTCTCAGTCGTATCCCCGATTACCTCGACGCTTGCTAACTCTTTCTGAACAATATCACCCCAACACATGGGTGTTCTGCATCTCCTACCGTATAGCATCTCATAAGGAGGCATACCAATGCTGGCATGATAACTGTTGTTATATGAGAACTCCGCTAACAGTAAGTGGTCATCCCAACTTCCTCCAAAATCAATAACACATTCCTTAAGCATATCCTCCAACGTCTGAATTGTCTTTTCTGACTGACCATCAGTCTGGGATGATAAGTCGTGCTAATGTGTAACCTCGTCCATATAGCATCGTGGAATTTCTTCCAAAATTTAGATGTAAAGCGGGTGTCACGATCAGACACAATAAACACCGCACACCATGACGAGTTACAATCTCCTTAATGAAAAGATCAGCCAACCTCTCGGATGAATATATCTCACGGATCGGTAGGAAGTGAGCACTCTTCGTCAAACGATCAACAACCACCCATATAGCATCATACCCTCGCGCGGTACGCGAGAGCTTCGTAATAAAGTCCATGGTGATGTGCTCCCACTTCCACTACGGTATATCCAAAGGTTGGATCTTCCAATACGGCTTTTGATGCTCGGCCGTCACTTGTAAGCAAGTAAGGCATTTACTCACATACTCCACCACATCACGCTTCATAGCTGACCACCAATAGTCTTTCTTCATGTCATGATACATCTTTGTAGCACCGGGATGAATAGAGTACCGAGTCTTATGAGCTTCATCCATGATCTTTACTCGTAAATCCCCAAAACGAGGAATCCACATTCGCTCGAATCAGGTTCTAACACCGAGTGTGTTTTCACCCAATTCCGCAACCAAAACCTCTCATTCTTTCGGAGTTAAGATGATCTTCTTTCAATGCTTCATCTTGAAACTCTCTGACTTGCTTCATCACATCAGAGGTCATGATCAACTGGTAAACTTCCACCCGAATCGGCTCGGGTCTCTCCTTTTGGCTAAGGGCATCCGCCACCATGTTGGCTTTGCCCGGATGGTAATGGATCTCGCAATCATAGTCCTTTATGAGCTCCAACCATCTCCTTTGCCTCATTTTCAAGTCCTTCTGCTCGAAGAAATACTTCAAGCTCTTGTGGTCAGTGAATATGGTGCACTTCGTCCCATATAGGTAGTGCATCCAAATCTTTAACGCAAAGACCACGGCTGCTAGCTCCAAGTCATGAGTAGGATAGTTAACCTCATGAACTTTTAACTGTCGGGATGCATAGGCTATAACCTTTCCTCTCTGTATTAACACACACCCCAACCCCGAGTAGGAAGCATAAGAATAAACCACCAGATCTTCACTTCCATCGGGTAGCGACAAAACAGGAGCTTGAGTCAATCGTGCCTTTAATTCCTCGAACACCTTCTCTTGAGCTTGACCCCACACAAACTTCACATCCTTCCGGGTCAACTTGGTCAATGGAGAAGCTATCTTAGATAAGTCTTGAATAAACCTCCTGTAATAGCCCGCCAAACCCAAGAAACTACGAATCTATGATGGCGTCTATAGAGACTTCCATAGCATCACCGTCTCCACTTTCGCCGGGTCCACCATAATACCTTCAGGATTCACCACGTGACCCAAGAATTGAACTTCACGTAGCCAGAATGCGCACTTGGAGAACTTAGCATACAACTTCTCCCTTCTCAACGTCTCCAACACCTCTGGAATGTGACCAACATGCTCATTCTCGCTCCTTGAATAGATCAGGATATCATCAATAAACACGATTACTGATTTATCCAACATCAGCCAACACACTTGATTCATCAAGTCCATAAAAGCAGCTGGCGCGTTGGTCAACCCAAAAGACATAACGAGAAACTCATAGTGACCATAACGCGTGTGAAAAGCTGTTTTAGGAATATCCTGCTCCTTCATCTTCAGCTGATGGTAGCCCGATCTAAGATCTATCCTTGAAAACCAACTGGCACCTTGAAGCTGATCAAACAAATCATCAATCCTCGGTAACAGGTACCAATTCTTCACTGTCAACTTGTTCAACTCACGGTAGTCGATACACATCCTCATGCCACCATCTTTCTTCTTCACCAACAAGAGCGGAGCACCCCAAGGAGAGATACTCGGTCTAATGAACCCTTTGTCAAGCAACTCCTGCAATTGTTCCATCAACTCTTTCATCTCAGTCGGAGCCAACCGATACGGTGCCTTGGCAACAGGTTGGGCACCCGGTATCAAATCAATCTGAAACTTGATCTCACGGTCAGGTGGCACTCCTGGTAAGTCTTCGGGAAACACGTCTGGAAAGTCACCCACAACCGGTACATCGGTTAGTTATGGTGTTGGCGTATCCACATCCTTTTCATAGGCCAAGTAGGCACTACATCCACGCCTCATACACTTTCCCGCCACCGCCATTGAAATCACTTTCGAAATCGTCATGACCCGATCACCATAAATCGTCACCGAACTCCCGTCATGGCGCTATCAAACAAAACATCTTCTTGTGACACACAATGTTCGCCTCGTAGTCCGTTAACCAATCCATCCCAAGAACTACATCGAAACCACCTAAGGTCATCACGAAGGGTCTAACAGGAAACTTGTGACCTTCTAATTCCACATCACATCCTTTTATCATCTTAGAAATCCTAGTAGACTTACCTATGGCAGTTTCTACATCAAAGGGTGCATCAACACTCCTACTACTAACTGGCAATTTAGCACATAAAGCAGCAGAAATAAAACTTTTACTGTCACCAGAATCAAACCACACAGAGTTTAAAGTTTGGTTTACTAGAAACGTACCTGACACAACATCAGGGTCCGTCCTATCCTCCTCCTGCGTTATCGTAAACGCTCTGGCGCTCGCCCTCTGTCCTTCTCCTCCAGTCTTCTTCACCCCCGAACCCTCAACCCTCGGCTTCTTACAGTCTTTACTCATGTGGCCCTCCGCGCCATAATTAAAACATCTGCCCGCACGACAGTCCTTTGCAATGTGTCCCATCCTCCCACACTTGAAGCACAAGTTTGATCCCAGCCTACATTCTCCAGCATGCTCCTTCCCATATTTGCCACACTTCTTCGACCCTGCACCAGATGTGACCACACAGCGGTCATCCACCCGTGCACACTTGTTACCCGTTGGGGCACCACCCCGACCAAACCTCTTCCCGTTCCAATTCCGGTCACCACCACCCTTTTCGCTGCTTTCAGTCACCACCAATGTCATTTCATCATACAGTCTCCCTACCAAATCGACCGCCGACCTAAACGTGCTCGGCCGGGCGGCGATCATGTGCCTGTGAATATCCACTGGCAAACCCTGAATATACCTCTTGATCTTTCGCGATAGAGGTGTTACTTGATCGGGCACCAACCGTGCCATCTCATTAAACTTGGTGGTGTATTGTTGATGTGTCATCGTTCCCGCCTCCAGCTGTAGGAACTCCCTCTCAACTTTTTCCATCTCTCGGTGAGAACAAAACTCCTCACTCACCAATTTCTTAAGTTCAGACCACCTCATTCTTCCAATCGCCTGACTACCCTCAGCTTGGACAATATTGTCCCATCAACACAGAGCCAAGTCCATAAACGAGTGGGCAGCAAACTTCACCTTTTGGTCCTCCCGACACTCACTGATATCAAGAACGGCTTCCATCTCCCTCACCCACCGGTGAGCAGCAGCAGCAGTGTCGTTACCATCAAAAGTTGGGGGCTTGCATCTCATAAATGCCCCATAATTACAGCCCCGTGCCGCCTCCGGCGCATGCTCTTCTTCCTCTTCTTCATCATCGGAGAGAACCATTTCGCTCTCTGGTCCCTCCTGTCCTCCCGCGGACCTATTCCTTTCCTTCCTCTCTCCTTCTCGTACAACCCTTATCACTTCAGTCACCACAGACGGTAAGATCGTCTGCATGACCTGATGAACTTCTTCCACAACAGCCTGCTTTACTGAGGCTCTCAAATTGGCGCTCTCATCTTCGACCTCCGGACCAGGGGTCTCGCGTTCTTCAGGAACCACCTTTTCGACTCTAGGTCTTCCTCTCTTGGTTCGCGGTTCAGCACCACTTCCACCACGACCTCCACCACGTGAAGCCTTAGATGATCTACCACCGGCCATCCTCTAACACACTGAAAGATTCAAACACCAACATGGTCATTCAAGGGAACAGCTCAGTTTATGTCAAGTATATTAAGTCCTTAATTATAGTGGCCAGTTGTGATTAGCCACTTACTTTACTATTTATATCCGAGCATTAACTATCCTGACTACATTAGTATCTAAATCTACATACAGCACATAAACCACATAACATGCGCACGTAATACCGATTATCATTAAGAAAATACATGATGGCACGCAGCTACTCAGATTGGCATCCCATTCCCTTTCCGTCCCATTTTCAGTTTAAGTTAAGGTTTATTTTGAAAATTTACCCGTTTCACTTAAACTTTGGTTCTGATACCAACTTGTAAGGCCCCGTTCCCGAGACGCTTACAGCTGGCCAATCATCACACATAAAACATATATTTACATTCATATTTCATAAAACATCACAGCAGAACATTAAAATAACCTTTCATTTCCATATAAATGCTTTTGCAAGTTAATAAAACATTCAAAACAAAACGTAGTTTGTTTGCATTACAATGCAAAAACATTAATCAAAATAATGCCATCCAAAAAAGGAGCCGAGTAGCCGCCCGTGCCATCCTCAGCAATTATTATCTGCCAACTGGAAACACATAAAAGTCAGCGTTGCTGAGTGAGTTCTAATTTTATAATAAAACATACTTTATCTTTCGTTAAAACCGTTCATTACTTTTGCATGTGATCACACACCATACGTACACATAGATAATATCATTATTATCTTCATCATTCATTCATTAACTTTCATTCATGCTTTCTTACTTTCATTCATATGTTCATCATTACTTCTTTCATTCCATCAAAAACCATGAACTTTACCCCACCGTCATGCATAAAGCAGGTACTGGGCCGAGGTCTATCAAAGACCTCCCGTCATGGCGCACAGCATCCTGGCCACAGTACCTAAGGGTAAATTCAGGTGTACCATTGTCATGTGCTATACCCACCGTCATGCATAAAGCGGATACTGGGCCGAGGTCTATCATAGACCTCCCGTCATGGCGCACAGCAGCCTGGCCACAGTATCTAGGGTAAGCGAAAAAGGTTCTATACATATGGTCAATCACAAAGAAAGACCCCGGTGTGCATCCTTCTGGGGTAGCTAACCCACACACCGTTGGACTAACACCCTTCATTGGGCGTGTTCCCGCATACAAGGCTTGCAAGACTTACTTTACTTTCCTTAATTCATTAATGCATGTATTCATTCATCATGTTCTTCTTTTCGTTATCTTCCACTTTTGCGTTACATAATACTTTCATTTCATTCATTAACATTCAACATTAAGCCATGGAAAATAATCATACATGATAGTAACATAAACATAAACATAGAACATCACCATACCGGGCATCATCATACATACATAACATACACCATACATACCATCATGCATAAGAATCAATCATACATCATCATCATGCCCATCATAACATCTATGACCTCAAAAGTCAACTTAAATAAACCCCTGGGAAACTCCCAAGTCAAAACCTACATCTGCATTTTCCCCCGAAAGTCAGAAAATAAACCATTATTCTCTCGGGCGAATGAGCCCTATTTGGGCGTATGGACACCCTTCAGTCGCATGGCCTCCCAGGCGACTAAACACTTAAGCGAATGGACATCAGGCGAATGAACCCTATGCGGATGGACCTATGCGAATGAATACTATGGGCGAATGGACATCTATGCGCATGGACTCTCAGTCGCATAGCTTCCAGGCTTATGGCCTTTAGTCGCATGACTTCAGGCCCATGGGCTTCAGTCGCATACCCTTCGTGCGTATAAACCTCAGTCGCATGGCCTCCAAGCGCATGGACCTTAGTCGTATAACCTTCAATTGCATACATTACAGGTGCATGAACTTTAGTCGTATGACTTCCATGCGTATGGACCTCAGTTTCATGGCATTCGTGCGCATGGACCTCAGTCGCATGCCTTTCGGCCCTATGGCCTCCCGTCGCATGCCATTCGGTCGCCTAGCCCTAACTGATGCAGAATGCAGTTCATCCCGAACCCAAACTGCCATTTTCAGCCTCCAAGCTCTCCCAAACCTGTTCTAGGCTCAAATCAAGCATCCTGAACCTTAGAAACACCTACCATAACACCATTCAAGCACACACAAGCCCGAAATCAAACCCCACTCGAATCACACACAAACACAAACAAACGGGTTCAACACACACATTTCAAAAACGGGTTTTACTATGTGTTTCAGCCCCAAATCAGTTGAAAACATGTAAAAGAGGGGTCCTAAAACTCACACAAACAACCCCGTCGAGTAGAGCTTCAATCCGACCCGCTACACCTTAACTTTCGCGCTCGAAACCAAGAAAACCGAAGCTTGAACTCTCTTTTCTCCCTCTCTTCTCTCTATGGCTGAAACTCTAAGTGTGGGGGAGGAGAGTGGGCTACCCTCCCCTCTTAATCCCCCACTCTTCCAACCTTCTCCCGTTTTGGCAAGTTTGGTCCCTCGACTTTGGGCTTTATTTCTTTTCTTTCTTTCGTCGACTTCAAAGAAAATAACCGGGTGTTACAAGCCAAGACCAACATCTTCCGAAGCCAAAAATGAAGTCTTTCGAAGCTTCAAAGACAAAGTCTTCCGAAGCCAAATAGTGAAGACAGATTTTCTTCCGAAGACTTTTAGAGATATGCCTTTATCTGATGTACTTTACCATAAAGCTAGACCACCTTTCCGCTTCTACTTTGTAAAGTCACCAACTTACATGAGTTGGTGAAAAGGTCCATGCTTTTGGTAACTGTACATTGAGGTCTTGAGACCATGCTTTCTACTTTATGTACTTTTATCCTTTTTGTAAGATATTAGGATGTGAGCTATGGCATGTCATAGTCACTAGTCAAAAGGAATGTCTGCCTTTTGACTCTAGATTTGATTTTGTAGTTGTCTAGTCAATTGTATCCAGCTGGCCTTCAAAGTATGGCCGGCTGTAGGATGTAGTATATGTATCTCAAGTACTTGTAACTTTCTTTTATGCTTTGTAACATTTGTAATAGAACTTGAGAAGTAATATACAGCATTCTTGAAAACCAATTACTTGTGTTGTTTGCCATCTTGTTCTGTCTCATAATTACTTGTGTTCTTAGCATCTTTCACTAACAAGTTAACCAGTTCCCTATTTGATTTGTTAAGTGTTCTAAGCAACTCTCCTCATTGTGTTGTTGTGTTGTAAGTGCATACCCTTCACCGGTCCTGCAATAGGCACATGTGTTTTAGTTAAGGAAACACCGGATCTCTTGGGATTTGCACAACTGTCTTGTTGACTTGTTGACTTGTAACACTTGCATTATTTAAATACAAGTATTTGAGCTCCGCAGCTACATAGTCTTCCGTAGGTGTTTGTTCTTCCGAAGGTACTTGTTCTTCCGAAGGTACTTTGTTCTTCCGAAGGTACTTTGTTCTTCCGAAGGTACTTGTTCTTCCGAATGTACTTTGTCTTCCGAAGGTGTTTTCTCATCCACAGGAGTCTTCACTTGAACTCTTTAATTCTCTTGAAGTTAAGAGCTGATTGTTCATCCGCAGAGGATCTTCGGATGATTGTTACTTGTAAGAAACATATCTACGGAAGAACAAAATGTTCATCCGTAGATGTTTCCTACACCTAGTCAATTTCAGTAATTGACCAAGTATTATGGTTGTACCTGCAATCATAAACAGATCAACACACATATGGGTTAACCTATATACACAATGCATACATCAAAATAATGAATTATAATCATTTATTACAAGTATTGATTAAAGTTCTAAGCCTATACAAAATGATTTAGATCTAACAAAGGTGAAAGAAGAAGGGCTTGAGAAACAAGAACAAAGTTCCACAATCTCATTTTCAACAGAATCATCCTCACCACAAACAAAACATACTGAATCAAATGAGTCTAAAATCAACACTGAAACATCAAGACTCATTCATAAAGGAGTAACAATTTTAGACACTAGCGGCAAACCCAAGATCATTAAGGCCTGGGTTCCCCATTCTAATTGATTTCTTTATGTATGCAGGAACAAGCATGGAGGACTGACAACAAGTGGTATGTTGACAGTGGTTGTTCCAGGCATATGATAGGAAACTGTTCTCTACTCCATGATTTCAAACATAAAAATGCCTCCTATGTGGCATTTGGTGGAGATAAGAAGGGAGGTAAAATTGTTGGTGAAGGAATGGTAACTAATGGTGTGCTCGAGTTTGAGAAAGTAAATTATTGTGAAAATTTACAATACAATTTACTGAGTGTGTCTCAAATTTGTGATCAAAATTATACCACTTTATTTGATAACACTAACTATTACATTCTTAAGTCAGGTTTTCCCATTCCAGAAGATTGGATCCTTCTTAAAGCATCAAGAAAAAGAAACACATATGTTTTGGATATGAACAATACAACACTCACAAGCAATGAAACATGCCTGTTGTCTAAGTCATCAGAAGATGAATCTCAGTTGTGGCATAGAAGGCTTGTTCATTCCAACATGAAGAACATGAACAAATTGGTGAAAAATGACCTAGTCATTGGACTACCAAAGAGAGAATTTTATTGTTCCAATCATTGTTCATCATGTTACAAAGGAAAACAATATAAAGTGTCACATAAATCCAAAACAATCAACACAAACTCAACACCACTCAAATTGCTTCACATGGATCTATTTGGTCCAACCCATGTGATGAGCATTGGTAAAAGGTAATATTATTTGGTGATTATGGATGACTTCACTAGATTCACATGGGTCTTTTCTTAAAACAAAAGAGTGAAACAATAGAAATATTAATCGAGTTTGTCACTAAGATTGCAAATCAACTTGATCTAAAAGTTAAAAATTTCAGGATTGATAACGGATCTAAATTTGTTAATAATGTTTTAGATTCCTTTTGCAAGAATAAAGACATAGTCAAGCAATTCGGTGCTCCAAGGACACCACAACAAAATGGAGTTGCTAAAAGAAGAAACAGAACTCTCATTGAAGCAGCAAGAACAATGCTAGTTGATTCATAATTGCCAATCACCTTTTGGGCTGAAGCAGTGAACACAACATGTAATGTTCAAAACATGACTTTAATTGTCAAAGAACATAACAAAACAGCTTATGAGCTCTTATTTAATATATAACCTTTTATAGGATATCTTAGAGCTTTTGGGTGTCATGTGTCTATTTTAAACACAATAGATCAATTGTGCAAGTTTATAGAAAAAGCCTATGATGGTTTCTTTGTTGGGTACTCCTCAATATCTAAATCATAGAGAGCTTATATTCCACAGCAAAACGTTATGGAAGAAACACCAAATGTATCATTTGATAAATCCTTATTTCCAAAATCTGTTAAAGGATCATCATGGTTGTTTGATATAGATGCCTTAACAAACTCATTTAACCCTGGTTATTTGAATACTGTAGGTTCTATAGGTACATGATGTCTATATGTTCCTCCAAATATGAATGAAGTGTCATTATCTGTTGATCCTCCAAGACCATCACCACAATCTTCCAGTGTTTCTGATCCTGGCACTTCATATCATCCAATAAATGCAGAACATGATCAAACGAACAGATCAGCAGTAGCTAACTCTCCATCCGCTGATGTTTTTCCTGCACCTAAAGAAATGACCATTGCATCAGCAGATGTTCTATCAACACCAGTAGATATCCCATTTGCTGGAGATGCTACAATACATTCTAAGGAAACTACGTTAGCATATCAACAAACAACATCCGTAGATGTTCTTGTAACTCCTGTGGAAGCTCAAAACACATCCATAGATGTTCCTGTAGAAGTTGTTCACAATCTTGCTGATGCACAAACTCATGAGGAAGGATATTATTCAGCTTCAGAGGATCAAGATGATGAAGATCTTGCTACTTTGTTGATTCTCCATCTCAGCTGGATCCCACTCCATCAATGAATATGACTAACTTAGAATCATCCATTCCAGTTACATCTATTCCAACAACAAGAATTCATAAAAGTCATCCAATAGACATTATTATTGGTGATCATAATGAAAGAACCACTAGAAGCCAAAGGGGAGCAGCCAACATTTGTCTCATCATTTGTTTTCTTTCATAAGTGGTTCCTCCCAACATAACTGCTACATTAAAGGATAACTGCTGGATTGAAGCTATGCAAGAAGAGCTTCAACAATTCAGAAAGTAGAAAGTCTAGAATCTAGTTAATCTTCCTGAAGGTCAATATCCAATTGGCACAAGGTGGCATTCCAAGAATAAACTAGATAACAGAGCTATTATTGTGAGAAACAAAGCAAGGCTGATAGGACAAGGATATACCCAAGAAGAAGTAATAGATTATGATGAAGTTTTTGCAGCAGTTGCAAGGATTGAAGCCATAAGAGTATTCCTAGCTTATGCTTTATATATGAAGTTCACAGTTTACCAAATGGATGTCAAAATGTGCTTTCTTATATGTTAAAATTGATGAAGAGGTCTATGTTGCTCAACCTCCAGGCTTTGAGGATCCTGGTTACCCGCACAGGGTATACAAGCTTGACGAAGCTTTGTATGGTCTTCATTAGGCTCCAAGAAAGTGGTATGAAACATTATCATCATTCTTACTCAAGCATGGATATAAAGGGGCACAATAGATCAGACTCTCTTTCTCAAACACGAATATCAAGACCTCTTGGTTATCCAAATTTATGTAGATGACATTATCTTTGGCTCAACAAATAAGAGATTGTGTGAAAGCTTTGAAGATTTTATGAAATTTGAATTTCAGATAAGTTCAATGGGAGAACTAACCTTCTTCTTTGGTTTACAAGTTTATCAGAAACCAGATGGCATCTTCATTAATCAAGAGAAGTATATTCATCAAATCTTGAAGAAGTACAATCTTGCTGATACTTCTTCATGCAAAACACCAGCATCCACAATAGACAAGATTGTACCTGATCCTACACGGAAATCAATTGATCAAAGATTGTATAGATCAATGATAGGATCTTTAATGTATTTAACTGCAAGTAGACCTGACATAATGTTTGCTGTGTGTTTGTGCTAGGTACCAATCAGATCGTAAAGAGTCACATCTGAATGTTGTCAAGAGAATCTTCAGATATCTCAAAGGGAAGCCACCTCTTGGACTTTGGTATCTCAAAGATGGAGATTTCAACCTCTATTCATACTCTGATAGTGACTTTGGAGGATGAAACAATAACAGATAATCCACAATTGGTGGATGTCAATTCATAGGACCAAGACTTGTTTCTTGGCAGTGCGAAAAGCAAACAAATGTATTTATATCCTCAGCTGAGGCTGAGTACATAGCTGCTTCAGCTGGTTGCTCTCAGGTTCTTTGGTTGCAAAACCAATTACTTGATTATGGTTATAATTTCTTTCAAACACCAATTCACATTGACAATTTAGCTGCTATGTTCATCACTGCTAATCCAGTGCAACATAGTAAAACAAAACATATTGAAATCAGATATATTTTATGAGAGACTGTTCAGAAAAAGGTTTAAAGTTAGTCAAAAGGGATACAACAAATTAGCTTGCTGATTTATTCACTAAAGCCTTTGATTCAGTTAGATTTAATTTTCTAATTGAATCTTTGGGCATGATCAACTTAGATTAATCATCATCAACAAAGAAAAGCATGAGTGCGTTTTTGTATATATTTTCATAAGTAAAATCCAAAAACATTCATAAAACATATAAAAAGACAAAAATATTGTCTTACTTAATTTGTCTTCTTGTTAAGTATATCATACACTGGGAAATCATAGTACACTATGTCTTTGCTACTTTCCTAAGTTTTTAACTTTCACTAAAGACTGATCAGAAGTGCTTTGATATGCGGGTAGGTTCAGCTTGAGTGAAAAATATACTAAGTGCATGCATAACATAATGAGCAGATGACTGTCTATGGGAAATTCCATTTTGAGTATCAAGCAAGTAAGTCTTATCCTGATGTGATCAAATCACTCACCCAAGCACACTATGTAACAACATTTTATAATTTCTATCTTTGCAAATCATATTCCATTTGTTTTGTGTAAAAAAAGACATGGGTTTATGAACACCTTGGTATACATCAGTCACCAACTGGTGAACAGATTATGATCCTCATCATCACTCTGTT
Organism: Flaveria ramosissima; assembly: GCA_025215565.1. Taxonomy (NCBI): domain Eukaryota; kingdom Viridiplantae; phylum Streptophyta; class Magnoliopsida; order Asterales; family Asteraceae; genus Flaveria; species Flaveria ramosissima. The sequence continues at coordinate 14,577,141 of CM046034.1, forward strand.
TTGTGTAAACAAAGACCTAGGTTAAAGGCACCTCTATTTTACTGAAGTAAAGACCTGGTGACCTGATGATAATCATATCTAAGCTCTCAAAAGAATCCATTGTGATCAACTGTATATTAACTTAAGAGCTTTTGCATCAAAGCATTAATAAGATTTCAAATAAATCTCAAGATAGAACTTATAACTTAAAGCACATAGTTTTTAAGTGTGAAAAAGTGATGAATTGACTCACAAACGGAGGACAAACTCTAATGTGAATTGAATGTGGAGCCCATAATTCGCTATCTTTAATCAACATCAAAACATGATAAACAACATGCCTAGTGGAAGATGCTTGTACATATGTTTTAATTCATTTTTGTTTATAATTTTTGTTAAGTTATTTCCAGTTCTGTTGGACAGACCAGTGCCTTTCACGCTATTCTTCTAGATAAATTTATGATAAATGCATCATTTCATCATTAATCACAAATTTAGGGGGAATAGTTAATGCATATCATGAAATCTAAATTTTCAAAAAGTCAAATGAAGGAACTGGGACTTGAGCACTAACTTGGTTGCAGGATACATGAGGTTTCTCAAGTCAAATCATTTCTTGCACATTTGCCATGTAAACAAAGTCAACAAGGTCCAAAAGCGACCAATGGTTCTAACATTTTGACAAAATCATAAAAACAAATAAGTTTTAAACTTTACAATTCAGCAGAAGCTACAGTGTATTTTACTCATCTACAGATGCTACAGAGCGAAACTTAAAACAAGAAAAATATGACCATCTGTAGATTGGTAACCTACGGATGTGCTGATATTTTAAAATATAATACATTTCCATAGATTGGTAACCTATGAAAAAGCAAATTATACTATCAAATTCAGTTCTATCAAGGTTAGGCATCCGTAGATGATCTACAGAAGAACTAGAATCTACGGAATCAATAAAAATCCACGGAAGGGTAATAAGGAAAGAGGATCCCACATCATTTAATAAATGTAATGAATTAGTATGAGGGAGTATAAATGATGTTTTTTTACTTGTTACCCATTATTCACTTTTTCAGAATACTTTTTCAGACTTAGAGAAACGTTCACAAAAAGTTAACCCCTCTTTCCGCAAACATTCAAATTACCATCATCAAAACATCAAACCATACACTAAACTTGATCTGTGATTCAACTCTATATCTTTGTTTACAAGGTAAAACATATCATAATCATCGATAATGAACTGTTTGATTCGTCTTTATCATCAAAAATCTCCACATTCTTATGCTTGAAAATTGTGCTTTAACCTAATATTTCTTATTCTTATGCACAGATGGCAAACCGAGTTGCTAGAGAACACAATGTCTGTGCTTTTCTAAATGCTGACGAACCAGTATCTGAAGGGTGTCGAGAAATTATTCGATACTTAAGACGGTCTAGAATGTTTTGTGCTTTTCTAAATGCTGAAGTGTTTGTTTTGGTTGCACCAGCCTTACTTGATCCAACAAACTCCCCCCAGGTTGATGCTACCAAAACCTCACTTGTTTCTACTTCTCAAATATTTTAGCACCAGGAAGAGAAAATACTTATATGCTTCTTTGTTCTTCCCTGATGTGGTGCTGAGAAGATTATACAAATCATTCGTAGACAGTAGATCCAATCTATCACTTTGAATGATGTTTACCCTCTGTTGTGGCCCTCTTAAGAGAGTTAGTTGACTAGAGTTGTAGTCATACTCCCATGTAACTATGGATTCCAGTTTAGGGCCTTCAACCATTTGTAGAAAGGCTTTGCCTTTGGTTGCTGACCCTTCCCCTTCTTTCTTCTCTCTCATCTTCAACCCTTCTTCAATCATGACTCTTGCATTTAGCTCAGCCAGATGAAGGCTGCTCAGATGACTCATGATGTGAGCAGCTACCTCAGAGTTGGAGGGATTGGAGAATGGTTTCTCTGCTAACTCAGCAATGTCAAATATGCTAAAGTGTAGCAGAGAAGAGGCATTGAGCATGTTGATTTCACCATTCTCTCTTTGCAGGACCATTCAAGGGATGGTCACTTACAACACAACACACAATGAGGAGAGAGCTTTAGAACACTTAACAGATCAAATAGAGAACTATTAACTTATAAGTTTGATACTAAGAACATAAGTAAATATGAGATAGAACAAAAAGCAAACAACACAAATATTGGTTTTCCAGAATGTTGTATATTGCTCTCTAGTTCTTTACAAGTATTACAAAGCATAAAGAAAGTTACAACAACCTGAGATACTTTATACTACACCCTACAACTGGCCATACTTTGAAAGGCAGCTAGAAACATTTAAACTAGACAACAAAATCAAATGTAGAGTCAAAAGGCAGATTGCCTTTTGACTAGTGACTATGACAAGCCATAGCTCACATCCAAATATATTACATAAAGGATAAAAGTACATAAAGTAGAAAGCACAGACTCAAGACCTCAATGTACAGTTACCAAAAACATGGACCTTTTCACCAACTTGTGAAAGTTGGTGAGTTAACAGAGTTACAGCGGAAAGTAATTTTGCTTTATGGAATAGTACATCAGATAAAGCATATTTCAAAAGTCTTCGGAAGAAATATGTCTTCACTTCTTAGCTTGGGAAAACTTTTTGTTTGAAGCTTCGTAAGACTTCACTTGTAGTTTATCATATTTTGCCTGTCAGTTTCTTTGTCTACCTGAGGTTCTTACGGAGCTTCCACAGTCTCTTGCACAAGGCTTTCTTGAACTGGAAAGAGAGTAGGAAGATATTTGTACAATCTTTTCTGTCTCTTTTCTTCTTTAATTTGGAGGAGCAACCTTGCATCCTCTGCTTCCTTCATCTCTCTTGACACTTCCATGTCAGCCAGTTCATTAAGTTCCTTTAAGGGTAGAGATATGATCTCATTAGTGTCATAGTTTCGGGTCTGCAGGTAAGTAATCCTGACTGCCCTCAACTCATCATCTTAAGTGTTTGGTCTGGGGCAGCCCTGATTGCAGCTTCCATAAAGCCTGAGGACCCAGTGGAACTATCTCCCCTTAGCTTCCTCTTCCTCTCTCTCTTCTCCACCTCAATCTCTTCAAGAGTTAAAATTCTTTTCCCTTTGTCACCCACAGACCTTTTTGACTCAAGGTGGAGAGAGCTTTCGCCTTCAACCAGAGAGAGGTTGTGATACACCTTTACCAGTAGGTGTTTCACTGAGGGAATGGATTGTTGAAGTTGTTGGTTGTGAGATAGAGCTTACAAGCTCTGTCACTGAGCCTTCAATCAAGGTTTTCCCTTTGAAGCTAATCTTACGTTCCACCTCAACATCCAGTTGACCAATGGCATTACCTACTCGCATTTGTCTTCTTGCTTTAAAGACTTCAGCAATCAAGTCTTGAATCCTTAGAGCCATCATGTCAGCTTGCCTAGATTGGCTTGGATTGGCAAGTGGCATGTTGACCAGGTCAAGACCTTCATAGTAGTTCAAGGTCTGAAAAGTGAAGACTTCTTGTTGTCCTTGAACTCTTTGAAGTATGAGGGCTCTTCTATCAACATCAAACCTCCACCCAATAATGTAATCAGAAGCTCCTTACGGTGGACTTGACATAGCCCTTGGAATCCCCTCCTCATACAGTTTTTGTATGAGTGAGTCCACATCAAAGTGAACTTGAGGAGGTTGCTGAGCATGGACAACTGCAACTGAGGATGGTGAGTTCTCAATGTCCATACTCTATGAAGAACTCCCTGGTTCTGTGATTGCTATGACTTTCTCCCCCTTTTTAGTAGCATCACCCACTTGCAAAGGTGAGCTAGGAGTTAGGTCAATCACATCCACAGGTTCTTGTGTTCCTGGATGAGCTCTTCTTAAAGGTCTCCCAGCTAGTTTTTCCTTAAGATAAGATATCTTAAGTTGCTGATCATTGACTCTCTTTTGTAAGGTAGTCACCTGAGATTCAAGGTGACTAACCTTAGAGACTAAATAGGTGCAGGTTTTTGTCATTTTTTGCACCTTTAGTCTCATGTTCCCTTTATTTTCATTAGAAGAATCATTGGGGGATGAGAGAATTTGACCAAAGTCCTCACTCTCACCACCAGCATCATGTTCTTGGGCGCTGGATTTCCTCTGCTCACTAACAGCTTCAAGTGAAGTGTCAATGGGCTGAGTTGTCATGGTTGAGGTCTTAATGATGTAATCACTTGCAGAAGTGAGAGCCTCTTCCATATGGATCTCCTGAACAGGTTCAGAGAGATCCACCTCAGTAATGGGTGAATGATGTGGGCTAGACATAGGAGAATCAGGAGCACTCATCTCTCATTGAGTAGGGGAGGAGTAGAGAGACTCATGGTACTCACTGAGTCCTATGTCTTCATCATCATAAAATTCTAGGTTGGGAATGCGTTGGTTTATATCTAGAGGCTGGGGATGGTAACTTTCCCCTGAAGGTTGTTCACTAGTGTTTTGAGACTCAGAATGAAGGCTTAAGGCTGATGGGCTAATGAGCTCATCAGGCTGAGCATGAGGAACCTCGGCACTGATTCTTGAAGAGATGGGAATGTTTTGCTCCTTAGGAGAAGTGAGAGCTCTAGTGTCCACTTCCTCCTGTATGGGTGATGATATGGGGGCCTGCACAAGCTCAATAGCTTGAGTAGGGATTCGTTTCGGTTTTCATTGGTAGGTGAGGAGTGTTTGTGGTTGTTTGGGTGGTTGAGAAGTAGAAGGTGTGGGTTCAAAACTAGCTTGTGTTGCTAAGTTGTCACCTTGAGCAATGAGCTCTTACATTTTTGGGACAAGGGTTGTTTCTACCCCAGAGAAGCCAACAATTGGCTTCTTCATGATTTTAAAGATGCTAAGCTTCATCAGTCCTAATTTAAGAATATTATATGTTCCCTTTAACTATGAGCCCAGTTCACAGTTAAGAATGTGTTTAACATATCTAGATAACATATAATACTCTAAGGAGTCTAAATTAGCAAGTAAATTTGTATAAACAAATTGTGAGTACCTGATTTGACCCCTTGAACCATTACATGGACAATCAAGGAGAGATCTTCAGGAATCTGGTCCCACCCCCCATGCTTGTTTGATAGGTTGTGGAGGACCACATGAAGTAAGTACTTCCATTGGGATGAGACCTTCCCTTTCCTGAAGGTATTTATAGAGAAATCCCCCTCATAGCCCATCTGCTCAAAAGCATGATTTACTGCTTCCTTTGGAAAGGACAACTCACCTTCTTCATCATCCAGCTGAAGATGAGTGTTGATGATGGCTGGAGTGATGAAGATTGTCTTCCCCTGCACTGTGGTAGATAGTGCCTTCTCCCCATCCATGATGACCTCTTGGCAGGTCTTCCAAAATTCTAACAACTGATCCTCATTGAGAAGAGGATCAATGGTAAGGGAGGTGAATTAGTTGGATAGAGTCAAGAACTGAAAAACCTTTGAGAAACTAGGATCTTTCTCAGAGCCCAACAGAGCAACCTGATTATGTTTGTCTGGAGTTGTATGGAAAAATTTGGGCTATTTCTGTGGTTGAGGTTGGCCATTTTGAAAGCTTAAGAACGAAGAAACTGAAGAAAAAAGGCGATTTGTGGGTGAATTTAGGTTTTGTGAATAGTTCGGATGAAGAGGAGAGTGAAAGAGGGGGGAACCATTGGGTATATATATGAAATGGATTTAGACAAAGTTAATGAAAGAGGATAAACTTTCAAATCCGGATGTCGGTCCCACCTCTGAAAAAGTGCCCAAAAAGGTAGTTTTTTTGGAAGTCTAAAAAGCTTTCGAAGGTAATTTAGCTTCGGAAGTTGTTGATGATGAAGCTTCCGAAGGCAAAATGACATCGGAAGATATTCCAAAGAGTTTGGAAAATTTTGCTTCGGAAGAGATTTAATCTCAGAGATTTTATTCTAAGGAGAATAAAACTTTCGAGAGTAAATTGTTTTTGGAAGAAAATTGTTCTTCAAAAACATACAAGGACTCAAGTAAAAATTAAGCTTAGGAAGATATTTCTAAAATTTCTTCCGAAGGTAAATCTACTAAAGTAGTTATTTGTTTTCTAAGACTTAAGTTTCTTCAGAAGGATAAAAAGATCAAAATTTTCAAAAAACTAAGGAATGTCTTTCAAAAAGAATTTTCTTCCATAGTAAACAAGGGCTTATAAAGGTGATAAAATAAACAACTTAGGACACATAGGATTTATAAATAATATAATTAAATTTTCATAAAAGCTACTCAAAGTTAATTATTCCAATAGCTGATACAAGATATTTGAATCTCTGTTCATCAAAAGCTTTGGTGAACAGATCAGTATATTGTTCATTTGTGTTAACTTTGACTAGTTTGATTAACCCCTTTTCAAAGTTATCTCTAATCAAATGATACATGATATTGATGTCCTTTGTCCTTGAGTGCTGCACAGGATTCTCTATGATTGAGATAGCATTATTGTTGTCTATATGGATAGGAGTCTCTTTGAAGTTGAATCCATAGTCCAGCATCTAATTTTGAATCCAAAGCACTTGAGCACAACAACTTGAAGCAACAATGTATTTAGCTTCAGCAGTTGATTCAGACACACAGGAATGTTTCTAGCATTGCCAAGAGACTATCCTTCCACCGAGAAATTGGCATCCCCCTGATGTAGACTTTGCACTCATATTGCAGCCACCATAGTCACTATCTATATAGGCATACAGATTGAAGTCAAATTTCTTTGGATACCAAAGGCCAAGGGTTGGAGCACCTTCGAGATATCTTAAAATCCTCTTGACAGTAACCAGGTGTGACATCTTGGGGTTGGCTTGATATCTTGCACAAATACATGTGGCAAATATAATATCAGGCCTACTAGCTGTGAGGTACATAAGAGACCCAATCATAGCCCTGTTAAGATGTTCATCCACGCACTCCCTCTCAAGATCATGTCTAAAGGAGTGATTTCTGACTATGGGTGTCTTAGAAACTTTGCAATCAGTCATGTTGAATCTTTTAAGTATGTCTTGTACATACTTTGACTGACTTATGAAGATACCATTGTCAACTTGCTTCACTTGAATTCCTAGAAGAAATTGAGTTCCCCTATGGCACTCATTTCAAACCTATCCTTCATCAGCTTCTCAAAGTTTTTGCAGAGCTTGACCTGAAGATAATGTCATCTACATACACTTGCACTAGCATTAAGTCCTGTTCCTTTGATGAAGAGAGTTCCATATATAGTACCCCTTTTGTATCCATGCTGACAGAGATACTGAGATAGAGTCTCATACCACTTCCTTGTTGCTTAGTGTAGCCCATAAAGAGCCTTATCAAGCCTGCAGACATAATCAGGATGATTAGGATCTACAAACCTAGGTGGTTGCCTGACATACACCTCTTCATCAATCACCCAATAGAGAAAAGCACACTTGACATCAAGTTGGTAGACCTTGAAATCCTTGGATGCAGCAAAAGCTAGGAATATTCTGACAGCTTCAAGTCTTGCTACAGGAGCAAAGACATTTGTTTGGTCAATTCTTTCTTCTTGTGTGTATCCTTGAACAACTAGACTTGCCTTATTCTTGATGACAAGTCCTCTATCATCCTTCTTATTTCTGAACACCCATTTGGTTCCTATGGTAGTCTTCCTTTGAGGAAGAGGACATAGGTTCCAAACCTTATGCCTTTTGAATTGAAGCAGCTCCTCCTGCATAGCTTCAACCCAACTTCCATCCTTTAAAGCCTCATCAATCTTCTTATGCTTTATTTGGGATAGAAAACAAGAGTGAAGACAAACATTTGCATCATAGGTTTGTCTTCTTGTTCTTACCCCTGAATCAACATCTCCAATGATGTTTTTGGTTGGATGAGACTTGTGGATCCTTAGTTGAGGGATCACAGCAAGTTGTTTAGAAAGATCTAAATTAGAGAAATTTATATCTGGCATTAAAGATTCACCCTCCATATCAGCACACCTTTCAAGAGTGACTTGATCCAATGAGTGTGTGACATCATTAATGTTGTCTTCAATGGAGTGGTTTTCAGCATCAAGAAATTCTTGATCACTTTTGCCATCACCATTTCCTCATATATTTAAAGCTCCTTCATCTGAGTTTTATGCCTCTAAACTGGAATTTGAAGGCACCCCAGAAGTATCAGCTACATTTGTCATTGTTGTGCTTATAGAAACTCCATTTGCAGGGTTAGTTACAACTGGAACTGAAGTTCTGTAGCTTGAAGGTCTTCTCAGCTAAAATCTTGGGTCAGGATCACCTGTAGGTAGTATATCTGTGGATCCTGAAACATGCTTAGAAGACTTGTTAAAACAGTTGGTAACTAACTCAAGATCAAATAGCCAATCAGGACCAGAACCTTTCACACTGGGAGTGTGCTCATTGAAAGTCACATTGGCTGACTCCTTAACTACTCTTGTTCTCAGATTGTATACTCCATAAGCCTTGGCTTGGGATCCAATAAAATGTCCATCATCTGATTTCTTATCAAACTTGGCAATTTGATCTTTGGTATTCAAGATGGTGCAAGGACATCCAAATGACCTGAGAAAACCAATGAAAGGTTTCCTCTTGTGCCAAAGTTCATAAGGAGTCTTACCATGTGTCTTAACTACTAAAACTCTGTTTTGCACATAGCAAGCGGTGTTCACTGCCTCTACCTAGAAGGTGATGGTCAGTTTAGAGTCAGACAACATAGTTTCTTCAGCTTCAATTAGTGTCCTGTTTCTCCTCTCAGTAACACCATTTTGCTTAGGAGTCCTGGGAGCAATATATTGTCTTGTAATACCCTTTTCATCACAAAATGTATCCAGGATTTGGTTCATAAATTCAGTTCCAGGATCACATCTCATGGTTTTAACCTTGTGATCACATTGATTCTCAATCTTTAAGATGAAATTCTTCAAAATCTCAGGGGTCTCATCCTTAGTTTTAAGAAAGAAGACCCAAGTGAATCTTGTAAAGTCATCTGTGATCACCAAACAGTAAGAGGTCCTTCCTAGACTCATTACACTGCTGAGGCCAAAGAGATCCATATGTAATAAGTGTAGGGGACTAGTGATGGAGTTTCTTTCCTATGGCTTGTAAGATACGTTGTGTTGCTTCCCTTTCAGGCATGCAACACAATGGTCATCACTTGTAAACTCTTTCTTTGGCATTCCAGTTACCAAATTATTCTTAATTAATTTATTCATGTTTTTAAAGTTTACATGGCACATTCTTTTATTCCAGAGGAAAGACTCATCACTATTGGATTTAGATAGAAAGCATGAAACTTCTTCTGAGGGAGATGTTTCTTGCAAATCCATGTTGTATATGTTCCCTTTCCTGGGGACTCTGAGCAGCATATGCTCATGACGAATGACCATCCTGAGCCTGAGAACAATGCACTCATGCTCAGTAAAGATCATGTTATGTTGATCACAAAATTGAGATACACTCAAAAGATTGTATCCAAGCTCCTTGACAAAGTTTACCTTATCAATGCTGAGCTTACCATTTGCGACCCTACCCCTTCCTGTAATGTAACCTCTAGCATCTGCTCCAAAAGCAACTGGTCTTCCATCAATTCTCTCAAAATGTTAGAGTAGTGACCTATTGCCTGTCATGTGCCTGGAACAGCCACTATCAATGATCCATACATTTCTGTTTGTCTTAAGTTGTTCCTGCACAAAAGAGATGGTTAGTTACATTTGGAAACCCAAGCCTTATTGGTCTTGGGCTCATCAAAAGAAGTTGAAGACAATGCAACAGTGATCCTATTGTCATGTTTTGAGGATCATTTGCTGATGTTGATGAAGAACTTTCAGCCACTTGGTCTTTCTTTGTCTTCCATATCACCTTTGGAAGCTTAGACTTGACCTAGACAAGGGATGGTCACTTACAACACAACACACAATGAGGAGAGAGCTTTAGAGCACTTAACAGATCAAATAGGGAACTGGTAACTTATAAGTTTGATACTAAGAACACAAGTAATTATGAGACAGAACAAGAAGCAAAGAACACAATTATTGGTTTTCAAGAATGTTGTATACTTCTCTCAAGTTCTTTATAAGTATTACAAAGCATAAAAAAAGTTACAAGGACCTGAGATACTTTATACTACATCCTACAGCCGGCCATACTTTGGAGGCCAGCTGGAAACATTTGAACTAGACAACAAAATCAAATGTAGAGTCAAAAGGCAGATTGCCTTTTGACTAGTGAGTATGACATGCCATAACTCACATCCTAATATATTACAAAAAGGATAAAAGTGCATAAAGTAGAAAGCACAGACTCAAGACCTCAATGTACAGTTACCAAAAGCATGGACCTTTTCACCAACTTGTGAAAGTTGGTGAGTCAATAGAGTTACAACGGAAAGTGAAGACCAAGTATAGGTTGGACTCACCTTAGTTTAGTTTAGATTATGTTTATATTACTTTGTAATAGGTTTAATGTTAGTTACTTTTGAATGTAATTCATTTTGTCTAGTTTTGTAGTCCAGCAAAACTATGAGTGAAATTACAGTTTCACTCATAGTCAGATGTTGTAGTTCACCCGGCGAAACTGTTGTTTCTGCCGGGTGAAGCTATAGTTTCGGCAATACAGTTTTACTGCGAGCGAAACTGTTTGCGAAACTAAGACTGCTATATATAGATTTGATCATTTTCATTGTTGGGTAATCTTGCAAAACCCTAATCGTTTATCATTGTTGCAAGTAACCTTTGTAAGCAGTCATTTCACAGAAATATCATTGTGCTTTGTTATTATTAAGTATATTGATCATCATTGTCTTACTTTGATTCACTTGTGATTGTTCTCAATCTTCTTCATCTTAGTTGTCTATTGTTTGTATTTGATATTGAATGATTCAACAACTCATTTGTACTGCAAATCGATCAAATGGACCAACAATATGGTATCAGAGCCTTAGTGCTCATGATTTGTTGAGTTTTTGGTTGTTTTTGTTCAATATCAAGTTTTCATCAATTTCAGATCAAATTCTAGTGTATTTGATATGGAATTTGCTTGAATTTTGTTTGTTTTTGGTTGGAGAAGCTCTGTGAATTGATTTTGTGTTGAAAAAGGTTTTCAGCTTCATCCGTCGAAATTAGAGATTCATTCAGCAAAACTATCTGCCCTTCCAGCGAAACTACATGTGTTATCCTATTTGAAGTTGTATTCAGCTGTCCTGCGAAACTAGCTTTATTGAACGAAAGTTCAACAGTGTTTGTGGGTGTTTTTCAAGCGAAGTTGCTGCCGAAAGTACCATTGAACGAAAGTTCAAGCTTGTTTCGTGCGAAATTGTCGGCGAAACTAAGCAATTTCAGGCATTTGGCTAGCGAAACTGCTGCCAAAATTGCCTGCGAAATTAAAACAACTCAGCAAAACTAGATTTTCTCTGCGAAATTGTCTGCGAATTTACCAATTTTCAGCGAAACTATTTTCTTCCCTGCGAAACTAGTATGTCAAAGATGACTTCCCTCAATCTTGCTGATCTTGAAAGTGTAGCTCCCAATAGACCTTCGAGACTCATTAACGGGGATAATTTCGAGGATTGGAAGAGATGTCTCAAAGCCTTTTTCTTCTACACTGACCACAATCAATGGGAATCTATCATTTCTGGTCCTCACATACCAACTGTCACTGTTATTGATGTTGTATCTCAAAACAAGGACTCGTCTACATTTTCACTGAGAAGGATCTGAAGCTGATCGATCGAGACCAGAAAGCTTTTGGAGCATTAACCCTCTGCCTCGTACCAGACATCTACAATTGATTTGCAGAGCATAAGAATGCTAAGTCCCTCTTTGATGCTTTATGTGAGTTCTATGATGGTAATGATGAGTTGATAAAGGATAAGAGCATTCAAGCTGAGAAGGAATTCAACTCCTTTGTGGGATACAAGAACGAGAGTCTCACAGATCTCACAAATCGTTTTCTGACAGTTTCAAGCACACTGAAGAGATACGATGAAAAACTTTCTAACAGTAAGCAAGTAAACAGATTGCTAGACTCTCTCCCACCTCAGTGGAGCCTTCAGGTGAGAATGCTAAAGCAGGAAAGAGGTTTCAATGATTACAAGCTGATGGACATCATCAATAAGCTTAAATCCTTTGAGTTGGACATGAAGAGAAGGGAATTTAACCAGACCATGATGCCAACATCTGGTTTCACTCAAAATGCTGCAGTACTGTCTTCCGCTGCAAGCTCTCATATTCAGACATCTAGTCAAGGAAGAGTGAATACTGGTAATTATTCAGGAGGTTGTGGTACTGTTGGGAGAGATCAGGCTAATTCGAAAGCAAATGTTGAAGCTTCAGTTCCATCCGAGACAATGGCTCTTTTTGGAATATTTGCTTAGAGCTATGAAGCTTTAGTGGCAGGGGAGTTGAAAGGTAAAGGAATGATGATGGAGGATATGTATCAGGTCGACCCTGATGATCTTGAAGAGACTGATATTCAATGGCAAATGGCAATGTTAACACTTAGAGCACGGAGATTCATGGAGCACACTGGAAGAAAGAACTTCGGAGGTCAAAGCTCTAACTCCAAAGTGGGATTTGATAAATCTAAGCTGAGGTGTTTTAATTGCAAACAGTTGGCACATTTCAAACGTGAATGTCATTGGCAATCGTCACTGAGCCTAGTAACTCGGGAATTCCACGACTGGATTCTAGCGGGAGTAAAGAGGATATGAGCCACAAGAAAGAGACAGCTTTGATCTCTAATTTTGATTGGAGTGCTGAGGTTGAAGAGACGATAGATGAGATTAATCAAGCACTGGTGGCTGAAATTGTAAAAGGAAAGGGGAAGGTAAACTGTGAGGATGAATTTGATCCATTCAAGGAACTTAAAGATGAAGTTGAGCTGTCTATGAAGGAGAAGGGGAAGGAGGATGAGAGGGTGAAAGAAGGTAAATCTGAAGAACTGAAGAAAGAAGGAAGTCCATCCACTGAGCAAGGAAACCAAAAAGAGAAGGATGATGTTGCTATCACTGTTGCGGAAAGCAAGTCAAGTACTCCGGTGTGCCAATGTGAGAAGGCCTTAGCAGCAGAAAAGGTGGTGATGGGACTTCCGTATGAGGTAATTCAGGACATGTGTTCTTCTGCATGTAAAATCAGATTATTTGGGGTTTATAAAGCTAATCGTTTATTAATTGATAATGAGAAAGTTTTAAAAAGAATTAATGAGGAACTTAAAATAAATGAATCTAAATATTTTGTTAAATTAAACGAGGCTTTGAAAGAGAATGATCACTTACAACGAATTGTTTTGGAAAGAAATGTTGAGATTAACATTTTGACTGAAAGGGTTGCTCTTGCTGAATTCGAAACAAGCAAACTTCAGTCAAAGCTAGATTAATGGACGATATCGGGAATGAAACATGATGATCTATGTAAATCTCAACGGGGGGCTAGGATTAAAACAGGATTGGGATATGAAAATGCTAAGGTTTATCCTCCTCCCAGTACTTACTGCTATTCTCCTTTGCCTGTTCCTCATCCTTCTAATGATTTGATCAAAACAAATACTAACAGTATGTCTGCAGGTTTAGAAGGTGTGAATCCTAAGCATGTTCGTGAGGACTACGATTATGGACCGACTAGCGGGCTTGGATGCACTAGTATTAGTACACCTGAGTTTCAGCACCCTGTTTTAGATCATAAATCTAGTTTAAATTCTGTTTTTGTTTCTAGTGAATCTGTAATAGACTATGTCTCATCATGTTCTTATGATGTTTCTATTTAACCATTAACTTTTGTGGATTGTGATGATGCATGTGTTTCTAATTGTGTTAATAGTGTGAATGATTCCACCAAAAGAAGCAACAAGAAAAATCAGACTAATTGTTTTGAAAAGTTCTTTTCTCATCCTATTCCATCTTTTATCCCAATGAATAATTCTTTATCAAACGAAAGGATATCGTCATCATCTGACGCTAGTACAAGTGGTACAAGTACTACATGTACTTTTGATGACAATTCATCTTCTTTTGTAAATAACTATTCTTTTACAAATAAAAACAGACCTCGAGACATGTATGAGACATACATTGATGTAGATTCTAAACTGTCTAAATGTGATGAGGAAATTCATATTGATCCAATCTTTACCCCGTTACATAACAAACCTAGATTAAAACCACACTGTTTTAGGTGTGGTAAAGATGATCATGTAGTTAAGAATTTTCCGGAACTATATCATAGACATATGAATAGGAATTCATTTGGGAATAATTGACAAAATTAGTTAATAATTTCTTCTGTAAGAAATCTGTTCTTCCTAAACCCAAAGTTGTTCAAACTTGGGTACCTATTTCACCTGGTTAACCTGTTCTTTGATATGTTTGCAGGAGTCATCCACGAAGGTCGTCAATAGTGTATGGCATGTGGATAGTGGATGCTCCAGACATATGACGGGGCTTAAGGACTTACTGACCAATTATCGAATAATAAATGGAGGATATGTTGCATTTGCTAGCGACAAGAAAGGAGGGAAAATGATCGGTCAAGGAGAAGTTTCCAATGGTTGTCTAACTTTAGAGAAAGTCAATTATGTACCCGAGCTTGCGTTTAATCTGTTGAGTGTCTCTCAGATTTGTGATAAGGACATTCCGGTCTTGTTCAAGTCCAATGAATGTCTCTTTTTAAAATCTGAGATTGATATTCCAGATGAGATGGTTCTAATGAGGGCTCCGAGAAAGAATGATACATATCTTCTTGACATGGGTTCAAGGGAGTCAATATCTACCATCACATGTCTTCTTTCCAAAGCCTCCACTTCTGAGTCTTTTCTATGGCATCGCAGATTGGGCCACGTTAATTTGAAAAATATAAATAAATTGGTGAAAAACAATCTCATTAGGGGACTACCTTTAAAAGATTTTTGTGTGGTTGAAAAATGTATGGCATGTGCCAAGGGTAAACAACATAAGAAAACACACAAGCAAAAACTCAAAAATAGCATATCTTATCCCCTTGAGTTGTTACACACCGATTTGTTTGGGCCAATCAGTGTTAAATCAATTGCTAAAAAATCTTTCTGTCTTGTTATAACAGATGATTTTTCCAGGTACTCTTGGGTGAGATTTCTTGCTCACAAGGGAGAGGCTGCTGAGGAGCTGCAGAAGCTAATTATGTCAATCGAGTCTATAAGCAAGAGAAAAGTTATGGCAATTAGAAGTGATAACGGTACCGAATTTAGAAATCAGATCTTTGATTCGTTTTGTGCTGCTAAAGGAATTTTAAGACAATTCAGTGTTGTGAGGACCCCTCAACAGAACGGTGTAGCTGAACGAAAGAATCGCACCCTCATTGAAGTTGCTCGTACGATGCTGATTGAATCCTCCTTACCCATTATCTTTTGGGCGGAGGCGGTAAACTGTGCTTCATACGTTCTAAACAGGGTGTTGATAGTCAAGGACAAAATGAAGACTCCTTATGAACTTTTGCATAAGAGAAAGCCTTTAATTGACTTCTTTCGACCATTTGGCTGCTCTGCACTCTATTGAATACTCAAACACAGAAGACGAAATTCGGTGTCGTGTCTGATGAATGTTACTTCGTCGGCTATTCTTCTTCTCAAAAGGCTTATCGGGTATATAACAAGAGAACACGTATTGTTCAAGAGTCGTTCTATGTTGATTGGTAGGAATCTAATTCCTCTGATGTTCGATCTGAACCAGCATGGTTCTTTGACTCCGATACGGTGTTTAACTCCTTTAATCTTCCTGTCTTTGATGATGAGGCGTCTATCTCCAATGTTCAAACAAATATCATTCCTCCAACTCCATTACCTGTCATTCCTCAAGCCCATTTCACCTCATCTGCAAATGATGCCACGTCAGTTGATATTGCATCTTCTTCATCATCATTTGATCTTCCACCTCCACCTGTTTCTACATCTCTTCCTTCATCACCAACATCTACCTCATCACAGCCAGTACCATCCCTCTCACCTTCATCTACCCATCAACAATCTATCAGCAAACCATCTCCAAACACCCTGCCTATACCCACTGATTTCAAAACCTTGAAAGATCATCCTCATGATAACATCATTGGATCTATTACTGATGGAGTACAGACGCAGAGTCAATTTGGTTTGATTACGATTTGTCTCTTCTCTTGTTTTATTTCCCAAATCGTCTCGAAAAATATTCATGCATCTCTCCAGGACCCTTGTTGGGTTGAATCGATGCAATTAGAGCTACAACAATTCAGAAAACTTAAAGTATGGGCTCTGGTCGAACTTCCACCAAACAAATGCCCAATTGGCACAAAATGGGTTTTTAAGAACAAACCTGATGACCGTGGCATTGTGGTGCGGAACAAAACAAGATTGGTGGTGCAAGGATTTGCTCAAGAAGAAGGGATAGACTATACCGAAGTTTTTGCTCCTGTCGCCCGTCTTGAAGCCATAAGAATTTTTCTAGCTCATGCCGCTCATTAACAGTTCAAAGTCTATCAGATGGATGTCAAATGTGCCTTCCTTTATGGAGCTATTGACGATGAGATATATTTGTGTCAACCACCAGGTTTTGAGGATCCTAATTTTCCTGATAAAGTTTACAAGCTTGACAAGTCTCTTTATGGTCTTCATCAGGCACCTCGGATCTGGTATGAGACCCTAACACAGTATCTCTTAAGCAATGGATTCTCTCATGGCACCATCGATATGACATTATTCAAGAAAGAAGTGGATGGTGAGATGCTGATCGTACAAGTTTATGTCGATGATATTCTCTTTGGCTCTACCAATCTAAAGTTATGTCGGGAGTTTGAGGAGGTAATGCGTAGTCGTTTCGAAATGAGCATGCTGGGGGAAATGTGTTTTTTCCTTGGGGGAAATGTGCTTTTTCCTTGGGCTGTAAGTTTAACAAAAGCCAGAAGGAATCCTCATTCATCAAGAGAAGTATATTAAAGAGATGTTGAAGAAATTCAAGATGGATAACGCTCTCCTGAAACGACTCCATTTACTGCTCAAACATGCCTCACTCCTGACGAGAATGGGAAACATGTTGATCCTCCTCTCTACAGATCCATGATCAGTTCCATAATGTATCTTATAGCAAGTCGTCCCGACATCACCTTTGTTGTAGGATATTAGGCTCGATACCAATCTGCCCCGAAAGAGTCTCATGAAAAAGCTGTATAACGAATCTTTCATTATCTTAAAGGCTCTTCTCGTTTAGGTCTTTGGTATCCTTATGGTGGGAATTTTGACTTACATGCCTATTCTGATAGTGATTCTAATGGCTGCAGGTTGAACAGAAAGTCAGTTACTGGTGGATGTCAATACTTGGGAAATTGTCTGGTTTCATGGCAAAGCAAGAAATAGACCACTGTTTCTCTCTCTACGGGAGAAGCAGAATACATTACTGCCTCTAGTTGTTGTTCACAAGTACTCTGGATCCAGCACCAAATGATTGACTATGGGATAAACTTTCTCCATACACCGTTGTTCTGTGACAACGAAGCAGCTATTGGGATCGCCAAGAATCCTATTCATCATTCCCGAACCAAGCACATTGAGACACGGATTCATGCAATCCGTGATGCTCAGGAAAGGGTTTTATTGATATTATTCCCATCGACACCAAAAATCAAAAAGCATATCTTTTCACTAAAACATTTGATAAACCTCGCTTTTATGAATTGATCTCGATGTTAGGTTTAATATCATTTTAAAACCCATTTTCTTTAAATCTATGTTCTGTACAAATTGTTTATATTTTTTTATTATTATTTTCTTTCTTTTCTTTTAGGTCTGCCCGCTCCTTCATTCTTCATCATTTTTCACATTAACAAAAAATTTTATATAAAAAAATAAATAAATAAAAATTTATAATAATAATAATAAATTTATAGTGATATACGGTAAAGTGAAAAATTTCCACATCTTTCTTAAGTGTGGAAATTTCGGGAGAGAATATATATTAAAAGTTCTTTTTGTTTTCCTTTGCAGAATAAAATGAGAAGACTGGACGATGTAAAGGAGGTCAAAAGTATTGTGTGGGATATGTTTGATAGGTTCGGCCAGAAATTGAAGTAAACAGTTGTCTTGTAGATGAATTAATAAAACAAGAAACTTGATGACTCAAATAATCCCCTTGACATCTTTGGCCTTCACAAAGTTTCAAGTCCTTGTTCAAAAAGGATTGAGAACGTGATATCTCTGTTTTGAGTTATTTTTATCTAAAGTTTCTTTGTGTCAAATCATTTCAATCTATCTCACAAAGCAATATGCTTTTTCATCTTTGCACATAAGATGCTCCCTACTGTATTCTATCTTGTGCTTATCTCCTCTGCTATGTGTGAACATTGACCTGGAGTGATGATCTCCTTTGCTGTACGATAGTACTGACCTGGAGCTCTCATCGGCACAATATGATAATCTTCTCTGTTATACGTAAGTATAGACCTGAAGTTATCATCTGGAAAACTCAATTGATCAACTCCTCTGTTATACGTAAGTATAGACCTGGAGCTCTCATCATTTGATGTCTATAAGGGCTTTGCTTCTTTTGAAATATGACCTCTGTTGCTTCTGAGAGGAAGATTCATGCAAAGCGTGTCATTTGTTCAATACATCATGAGGACAGGATAAGTTTCTTTGCCAAATGTCTGTGGGGATTGGGTCATTCAATGTTTTCTTTAAACATAAACCAAAACGTGATAAAAACAGCTGCGATGCATCTGTTGAAACGAAGAAGGCATGGACTTAAAAGGACGAGCATATCAGCAATCCCACCAAACTTTGATTCTCCAGAAGATCTTTGCAGCTTCTCGTTCATATCCTTTTATATTGTTCAAATTTTATTACACAATTATTAATCGTGGATAATGGTGAGGTCTTGAGGGGCAAATTTCTTTTGATTTTGTTTACCTTATTTTAATTCTTTTTATTTTTTTATTTTTTATTTGTTTTTCTTTTATTTTATCTTATTTTAAAGAAAGAGAATCAAAATAAAAAAAATTTAAGTTTTTTGGTTTACAGCGAAATTATACTTTCGCTGGT
The DNA here is from genome assembly GCA_025215565.1 of Flaveria ramosissima. NCBI lineage: Eukaryota > Viridiplantae > Streptophyta > Magnoliopsida > Asterales > Asteraceae > Flaveria > Flaveria ramosissima. The sequence goes on from CM046034.1 coordinate 14,596,110, forward strand.
AGTTTTGCATTGGCGAAATTGTAGCTTCGCCGGCTCTTTCGCGCCGTGCAAAGTCAATTTCGACCAGTGTTTCGCCTGGCAAAATTGTAACTTCGCCTTGCGAAACTACAGTTTAGTTGCCTGCGAAACTATTGGCTATATAACTCAATTCGCGAAACTGCTTTCTCATTTTTGCACAATCGCAAGTTTACGTGATTTAGGGTTTATCAGACGCCTCTGTGTGCGACTTTGATTTTTAGAGTGCTTGATTCTTGATTGACAGTTCTATCTTATTCGCAAGTGAGTTTCGAACTCAGAACTATAACTTAATCAAACTTAAACAGCAACATTGTGGGTCTATTCGATTGAGACTCTTCGGTACCTTCGCAGTTCATACTACGAATGTACCGATAGTCCAACGAAACTGAATGAAGTGCATGGTTTTTCAGCGAAACTGTGGTGTTATGCTGTCCGAGCGAAATTAACAGTTTCGCTGTGTAAACCTCAGTTTCGCTGCGCCAAAACTATACTTTCGGCCAGTCGAATCTACTTCACTGTCTTGCCGAAACTAATGAATAACTGCTGCCAAAACTATACTTTCGCTTGCCGAAACTAAAATTCTTCCTGCGAAACTACAGTTTCGGCCAGCGAAACTAATTTGGTTTTTGATTAATTTTAATCCTTTTCTTGTTTTTCTTTAATATTATTATTTAATATACTATTCTAATGCGTTTCATCTGGTTTTCAGGTTTAATGGCGAATCTGAAGTTTGACGAGAGGAACAACATTACGGCTATCTTAGACGACACACACCCTAAAGCAGCTGGATTTAGAGACTGTATTCGTTGGCTGCAGAGATCTCCTATTGCATACGCGATCTCTCATTCTTCTACCATATATGACTTACATATCAGAGACTTCTAGCGAACGGCAGAGTATGATACGAGAGGCAACTCTCAGAGGATTGTAGCCAGAGTGATGGAGAATGAGGTGATCATTACTACTGAGGTTGTCTCGAGGGTACTAAGGTTAGATGAAGACACAGGAGAGGAGGTCATTATGTCAGATCAGGAGGTGTTTGAAGCGTTTAGATCGATGGGAAATGAGGGACCACCTTTTGGGACGAGGAAAGAGATTAAGAAGTCCTTCCTTTCTAAGGAATGGAGATATATAGCCCACGTCTTCATTATGTGCTTAGATCACCGTAAAGGTGGATCAGATGGCGCTTAACTTAGATTGGGCAAAAGCTATGGTGTTATGCTGCAAGGGAAGGAAGGCAAATATAGCGAGACTGATATTTGCCTGTATGGCAGAGAATGTGATGGCACTGAAGCAGGATAAATGGCTACTTTATCCTAGATTTTTGCATACGATCTTTGATGATCTAATTCCTAATTTGCCAAGACACGGGGAGGTTAAAAGGCTGGTGCAAATGAACACCCGTGTCTTTGCAGACTGCTATGCCATCCGTCACAACTTCAATGGAAGAATTACTCATCTGTGGGAGAACATGTATCCACCAGAAAGATGGAGTTATATCAGGAGGGTGGACGAGTCTGAGAACAAAAGGGCTGAAGAGACCAGGGCACAACAGACAGATGCTGCTAAGAAAAGAAAAAGATATGCGAAGGAGAAGGATTATGACTTTGAGGAGGAAGTGAATGAAATGGCTGAGGAGGTAAGGGTTGAGAAGGAAAGGAGATCAAGAAGAAAGCTGATGTGGGAGAGTCTGAGAGAAGGACTAAACCGAGGCATCAATCATTTACAGAGACCTCAAGGAGAGAGGAGAGAGGCGGATTAGATGAGGATGTGATTAGAAACCTCAACACCTCTTTGGCCAATGAGTTAAGCATGATTAAGACAAAACTCACCAATCAAGAAATGAGGGAAAGGCAGAAGGATGAAGTGATTGAGGGTATGACCAGAATGCTGATAGATCAGAACAAACTGATTAAAAGACTGTTTGAGGAGGTGAATGACCTAAAGACTGCAGCCGGCCTGCCCAATCAGCTAACTCAACCTGAGTTAGATGATTTGACTGATACATCCAAGTACCCATTTTTGAATGTGGGTACATCTTCCCGGGCAAGAGAGGGCACATCTGGTGCAGCAGCTGAAGAAGTGGGAGGTTCTGGTGTGAGGAAGGAGACTGAAAATATGGAGAATGTTGAGGAGATATTTGAAGCTAGATTCGTTAACATGCAGTTTGATTTTGAAAAGGATTTGGTGGGTGAAGAGGTGATAAGAGAGAAATCTGTGGAAAAGGATGCTGAGAAAGGGGCTAATTGATGAAGAAGAAAATGATGAGCAACTGGTTGATTATGACTCAGAATCATAATACTATGAGGTTGATGAGAGGCCCCTAACCTATGTTGCCAAGAAGGGAGACAAGGATGGAGATGTGTTTGAAATGGCCAAAGATGAATGGTTTGCCAAGGAAAAAGAGCCTGAAGAGTTGAATCCCCTGTTCCAAAACATGGAAGGGTTGAGCAAAAAAGAAGCAGACAAGAAAATCATCAGTTGGTGTTACAACCCCGGTCTCAAAATGTTTATGATCAAGAGGAGATGGGGAGGTATAACTTACATACACAAGAGGAAGGCCTTCAAGACCTTACCCAAATGGGATCTGAGGAGGCTGGCAGCCTTGCCATTACTAAAAGCTCATCTTAGTGAAAGAGCCCATTGCTTGAGAAGGAGATAAAAGAAGGAGTAAATGACAATTTTGAGTCATTCGGATTTATGAAGGCCGAGAGGAGAAAATCCAAGAAGGATAAAGACTGGGAGACGGGGAAAGGAAAGATTTTGCTAAGGGTGAAAGCCCCTAAGATAGTGAACAGGAGCAGATTGGCAGATCCCCTCCCCCAGCAACTGCAAAACTTTGAGAAGTGGTTCTACGATAACAATACGGGGGAGGCGGTGATCAGGGTAAAGAATGGAGGTGAATTTAGAGTGTTTGATCCAATGGAACTGTTTAGTTTTTGTGATGAAGATCTGCTAGTTCTGTGTGAAAATCATATTAAAGCAGGAGCAGGTGATGAGACAAGAAAGGAAGCCAGTCTGTTTATGACTGTGGCTAACAAAGTAAGAGGAGTGCGAGCTGAACTGAAAGAGATGGCTGAGAAAGTAAGAGCTGAAGATGAGCTAAACATGGATGTCCGGGATTTGGCCAAACAGTTTGAGCAAGCGAGTGCTCATCCTGAGGGAGCTAATGAAGCTGGAGGTGACCAGAGTGAATTGTTTGCTGAAGCTCCTAATGAGGTTGCTGCAGGAGCTGAAGAAGACACATCAGAGGCAACGGGGGAGACTGGAGCTGATCAGGAAGAATCTATGTCTCAATCCCCTAGGGAAGAAGTTGCAAGAACAGATATAGATACATCAGAAGCAGCGAAAGAGACTGGAGCTGACGAGTCAAATCAAGGCAATTGAAGGCGGTGAGATCCAACCTAGGGGGAGTATTGAAGATCAAGTATAGGTTAGACTTACCTTAGCTTAGTTTAGATTATGTTTATATTACTTTGTAATAGGTTTAATGTTAGTTACTTTTGAATGTAATTCATTTTCTCTAGTTTTGTAGTCCAGCGAAACTATGAGCGAAATTATAGTTTCGCTCATAGTCAGCTATTGTAGTTCACCAGGCGAAACTGTTGTTTCTGCCGGGCGAAACTATAGTTTCGGCAGTACAGTTTCGCTGCCAGCAAAACTGTTTGCGAAACTAAGACTGCTATATATAGATTTGATCATTTTCATTGTTGGGTAATCTTGCAAAACCCTAATCGTTTATCATTGTTGCAAGTAACCTTTGTAAGCAGACATTTCACAGAAATATCATTGTGCTTTGTTATTATTGAGTATATTGATCATCATTGTCTTACTTTGATTCACTTGTGATTGTTCTCAATCTTCTTCATCTTAGTTGTCTATTGTTTGTATTTGATATTGAACGATTCAACAACTCATTTGTACTGCAAATCGATCAAATGGACCAACAGAAAGTGGTCCAGCTTTATGAAACAGTACATCAGATAAAGCATATTTCAAAAGTCTTCGGAAGAAATCTGTCTTTCACTTCTTGGCTTGGGAAGACTTTGTCTTTGAAGCTTCGAAAGACTTCACTTTTGGCTTCGAAAGATGTTGGTCTTGGCTTTGGAAGATTTTACACTTAGAATATTTTCTAGTGCATGGTGTAAAACTTCTGAAGCATTTCTACTCTATACTTCAGTGCGTGCATGCAGGAAAGACTTTGAATGTTTTAGATGCATCAGCCTTATATGAAACCTTACACTCTTTCCATAACAAAGTTGTGAGAAGAGTCTTCGAACCTCCACTGAACCATCTTCTTTCTAGGAGTGAGAGGTTGATATGGTAGCTTGTATCCCTTCCTAGTGTCCAACAAAGTCACCAGCTTTTTTCTTAGCAACTTCTCTTCTTCCCCAAGAGTGTCAGAGTTAGTTACCAAGAGTTTAAGAGCTTGGTCCAGTGTTCCTCTAGGTAGATCAAGGAATTGCTCTCTTATGAGGGAACATGAGAAGCCATCAATGAAGGATAGTTTGATGGACCCCTCCTCACAAGAGATATCGCTCAAGGTGGCGCAGTTGATGAGTAAAGATCAAGTATAGGTTGGACTCACCTTAGATTAGATTTTGTTTATGTTTGATTGTAATAGGTTAAATGTTAGTTTTCTTTTGTAAGTCTGTTAACTAGTTATGTTTTGATGCCTAGCGAAACTATGAGCGAAACTATAGTTTTGCTCATAGCCAGCTGCCAGTTTCACCTGGCAAAACTGTGTGTCTCGCCGGGCGAATCTGTGAATTGGCAGGATAGTTTCGCTGATAGCGAAACTGTCAGCAAAACTATCAATACTTTATATAGATTTGATTACTATCATTGTAAGTATCCTTGCAAAAACCCTAATTCGTATATCATTGTTGCAAGTGCCTTTTGTAAGCTGGAATTTCACAGAAATATTATTGAGCTTTGTTATATTGTGAGTATTGGAGTTTGATTGTCTTATTTTGAATACTTTTGGGTTCTTCTTCATCATCAATTGCTTATTGTTTTGTGTTTATTATTGATATTGAATGATTCAATCATTCAAGTGTACTGTAATTCGATTGTTTTTGACCAACAATGAGCTTCCTTTTGATTTCCTTAAATTCCTCTAAGGAAAGAGGTTTGGATGGTTGAGAGGATAACTTAGGTGGTTGTTGGATAGATGATGTTTGGGTTCTTGGGAGTGTTTTGGGTTTGAGTATGGGTAGTTGTGGTGGTTGTTGTGATTGAGTGGGTGAGGAAGAGGGTATGGTTGATGGTATGGGTTCAAGAGTGTATGGCTCAGTTGTTGGCTTGATTTTGATGGGGAAAGTGAAAGGGATTGGTTCAGGTTGTGGTTGTGGTGTTGTCCTAGAGGTCATCCCATGTACTCTTCCGTACATCTCTTTCCTTCTTCCTGAGCGAATGTCAGCTTTGATGTCACTAACATGTCGCTGCAAGGTCTTCTCAGATATGGGACCCACTTGCCTTCCAGAGAAGCCATGGACCCTGAGATAATCTTTCATCCAGGCTTTGTCACCCATCTTCTTGACAGCAGCAAGCTTAGCTTCTTCTTCCTTTTTCTTCTTCTCTTTTAGCTTTTCCTTAGAAGCTCTCTTTCTCTCTTTCTCCATTTGATCTTGTTCTTTCTTAACGAGGCCATAAGATCGTATCATTTGTGAGGAGTTAATTCCTCAAGAGAGAATCCCTTGGAGCTTAGGAAAGCTATCCTTTCACTCCTAAGATGTTGTTCAGCTTCTTCTTTCTTTCTTCTTCTTTCTTCCTCTAAGGCCAACCTTGTTGCTTCTTCTCCTTGTTCAATCCGCAGCAGGGTTGCCTTTTTTAACTCAACCAGCTCCTCCAGTGGTAGAAGGAGCACATCTTCACTAGCAGCTCCCAGATTGACAAGTTTGTCAATGATCTCCACCCTTCTTTTATTGTTGATAGCCTCCTGGTTGGCTACAACTGCTTTGCTACTTGCAGCTAGTAGCTTCCCAGCGGGGAGTCTACCTTTCCTTTTTAGCTTTTCCAATCTTTCTTCCTCTTGAAGCTCTTCCAAAGTCATCTTCCTCTACCCTTTAATATCTTCGAAAGTTTGAGACTTGGGAGGTTCTTGTGTAGAGGTCAGGTTGGGAGGTGGTGATTGGAGCATGAGGTGATGATGGTATTTGAGTGAGGGGGAAGTTGAGAAAGTCTTCACTATTTACCTCAGATGCAAGTTCAAGGATTGCATCTGTGATAATTAGATCCTCAGATAGAGAAAATAACCCTTTCGCAGCTTGTATCTCAGCTTCGGAAGTTTGAAGTGATTCTTCCGAAGCTTTGACTTCAGTTTCGAAAGTCTGTGGGATTTCACTATCTGTCCCAACTGTTTTAGTTGCTGGGCCATCAGTCCTCATTTCCCCTTCGAATTCAATCTCAGGTTCAATGTGGACCTTAGGTTGACCAACTTCTTTGAAAGTGGTAGAAGGTGCATTCAACCTTTGGAACTCTTCAGCTCCAAAGTATGCCACAACAACATCTGTATTTGGCTGTTCAATAGAAGACCCCATCAGGAACTTGGAAAAGAACCTATTTAGATCTTTGAGCATCCTTGGGTCCACTTGAATAATGATTGGAGGAGGCTTAGGGTAAGGGTCTCTCCAGCAATATAAGTGAAATTCTCAAATTGTTGCTTCAGTGAATCTTTCTTGGAGTCATTTGAGCTGGAGTACATCTGGGTCAAAGCATCAAACAGTTCTTTGGCTGACTTACAATGCTCGAAACTTACCATGATGGAGTTAGGTATAGCCGTCATCAGAACAGTCATAGCTTTGCTATCAATGTCCAGCCGTTTGTGGTCTTCATCAGAATAATCTTCCACCGCCTTCTCTATCATATCACCATTTCTACCCGGTGCTGCAACCTTTAGCTTGTAAGAGCCATTGGTGATAGACTTCCATAATTTACTGTCTTGGTATCTGATGAAGCCTTCAATACGTCTACTCCATGATCTGAAGTTTTCAGGGTTGATGATAGGTGCTTCGGACATCGTCCCCATCTCATATTTAGATTTTTGGTTGAGGGCCATTTCAAGTGAAGTGAGTATATGAGTGATGAAATGTTGATTGGGATGGTGAGATCTACCTAAGAAGCTCTGATACCAATTACAGGATCGGGTTTGTTCACTCAACACAATTATGTTCTCTCAAGCGGGTTGCAGCGGGTTGCAGCGTCGCCGTCGGAGGCGGAGGGCGGCGGCCGGCCGGGGGGGGGGGGCGAAGGTGGAGGTCGACCAAAGGAGAAAGGAGAAAGGGTTTGAGGTGTTTAGGGGTCAAAGGATTGGGTCAGACATGCAAAAATCAAGGTCTGGGTCAGCATTTCTTACCGGGTCAGACCACCCAGTCAGACCAATCAAACACCCTGACTGGCTGACCGGGTCAGCCAGTCAGTGGTCAGATCGTGGGTCAGACCAATCAAACACCCCCTAAGTCTTACTCGTATGTGTGACATCCCGTGTTTTCAAGTTAATATCCGTACGTTAATAAAATATAAAAAAATATTTAAATGCATCATAAGACTTAATTTTATGATAATTAAGGTCATTTAAGGCCTAGCAAAGCCCCTTTGTGGATAAATTTTATAATTGGTAATTTTGAGAAATTACCGGGTCGCGTAGCGATAAAGCGTTTAACGAACGTTGGTGATAATTGAGTTAATTAAATTTGGTCAATAAATATTGAATATTATAACTTAATAAACATTAATTTAAAATATTATTAGTCATGAATAATAATAATTAATATTATTTACTTTGATCGCGTAAAATTAAGACTTTTTAAATATTGTCGTGATGCAACGTACAGTCCGTTGCACACTGTGTTATATCGTGTATATTTTTATTATTGACTTTTTGTCACTATTATTTAATGTTGTGAACCCTTGGAAAGCCTCAAATTAATACTTTAATTTTATAGAAAATTTTCGCGTAAAACCCGAACGTTTAAGATTTTTACAAAAAAATTTAACGAGACCGACACCCGCCTTACACCCGATGGCATCTCCCTTGGTCATCTCTATATAAACCACCTCACACTCCATCTTTTACGCACACTCAACCCATCCTTTCTCTCACTAGAAATCACCTACACACTTTCCTCTTCCTTCTCTCTAAAACCCATGGCTGGAACCATCAAAGAACAGCCCTCTTTCACATGATTTTGATCATCCAAGCTTGTTTTAAGCTTTGATTTCTAGATTTCAAGGATCCCTTGTGAGTTTGGTGCAAAACATTGCATAAATCCTACTCAAAGGAGAAGAAATCCTTAAGGAAATCATTCTTGAATCTTCAAAGTAGTTCATCTTAGGTAAGAACTTTGAATTTTTATGACATGCAACATGACTCTTGGATGATTGTTGCAAGATTTTTTTACCAAAAACTTGTTTTTCTTGAAATCCAAGGTTCCAACAAAGAGTTTTAACAAATAAATGTGTTTTAAAACAATGTGTGTGTGTGTGTGTGTGAGTGTGTGTGTGTGTGGTACTTATGCATATGTGTATAACGATTTTGTATTTTGTTGATTTTCTCTTGCATGCAAGATGATCCAACTTTTGTTTGAGGTTATGAACATTATATGAAACCCATCTGCAAAAGGAGTTTACCATAATGATGAAAATGGGTAATACATGATCACATGTAAAGAATGATGTTCTTGAACCCATCTTGCACTTTGATTTCATGAGGGATTGAGATGATCCAAGAATAATGGTGATCATGATCTGAATTCTTTTGGTTTTTAAGTAGGTTTTGTTGAAATGAAAACTAAGAACACAAGATAAAATATATGATTTGGACTATGCATGTATGAAATCGTATATATGTATGTATATGTGGTTTACACTTTTGTTCTTCATTTGTTCTTCACTTATAAGTTTAGAGATGATTTAAATGATCCATGCATATGGAGATCAAGATCTGGAGATTTTGGTATTTTTATTCAATATTTACATAAAGAAAAGATAAAAAAAATTAGGATAAAAATACTCAAGCGTTAATTAGACATGAACACTAGGAAACCTTCCATAAAATATAATTGACAAGCCAAGTATCTTTATAAGATCTGGAGATTAAGAATTTTCAAACCATTAAAATGTAGTTAAAATTTAGTAACTTTACTGAAAATAAAAGTTTTGATGATTAGGTTAATCTCATAAACGTTTTACGCGTTAAAAACGGTGTTTTCGGGTCTAAAACAAATAATTTCTCACAAGTTTGGTTTTGGACAGAAAATAATAAAGTGTTTGAAGTTAAAAACTTATGTTTTTAAGTATATAACAAAACCATAACAAGCAAGAAATTCGGTGATAACTTTATACGCACGAAAAAGCCGAAAACCGACAATTTCGGGTAAAATAAATGGACTGTTTTGGAACTGATTTTTAACAAAATATTTTCAGAAGGTTTTTGGTATAAAAGAGTCATATTTAAACATATAAAATGATTATATGATATATGTGGGTTGAAATACGGTTTATACGTGTAAAACCATGCTGTTTCGGATTAAAAATCACCGTATACGGGTGAAATTTGGGTAGGTCATATTTATATAATAAAACATGTCTACAATAATTTTAACATGTTTTACTACTGAAAACTTAATTATTTATTAAAAAGTTTAATAAAAGTTGAGTTGTGTTAAATGAAATAATATTTATAAAGTAATAAAATAAGAAATAGTTTACTTACTAGAACAAGAATATGAATATATCTTATTATTAATAATCTTAAATAAAATATAACTATGAATTAGTAAATACTTATTTATGTAAATCTTTATTAATTATTCATATGTTTATTTATTTGTTTGTATGATACATAACTTAGTAAATTTTGCGTTACATTTTTATATACTTTCACATGTTTATTTTGTGTGTTTATTGTGGTTGTTGTTTGAGGGATTAAATGGTTGAATTAATAAATGAATACTTGTCATACTTAAATAAAGTTATTAAACTAAATCGAAAATCACCAACGGGATTTTAAAAATGGATTTCAAGATAAGTCTAGTGAGTTGGGTAAACAACTTACGTATTAGACTTATTACTCAACAATTAATAGATCCTTTGTGTATAGGGCGTTAATTGGTTGTTTAATTTCTGGGCTCGATTTTTGCTAGGTCATCTCCTTGTCATATTTGAAGGTGAGTCCTCCGGCCCTATTTTAAATATTATTTTAATTGTTTTGGGGGAAAAGCATGAAACAATATTTTAAAATATATGATGGGTTAAACAGGATAATATATTATGATGGTATAAGTTGAGTCAGTGGTATGGATAGATACCATTGAGCCCCTAAATCCCCCTATAATCATTAACCTCAAAGGTGAGGCACAGAGTATATTGGTAGATCTATCGGGTTAGAATGGCCCGCTCTCGCGACCAGTCACGCTGGTTAGGTTGTGGCGAGGGAGTTTATATGTCTGGATAGTTGTGGGGCAACGACGTGTTTTTTGGTTTAATTATGGACTTATTACCTGAATTTATCATAATACCTAGCTAGTCTATGTGGAATATATTATACTCTGTTTCATCATATTGTTTTCAAAACGAATGTTTGCGAGACTAAAAACCCCGATCGCTCACCAACTTTATGTTGACTTTATTACCCTTCATGCTTTTCAGGGTTATAGGTGAGCTCTATGTGGAATTTCCGGGAATAAGTCTTTGGAGGGTCAAACGTGTAATTATCTTTTATTAAATAAAAGACAATGTATTTCCAACCAATAAGAATTTGCACGATGTTGAGATCGTTGATAATTAGTATGAATTTAGACTGACTAATGTATGGTTTTACATAATTGACGTTATTGATGAACACGTTTGACTATAGAAGTTGGACTAACTCCAACTTCCGTTACCACCACGTCACGCGACCTTCCGCTGCGATTTTCGGGGTGTGACAGAAGTTGGTATCAGAGCCAACGGTTATAGCGAACTAGAAGATATTTTTCGAAAATCTAGACTATAACCTTTAAAAAGATTATTTGACTCCAAAGACAATTCCATGTCATGAGCCTTATGCTAGATTAGAGCATTATGTGAGCATAATAGTCATATTAAGATTATGATTGTTAATTTTATGTGCTAGAGCTTTGCATAATTAATAAGTACGTATGCATGCATAAGTTAATGATACTTTTGTACATGTTCTTGTTAAAAGGAATTAAGTATAAATGTTTGTAGTTAGAAAATTTAGTACGGATATTTTTGTGTTACAGGTGTCTTCTCGAACCCTATTCATTCCGAACCATGACTCCATAGTGATTACGAGGATCCTATGTTCTCTCTTTCCCCTATCACACTTTTGGAAATTTAATAGTACTAATTTGCATCGAGATTGGAGCATACTTTTGAGTATGGAAATGGCTGGATTTTGGCATCCGATGACGAGAGTCCTCTTGCTCTTAGTGACCCTTATTAGACAACACCTATTACTCATGAGCTTGCTCCTGATAATCCTGAGCATTTTTTTGAGGTTCGCTTCATTTACTCAAGGAAGAAGATGGTGACTAAGGTAGTTACTAATGATACTACTTGTGAAATACCAGAGGTGGCTGAGCCTAAACAGGCTAGAGTGTGGGACGGGTAGTGGGACTGGTTGACTAGACGATTACAAGAGTACGCTAATGAGGGTGGAGTACCCGTTTGGTGAATCGTCCTCAGCCCATCAGGACTTCCCGTTGATGGATGAGCCTGTTGATCGCACCCTAGTTACTTTAGTTACCTGATGCATCCACTATGAGCACCAAGTTTCATCCTTACAAGGTAAGGCGGAAGTGACGAATGAGATGTTGCAGGCGATGGATGGAAGGATGATGACATTCAAGGAGGAGAAGGTGATTGTGAACGACAATCGGAATCAACTACATTTTAGGATTTGTGATTTAGAGACGAGACTGGAAGAGACGAAGAAAAAGCTAGAGGTGATGGAGCTGAAATTGGAGGTTGCAGAGGCTGGATTTGTAGCAACACAACAGTAGGTGACTTCTCTTAAAGGACGAGTGGAGGCAACGTTGATGTTGGAAACAATTGGCATGATGATGGCTTCAGTGGTGTTGTGTGTCGATGTGATTGCATGATTCTCTTGTTAGACTTGTAGGGTCATTCCTTTAGTATCGGCGTCCTAGGTGTTGTGCTTGGTAGTTTCAATAATGTCGTAGGAATGAATTGGTTGTCAAAACATCATGCTGAAGTGGTATGCTACGAGAAGACAATTCATCTACCTATTCCAAGTGGTGGAACTTTGACTATCAAAGGTGATAAAGCAAGACCTACCTTGAAGATTGTAAATGTAATGAAGGCTTGCAGGTATTTACATGAAAGGTATCTAACGTTTCTTGCCAAGGCGGTGGATACTAAGAATGAGAAGCGAAAGCTTAAGGACATACCGATAGTCTGAGACTATCCGGATGTCTTTTCTGATGATCTGCCTAGATTACCACCGTCCAGACAGGTTGAATTTCGAATCAATTTAGTACCGGGAGCTGCTCCTGTTACCCAACCACCATACCAATTACCGCCTTCAGAGATGCAAGAATTGTCCAAGCAAATAGAAGAATTGTTGGATAAGGGATTTATAAGACCAAGCTTCTCGCAAAGGGGAGGACCAGTCTTGTTTGTCAAGAAGAAAGATAGGTCATTTAAAATGTGCATCGATTACCGAGAGTTAAACAAACTCACTATCAAGAATTGATACCCATTACCAAGAACCGATGATCTGTTTGATCAGCTTCAAGGATCTTGTCTCTACTCGAAGATTGATCTATGATTAGGTTATCATCATCTATTGATAGCCAAGGAAGATGTTCCAAAAACAACATTCAGGACACGTTACGGCCATTACGAGTTTCTGGTTATACCATTTGGCCTGACAACTGCGCCTGTTGTGTTCATGGATCTTATGAAAAGAGTATGCAAACCTTACTTTGATAAGTTTGTAATAGTATTTATCGATGATGTACTAGTCTATTCAAGAACCAAGAAAGATCATGAACAACATCTAAAGATTATCTTGGAGACGTTAAAGAAATAGAAACTGTATGCAAAGTTCTGGAAATGCGAATTCTAGATTCAAGAGGTTCACTTTCTTAGACATGTCATTAATGAGAAAGGCATATATGTAGATCTGGCTAAGATTGAAGCAATCAAGAACTGGGAGGCACCCAAGTCCCGACCGAGGTGCGTCAGTTTCTTAGATTGGCTGGTTATTATCGGAGATTCATTGAAAATTTCTCAAAGTTAGCACAGCCATTAACGTTATTGACTCAGAAGGATAGTGTAACACCCGGTTATTTACTATTTTGAAGCCGACGAATGAAGAAAAAGAAATAAAGTCCAAAGTCGAGGGACCAAACTCGCCAACGAAAGAAAGTCGGGCGGGTGGGAGTATATAAAGGAGAGGGCAGCCCTTACCCTCTCCCCCACACTCACAAATCAGCCATCTAGAGAGGAGAAGAGGGAAAGAAGAAGAAAAGAGGAAGAAAGGGTCGGTTCGGGTGGTTCGAGTGGCCAAAATTGTCGTGTAGCAAGCCAAATCGAAGCCCTTGTCGTTGTGCTCGTTTGGGTGAGTTCTAGGACCCCACTTTTACTTGTTTTCAACCGATTTTGGGGCTGGAAAGCATCAAAAACCCGTTTTTGTATGTGTATGTGTTTGACCCATTTGGGTGTGATGTGTGTGATGTGTTTCGAGTATGTTTCCGGGCTTGTGTGTGCTTGTATGGTGTTGTAGTATGCATTCCTAAGGTCTAGGATGGTTGATATAGGGTAAGAATGGGTTCGGGATGAACTCCATTCTGCATCAGCTAGGGCTATGCGACCAAATGAAGGCCATACGGCCGATTGAGAGGCGATTGAGGTTCATTCGCACGATTGGGATCCATTCGCACGATTGAGGGTTCATCCGCACGACTAAGGTTTCATTCGCACGATTGGGAGTCCAGTCGCATGGGGAGTCATACGACTGAGGGTCCAGTCGCATAGGTGTTTAGTCGCATGAGTCCATTCGCATGAGGTCAGTCACATAGGTGCTCCTTCGCATTAGTTCCATCCGCATGAGGTCCATACGCACGACTGGATGTCCATTCGCATAAAGTTCATCCGCTTGAGTCCAATCGCATGATGTTCAGTCGCATGAAGGCCATGCGACTGAACGGTGTCCATACGCTCGAATAAGGCTGTTGCACTCGAAGGAAAGTGTAGTTCGACTTCTGGCTTTCGGGGGAAAGTGCAGATGTAAGTTTTGACGTAAAGTTTCCCGTAAGAGCATGTAAGATGACTTTTATGGCCTTAGGGAGTATGTTGGGCATGATGATGATGATGTTGCATGTTTATACATGTTATGTATGTATGATGTTGCCCTGTATGATGATGATGACTATGACTGTGTACGATATGTTCCTTATTATGATGTATGTTTATCTTTCTTGTGGCTTTACGTTTCATGTTAATGAATGAAGTATTATGTTACGTAAAGGGAAAGATAATGAAAGAGGAACATGAAGTAAGAATGCATGCATTAATGAATGATGAATGAACGAAGGAAAGGCTTGCAAGCACATATATGAGGTGAGCAACTCTGTTGCAAGAGACTCGGATGACGTGAAATCATTGAGATTGTCCATGGGGTGAGCAACCTTGTTGTTGCAAGAGACTCGAATAACGTGCTATCGTGAGGTTGGCAATGAGGTGAGCAACCCTATGGTTGTAACAGACTCGGATAGCGTGCAATCGTTAAGATTGCTATTGAGGTGAGCGACTCTGTCGTCGGAACAGACTCGGAAGAATGAATGTATGAAAAGAACAAAAGTTAACAAATGTGATGAAAGATAATAATGACATTATCTGTGTATACGTATGATGAATGATCGCATGAGAAAACGAAAGGTTTTAATGAAAGTAAAGTATGTTTTATTATAAAACTAGAACTCACTCAGCAACGCTGACTTTTTATTATGTTTTCCAGTTGGCAGGTAATGATTGCTGAGGATGGCACTGCAAGGCTACTCGGCTCTTTTGGGATGGCATCCATTTATAAGCTTTTGTGATATAATGCAAACATGTATTTTGTAATCGGATAATGATGTATTATGTGGCAAAAGTGTTTATAATGAAATGGGATGTCATTTTTGAATGTTTCCGCTGCAATAATTTCCTAAGGCAAATGTAATCATATGTTTTATGTGCGATGAATGACCAACTGTAGGCGTCCCGGGAACGGGGCCTTACAAGTTGGTATCAGAGCCAAAGTTTAAGTGAAATGGGTAAATTTTCAAAATAAACTTTAACTTAAACTGAAAATAGGACGAAAAGGGAATGGGATGCCAATCTGAGTAGCTGCGTGCCATCAGGTATTTTCTTAAAGTTAACCGGTTTTATGTCCGCATGGTATGTGGTTATGTGTTGTATGTAGATTTAAATACTGATGTAGTCAGGACAGGTAATACTTGGGGTATGAAGAGTAAAGTAAGTGGCTAATCACAACTGGCCACTGTAATTAGGGACTTACTATACTTGACATAAACTGAGCTGTTTCCTTGAAAAACCGTGTTGGTGTTTGAATCTTTCAGTGTGATAGAGAATGGCTAGTGGTAGATCTTCTAGAGCTTCAAGGGGTGGAGGCCATGGTGGTCCTGATGCGGAACCACAACCTAAAAGAGGAAAGCCTAGAGCTGAGAAGGAGGTTCCTGAAGAACCTGAGACCCCTCATCCAGAGGCTGGGGATGAGAGTGCAAACTTGAGGGCCTCGGTAAAGGAGGCTGTTGTTGAGGAAGTACATCAGGTCATGCAGAAAATCTTACCGTCTGTGGTCACCGAAGTCATCAAGGCTGTGAAAGAGGGAGAAAGAATGGAGAGAAATAGGGCCTCGGGGGAGCGGGAGCAACCGGAGCCTGAAACGATTTTCTCTGATAATGAGGAAGAGGAAGAAGATGAGCCCGTGCAAGGGGTGGTACGAGGCTGTAAATATGGGTCGTTTATGAGGTGCAAGCCCCCAACTTTTAATGGAAACGGCACTGCTGCTGGTGCTCACCGGTGGGTGAGGGAAATGGAGGTTGTTCTTGATATTAGTGAATGCCGTGAAGACCAGAAGGTGAAGTTCGCTACCCACTCTTTTGTGGATTCGGCTCTGTGTTGGTGGGACAACATTATCCAAGCCGAGGGTAGCAGGGCCATTGGGAGAATGAGATGGTCTGAGCTGAAAAGGTTGGTGATTGAGGAGTTTTGTCCTCATCGGGAAATGGACAAGGTCGAAAGGGAGTTCTTGCAACTGGATGCGGAAACCATGACTCACTAACAGTAAACCACGAAATTCAACGAGATGGCATGTCTGGTGCCGGATCAGGTGACACCTCTGTCCCGAAAGATCAAGAGGTATATTCAGGGGTTGCCAGCGGATATTCGCATGCACATGATCGCTGCCCGGCCGAGCACGTTCAGGTCCGCGGTGGATTTGGCGGGAAGAATGTATGATGAGAGAACGGTAGTGGTGACTGAAGGTGGCAGAAAGAACGGTGGTGATCGAAACTGGCAGGGGAAGAGGTTTGGGCGGGGTGATGCCTCGACGGGTAATAAGAAGGCACGGATGGATGACCGCCGTGTGGTCATGTCGGGTGCGGGATCGAGAAGGTGTGGCAAGTACGGAAGGGAGCATAGTGGGGAGTGCCGGTTGGGGTCGAACTTGTGCTTCAAGTGTGGAAAGGCGGGGCACATGGCAAAGGACTGTCGTATAGTCCGATGCTATAACTGTGCTGAAGAGGGTCATATGAGCAAAGATTGTAAGAGGACGAGGGCTGAGAGCTTCGGGGCGAAGAAGACAGGAGGTGAAGGACCGAGGGCGAGCGCCAGGGCATTCACCATTACACAGGAGGAAGCTAGAACGGACCCTGATGTCGTGTCCGATACGTTTCTGGTGAACCAAACTTTAGCTTCTGTGTTATTTGATTCGGATGCAAGTAAAAGTTTTATTTCTGCTACTTTCTGTGCTAAACTGCCTGTTAGTAGTAGACGTGTTGATGCGCCCTTTGATGTAGAAACTGCCATAGGTAAGTCTACCAGGATTTCTGAGATGATAGAGAACTGTGATGTGGAGCTAGAGGGTCATAAGTTTCCTGTTAGACCGTTTGTGATGACCTTAGGTGGTTTTAATTTGGTTCTTGGAATGGATTGGTTGGCGGACTTCGAGGCGAACATTGTGTGTCGCAAGAAGAAGATTCAGTTGTTAGCACCTGACGGTAGTTCAGTAACGGTTTATGGTGATCGGGTTACTACGATTCCGAAGGTGATCTCAATGGCGGTGGCGGGAAAGTGTATGAGGCGTGGATGTAGTGCTTACTTGGCCTATGTAAAGGATGTGGATACGCCAACACCACAACTACCCGATATAGCGGTTGTGTGTGACTTTCCAGACGTGTTCCTAGAAGACTTATCAGGAGTGCCACCTGACAGAGAGATCGAGTTTCAAATTGATCTGATACCGGGTGCCCAACCTGTCGCCAAGGCATCGTATCGGTTGGCTCTGACGGAGATTAAGGAATTGATGGAGCAGTTGCAGGAGCTGCTTGATAAGGGGTTCATTAGACCAAGTATCTCTCCTTGGGGTGCTCCGGTCCTGTTTGTAAAGAAGAAGGACGGTAGTATGAGGATGTGCATTGACTACCGCGAGCTAAACAAGTTGACAGTGAAGAACCGATACCCCTTACCGAGGATAGATGATTTGTTTGATCAGCTTCAGGGTGCCAGTTGATTTTCAAGAATAGATCTTTGATCTGGCTATCATCAGTTGAAGGTTAAGGAACAAGATATCCCTAAAACAGCTTTCCGCACGCGCTATGGTCACTATGATTTCCTCGTCATGTCTTTTGGTTTGACCAACACGCTAGCTGCCTTTATGGATCTGATGAATCGAGTGTGTCGGCCGATGTTGGATAAATCAATGATCGTGTTTATTGATGATATCCTGATTTACTCGAGGAGCGAGGAAGAGCATGCCGGTCACATTCGGGAAGTTCTAGAGACGTTGAGAAGGGAGAAGTTGTACGCCAAGTTCTCCAAGTGCGCGTTCTGGTTGCGCGAGGTTCAATTCTTGGGTCATGTGGTGAATCCTGACGGGATTATGGTGGACCTGGCAAAGGTGGAGGCGGTTATGCAATGGAAGTCACCAAAGACGCCATCCGAGATTCGTAGCTTCTTGGGTTTGGCGGGCTACTACAAAAGATTTATTCAAGACTTCTCTAAGATTGCTTCTCCACTAACTAAGTTGACCTGAAAATATGTGAAGTTCGTATGGGGTCAAGCTCAAGAGAAGGCGTTCGAGGAACTGAAGGCAAGGTTGACTCAAGCTCCAGTTCTGTCCTTACCCGATGGAAGTGAAGATCTGGTGGTTTATTCTGATGCTTCCTACTCGGGGTTGGGGTGTGTATTAATGCAGAGAGGGAAGGTTATAGCCTATGCATCCCGACAGTTGAAGGTTCATGAGGTCAATTATCCTACTCATGACTTGGAGCTGGCAGCCGTGGTCTTTGCGTTAAAGATTTGGAGGCACTATCTTTACGGGACAAAGTGCACCATATTCACTAACCACAAGAGTCTGAAGTACTTCTTCGAGCAGAAGGATCTGAACATGAGGCAGAGATGGTGGTTGGAACTTATAAAGGATTATGATTGTGAGATCCAGTACCATTCGGGCAAGGCTAATGTGGTGGCTGATGCCCTTAGCCGGAAAGAGACACCCGAGCCGATTCGGGTGAAGGCATATCAACTGATCATGACCTCTGATGTGATGAAGCAGGTCAAAGAGTTTCAAGATGAGGCATTGAAGGAAGATCATCTTAACTCTGAAAAAATGAGAGGTCTGGTTGGGGAATTGGGTGAAAACACGCTCGGTGTTAGAACCCGATTCGGTCGTGTGTGGATTCCTCGTTTTGGTGATCTACAGGTGAGGATAATGGATGAAGCTCACAAAACTCGGTACTCCATTCATCCTGGTGCCACGAAAATGTACCATGACATGAAGAAGGCTTATTGGTGGCCGGGTATGAAGCGCGACGTGGTGGAGTATGTGAGTAAGTGCCTTACTTGCTTACAGGTGAAGGCCGAACATCAGAAGCCGTATGGGAAGATCCAACCTTTGGATATACCGGAATGGAAGTGGGAGCACATCACCATGGATTTCATTACGAAGCTGCCGCGTACCCCGAAGGGGTATGATGCCATATAGGTGATAGTTGACCGTTTAACGAAGAGTGCTCACTTTCTACCGATCCGTGAGACATATTCATCTGAGAGGTTGGCTGATCTGTTCATCGGGGAAATTGTAACTCGTCATGGTGTGCCGGTATCTATTGTGTCGGATCGCAACACCCGGTTTACATCTAAATTTTAGAAGAAATTCCACGATGCTATGGGAACAAGGTTACATATTAGCATGGCTTATCATCCCCAAACTGATGGTCAGTCAGAAAGGACCATTCAGACAATGGAAGATATGCTTCGGGCATGTGTGATTGATTTTGGTGGAAGTTGGGATGACCACCTACCCTTAGCCGAATTCTCATACAACAACAGCTATCATGCCAGCATTGGTATGCCTCCTTATGAGATGCTATACGGTAGGAGATGCTGAACCCCCGTTTGTTGGGGTGATATTGGTCAGAAGGAATTGGGGAGCGTCAAGGTAATCGAGGCTACGACTAAGAAGCTCGAGAAGATTAAAGCCTTCATGAAGGCAGCCAAAGATAGACAGAAGTCGTATGCTGATAAACGACGCAGGCCGATCGAGTTCCAGGTGGGTGACCGGGTTATGTTGAAGGTCTCACCTTGGAAGGGTATTATCCGATTCAGGAAGCGGGGCAAGTTGAGCTCAAGGTATATAGGCCATTTCCGCATCATCGCTCGAGTAGGAGAGGTGGCCTATAGATTGGAGTTACCGGATAAGTTAAGTGGAATTCACCCGACATTCCATGTATCTCATCTGAGAAAGTGCTTAGCTGATGAAGACATGATTGTTCCACTGGAGGATATCGAAGTCGACAAACGGCTCAATTATGTGAAGCAACCAGTGGCAATCATCGATCGGAAAGAGAAAAGGCTGAGAAATAAAGTGGTTCCTCTCGTGTGTGTACAGTGGAAACACAGGAAGGGATCCTAGTCAACGTGGGAGACTGAGGAGGAAATGAGACAGCATTATCCATGTTTGTTCGAGGAATAGCAGGTTTCGGGGACGAAACCTATTTAAGGGGGGTGGACTTGTAACACCCGGTTATTTACTATTTTGAAGCCGACGAATGAAGAAAAAGAAATAAAGTCTAAAGTCGAGGGACCAAACTCGCCAATGAAAGAAAGTTAGGGCAGGTGGGAGTATATAAGGGAGAGGGCAGCCCTTACACTCTCCCCCACACTCACAAATCAGCCATCTAGAGAGGAGAAGAGGGAAAGAAGAAGAAAAGAGGAAGAAAGGGTCGGTTCGGGTGGTTCGAGTGGCCAAAATTGTCGTGTAGCAAGCCAAATCGAAGCCCTTGTCGTTGTGCTCGTTTGTGTGAGTTCTAGGACCCCACTTTTACTTGTTTTCAATTGATTTTGGGGCTGGAAAGCATCAAAAACCCGTTTTTGTATGTGTACGTGTTTGACCCATTTGGGTGTGATGTGTGTGATGCGTTTCGAGTATGTTTCCGGGCTTGTGTGTGCTTGTATGGTGTTGTGGTATGCATTCCTAAGGTCTAGGATGGTTGATTTAGGCTTAGAATGGGTTTGGATGAGCTTGGGGCCGAAAATGGCAGATTGGGTTCGGGATGAACTCCATTCTGCATCAGCTAGGGCTATGCGACCGAATGAAGGCCATACGGCCGATTGAGAGGCGATTGAGGTTCATTCGCACGATTGGGATCCATTCGCACGATTGCGGGTTCATCCGCACGACTAAGGTTTCATTCGCACGATTGGGAGTCCAGTCGCATGGGGAGTCATACAACTGAGGGTCCAGTCGCATAGGTGTTTAGTCGCATGAGTCCGTTCGCATGAGGTCAGTCGCATAGGTGCTCATTCGCATTAGTTCCATCCGCGTGAGGTCCATACGCACGACTGGATGTCCATTCGCATAGATGTTCATCCGCTTGAGTCCAATCGCATGATGTTCAGTCGTATGGATGCCATGCGACTGAAGGGTGTCCATACGCCTGAATAAGGCTGTTGCACTCGAAGGAAAGTGTAGTTCGACTTCTGGCTTTCAGGGGAAAGTGCAGATGTAAGTTTTGACGTAAATTTTCCCGTAAGAGCATGTAAGATGACTGTTATGGCCTTAGAGAGTATTTTGGGCATGATGATGATGATGTTGCATGTTTATGCATGTTATGTATGTATGATGTTGCCCTGTATGATGATGATGACTATGACTGTGTACGATATGTTCCCTATTATGATGTATGTTTATCTTTCTTGCAGCTTTACGTGTCATGTTAATGAATGAAGTATTATGTTACGTAAAGTGAAATATAATGAAAGAGGAACATGAAGTAAGAATGCATGCATTAATGAATGATGAATGAACGAAGGAAAGGCTTGCAAGCACATATATGAGGTGAGCAACTCTGTGTTGTAAGAGACTCGGATGACGTGCAATCGTTGAGATTGTCCATGGGGTGAGCAACCTTGTTGTTGCAAGAGACTCGAATAGCGTGCTATCGTGAGGTTGGCAATGAGGTGAGCAACCCTATGGTTGTAACAGACTCGGATAGCATGCAATCGTTGAGATTGCTATTGACGTGAGCGACTCTGTCGTCGCAACAGACTCGGAAGAATGAATGTATGAAAAGAACGAAAGTTAACGAATGTGATGAAAGATAATAATGACATTATCTGTGTATACGTATGATGAATGATCGCATGAGAAAACAAAAGGTTTTAATGAAAGTAAAGTATGTTTTATTATAAAACTAGAACTCACTCAGCAACGCTGACTTTTTATTATGTTTTCCAGTTGGCAGGTAATGATTGCTGAGGATGGCACTGCAAGGCTACTTGGCTCTTTTGGGATGGCATCCATTTATAAAGCTTTTGTGATGTAATGCAAACATGTATTTTGTAATCGGATAATGATGTATTATTTGGCAAAAGTGTTTATAATGAAATGAGATGTCATTTTTGAATGTTCCCGCTGCAATATTCTCCTAAGGCAAATGTAATCATATGTTTTATGTGCGATGAATGACCAACTGTAGGCGTCCCAGGAACGGGGCCTTATAGATAGAAAGTATGACTGCACTGATAAGCAAGAGGAAGCTTTTCAGTTATTAAAGCAGAAGTTATGTAGTGCTCCTATTCTTTCTCTTCCTAAAGGAATAGAAGGGTTCATTGTGTACTGTCATGCGTCCCGTTTAGGTCTTGGTTGTTTTTGATGCATAAAAGAGAAGGTCATTGCCTATGCACCTAGAAAATTAAATATGCACGAGAAGAACTACACCACTCATGATTTTGAGTTGGGAGCGGTGATTTTTGCGCTCAAGATTTGGAGGCATTACCTATACGGTACAAAGTGTGTTGTTTACACTGATCACAAGAGTCTTCAACATATCTTTGATCAAAAAGAGCTTAACATGAGGCAACTTCCATGGGTAGAGTTTCTAAACGATTACGATTATGAAATCCGCTATCATTCGGGCAAGGCCAATGTTGTGGTCGATGCATTGAGTAGAAAGGAAAATGATAAGCCTAAGCATGTCCGCGCTTTGGAGCTGACTATTCATTCGGCTCTTGACACTCAAATCCAAAATGCTCAAGTCGACGCTTTAAAGAATGAAAATTTTAAGAATAAAGGATTGAAAGGCATGGTCAAGGAGTTAGTGCCTAAGACCAATAATGTAAAGTACTTCATGGACCGAATCTACGTTCCACGTGTTGGAAACCGACGTGTATTAATTTTCGTTGAAGACAATATATCTAAATATTCAATTCACCCCGGGTCGGATAAGATGTACAAAGATGTGAAGGAACATTTTTGGTGGGCCAATATGAAGGGTGATGTAGCAACCTATGTCGCTAAATGTTTGACGTGTGCAAGAGTGAAGGCTGAATACTACAAGCCGTCAGGACTTCTTCAACAACCAGAGATTCCTCGATGGAAATGGGAGCGAATAGCAATGGACTTTGTCATGAAATGACCCCGCGCGTCTAGTGGTCACGACACTATTTGTGTAATCGTTGACAGATTGACCAAGTCTGCTCATTTCTTACCCGTTAAGGAAACAGATCAAATGGAAAAGCTAACCAAAATATACCACAAAGAGGTGGTATCGCGTCATGGAGTACCGATATCGATAATATTTCGTTGAGTTTTCCTACAATAACAGTTATCACAGTAGTATCAAAGCTACTTCGTCTGAAGCTTAGATGGAAGAAAGTGTCACTCGCCGTTTTGCTGGGCGGAAGTTGGAGAGAAACAATTGACTGGACCTGAGATTGTTCAAGAAACTCAAACAAGACCGTTCAAATCAGAAAGAGGTTAGAAGCCACCGCGAGTTGGCAAAAGAGTTATGCGAATAATCGAAGGAAACCATTGGAATTCCAGGTTGGAGACAGAACTTATGTGAAGATCTTGTCGTGGAAAGGAATTGTTCATTTTGGAAAGAAAGGAAAGCTTAGCCCCGTTATATCATACCTTTTGAGTTCGTAGTGTGATTTGTCCTATTGCATATCGACTTAAGTTACCTCGTGAGCTTAGTGGAATACATGATGTGTTCCATGTATCCAATTTGAAGAAGTGTCTTGCTGATGAAGCTCTAGTTATACGACCCCTAAAAAAAGTTTGTATCGATGACAACCTAAATTTCACCAAGGAACCAGTTGAGATTATGGACGATAGGATTCAGAAACTTAGAAAGAGTCGGGTTAAGTTGGTGAGGGTAAGATGGAACTCTAGACGTGGTCCCGAGTTCACTTGGGAATGACAGGATCAAATGAAGCGCAAGTACCCTCATCTCTTTCCCATCTAGATTAGAAGCTGGAACTACAACTTAAATTTTGGGACGAATTTCCTAAACGAGGGGAGACTGTGACATCCCGTGTTTTCAAGTTAATATCCGTACGTTAATAAAATATAAAAAATATTTAAATGCATCATAAGACTTAATTTTATGATAATTAAGGTCATTTGAGTCCTAGCAAAGCCCCTTTGTGGATAAATTTTATAATTGGTAATTTTGAGAAATTACCGGGTCGCCTAGCGATAAAGCGTTTAACAAACGTTGGTGATAATTGAGTTAATTAAATTTGGTCAATAAATAATGAATATTATTACTTAATAAATATTAAGTGAAAATATTATTAGTCATGAATAATAATAATTAATATTATTACTTTGATCGCGTAAAATTAAGACTTTTTAAATATTGTCGTGATGCAACGTACAGTCCGTTGCACATTGTGTTATATCGCGTATAATTTTATTATTGACTTTTTGTCACTATTATTTAATGTTGCGAACTCTTGGAAAGCCTTAAATTAATACTATAATTTTATAGAAAATTTTCGTGTAAAACCCGAATGTTTAAGATTTTTACAAAAAAAATTAACGAGACCGACACCCGCCTTACACCCGATGGCATCTCACTTAGATATCCACCAGCCATTTTTAACATTTAATTACATGATTAGATTTCTCTAATCACCCTTGGTCATCTCTATATAAACCACCTCACACTCCATCTTTTACACACACTCAACCCACCCTTTCTCTCACTAGAAATCACCTACACACTATCCTCTTCCTTTCCTCTAAAACCCATGGCTGGAACCATCAAAGAACAGCCCTATTTCACATGATTTTGATCATCCAAGCTTGTTTCAAGCTTTGATTTCTGGATTTCAAGGATCCCTTATGAGTTTGGTGCAAAACATTGCATAAATCCTTCTTGAATCTTCAAAAGTAGTTCATCTTAGGTAAGAACTTTGAATTTTTATGACATGCAACATGACTCTTGGATGATTGTTGCAAGATTTGTTTACCAAAAACTAGTTTTTCTTGAAATCCAAGGTTCCAACAAAGAGTTTTAACAAAGAAATGTGTTTTAAAACAATGTGTGTGTGTGTGTGTGTGGTACTTATGCATATGTGTATAACGATTTTGTATTTTGTTGATTTTCTCTTGCATGCAAGATGATCCAACTTTTGTTTGAGGTTATGAACATTATATGAAACCCATCTCCAAAAGGAGTTTACCATAATGATGAAAATGGGTAATACATGATTGCATGTAAAGAATGATGTTCTTGAACCCATCTTGCACTTTGATTTCATGAGGGATTGAGATAATCCAAGAATAATGATGATCATGATCTGAATTCTTTTGGTTTTTAAGTAGGTTTTGTTGAAGTGAAAACTAAGAACACAAGATAAAATATATGATTTAGACTATGCATTTATGAAATCATATATATGTATGTATATGTGGTTTACACTTTTGTTCTTCATTTGTTCTTCACTTATAAGTTTAGAGATGATTTAAATGATCCATGCATATGGAGATCAAGATCTGGAGATTTTGGTATTTTTATTCAATATTTACTTAAAGAAAAGATAAAAACAAATTAGGATAAAAATACTCAAGTGTTGATTAGACATGAACACTAGGAAACCTTCCATAAAATATAATTGACAAGCCAAGTATCTTTATAAGATCTGGAGAATAAGAATTTTAAAACCATTAAAATATAGTTAAAATTTAGTAACTTTACTGAAAATAAAAGTTTTGATGATTAGGTTTAATCTCGTAAACGTTTTACGCGTTAAAAACGGTGTTTTCGGGTCGAAAACAAATAATTTCTCACAAGTTTGTTTTCGGACAGAAAATAATAAAGTGATTGAAGTTAAAAACTTATGTTTTTAAGTATATAACAAAACTATAACAAGCAAGATATTCGGTGATAACTTTATACGCGCGAAAAAGCCGAAAACCGACAATTTCGGGTAAAATTAATGGACTGTTTTGGAACTGATTTTTAACAAAATATTTTCAGAAGGTTTTTGGTATAAAAGAGTCATATTTAAATATATAAAATGGTCATAAGATATATGTGGTTTGAAATACGGTTTATGCGTGTAAAACCATGCTGTTACGGATTAAAAATCATCGTATACGGGTGAAATTTGGGTCAAACATAATAGGTCATATTTATATAATAAAACATGTCTACAATAATTTTATACATGTTTTACTACTTAAAACTAAATTATTTATTAAAAAGATTAATAAAAGTTGAGTTGTGTTAAATAAAGTAATATTTATAAAGTAATAAAATAAGAAATAGTTTACTTACTAGAACAAGAATATGAATATATCTTATTCTTAATCTTAAATAAATATAACTATGAATTAGTAAATACTTATTTATATAAATCTTTATTAATTATTCATTTTTTTATTTATTTGTTTGTATGATACATAACTTAGTAAATTTTGCGTTACATTTTTATATACTTTCACGTGTTTATTTTGTGTGTGTATTGTGGTTGTTGTTTAAGGGATTAAATGGTTGATTTAATAAATGAATACTTGTCACACTTAAATAAAGTGATTTAACTAAATCCAAAATCACCAACGGGATTTTAAAAATGGATTTCAAGATAAGTCTAGTGAGTTGGGTAAACAACTTACGTATTAGACTTATTACTCAACAATTAATAGATCCTTTGTGTATTGGGCGTTAATTGGTTGTTTAATTTTCGGGCTCGATTTTTGCTAGATCATCTCCTTTTCATATTTGAAGGTGAGTCCTTCGGCCCCATTTAAAATATTATTTTAATTGTTTTGGGGGAAAAGCATGAAACAATACTTTAGAATTTATGATGGGTTAAACAAGATAATATATTATGAAGGTATAAGTTGGGTCAGTGGTATGGATAGATACCATTGAGCCCCTAAATCCCCCTATAATCATTAACCTCAGGGGTGAGGCCACAGAGTATATTGGTAGATCTATCGGGTTAGAATGGCCCGCTCTCGCGACCAGTCACGCTGGTCAGGTTGTGGCGAGGGAGTTTATATGTCTGGATAGTTGTGGGGCAACGACGTGTTTTTTGGTTTAATTATGGACTTATTACCTGAATTTATCATAATACCTAGCTAGTCTATGTGGAATATATTATACTCTGTTTCATCATATTGTTTTCAAAACGAATGTTTGCGAGACTAAAAACCCCGATCGCTCACCAACTTTATGTTGACTTTATTACCCTTCATGCTTTTCAGGGTTATAGGTGAGCTCTATGTGGAATTTCCGGGAATAAGTCTTTGGAGGGTCAAACGTTTAATTATCTTTTATTAAATAAAAGACAATGTATTTCCAACCAATAAGAATTTGCACGATGTTAAGATCGTTGATAATTAGTATGAATTTATACCGACTAATGTATGGTTTTACATAATTGGCGTTATTGATGGACACGTTTGACTATAGAAGTTGGACTAACTCCAACTTTCGTTACCACCTCGTCACGCGACCTTCTGCTGCGATTTTCGGGGTGTGACAGAAGTCAGGATAATATATTATGAAGGTATAAGTTGGGTCAGTGGTATGGATAGATACCATTGAACCCCTAAATCCCCCTATAATCATTAACCTCATGGGTGAGGACACAAAGTATATTGGTAGATCTATCGGGTTAGAATGGCCCGCTCTCGCGACCATTCGCGCTGGTCAGGTTGTGACGAGGGAGCTTATATGTCTGGATAGTTGTGGGGCAACGACGTGTTTCTTGGTTTGATTATGGACTTATGACCTGAATTTATCATAGTACCTAGCTAGTCTATGTGGAATATATATTACTCTGTTTCATCATATTGTTTTCAAAACAAATGTTTGCGAGACTAAAAACCCCGATCGCTCACCAACTTTATGTTGACTTTATTACCCTTCATGCTTTTTAGGGTTATAGGTGAGCTCTATGTGGAATTTCTGGGAATAAGTCTTTGGAGGGTCAAACGTGTAATTATCTATATTAAATAAAAGACAATGTATTTCTAACCAATAAGAATTTGCACGATGTTGAGATCGTTGATAAATAGTATGAATTTAGACTGACTAATGTATGGTTTTACATAATTGACGTTATTGATGAACACGTTTGACTATAGAAGTTGGACTAACTCCAACTTCCATTACCACCACGTCACGCGACTTTCCGCTGCGATTTTCAGGGTGTGACAGTATGGATGATGCAGAATCCTCTAAGAGTTGATAATAATATACTAAGTATAAATACACAAAACACAAGAGAATAGTTTTTCAAGATACTTGTATATATTACTTCTCAACTCAAAGTGTTACATGACTCTTACAAGCATGATACATGAGTTACAATGAGAAACTATATATACTACTATCTACAGCCGTATATACTTTGATTCCAGCTGGAACTTACATCTACACAAATACTACATTACTAGAAGTAAGGTATCTTAGATAAAATACTATCTAAGATTTGGTAGTCATGACATGTCTATGACTTATCTTTTGTCACCAACTAAATTTGGTAACTGTACTAACTGATAAGAAATGAACAGTGGAATAAAGTATGGTCAACTACATGGGCATAGAAAAGCACCATGCAGTATCTCTGAGATTTGTTGTGGAGTGTCAGAGGGACCATACTTATGTCCACTGGTTCATAGTAGGTTCATCCAAAGGTTAATTGGCTTCGGAAGAACAAGTTCTTCTGAAGCCACTTATACTTCGAAAGAGGCTACTTCTTCCGAGACTTAAGTCATTCTTCAGGCCTTTATGCTTCGGATGTCATTGTCTTGAATTCTTCTAAGTGTTGAACTTCGGAAGAAGGAAGACTTTGTTTTCGGAAGTTGGAGTTCCTCTTTGGAAGCTCTTTCAGACTTAATCTTTGGAAGCTCAATATTTTCCTTCAAAAGTTCTACTTTTGCCTTCGGAAGTGTTTGATTAGGTTGCACCAGCCTTACTTTATCCAACACTCTTGTACATCATTATCATAATGTATGCTTTGTATATATCAGTTAGCCCATAACTGTGTTGATTTATGTGTGATTGCAGGCTTACCATCATGCTTAATCAATTTTGTAAATTGACTAAGTATAAGAAACATCTACAGATGAACATATTGTTCTTCCGTAGATAATATGATGCGGATGAACAACTTGCTGCAGATGAAGTCTACCAAGTGAAGATTCCTACGGAAGGAAAAACTCCTACGGAAGACCAATAATCTACGGAAGACCAACACTTGCATGTACTTTACCAAGTACATCATGTCAACAAGTCAAACACTGAGTGATGTCATAAAGTCAACTCCTACGATATATATATACATACATACATATATAAATATATATATATATATATATATATATATATATATATATATATATATATATATATATATATATCTTATGCTTAGCTTTAGCATCTAGCTACTTCCCTATATAAAATCTTTTCATTGAAAAAATATTTTCTAATGTTACATTGTTCGATTTGTTTGTCTTTTTTTAGGTTATGTCTTAACTAAATACTCGGTTTATTGTCAAAATTAGAAGACGAGTAAGAATGCTTATGGATATTTGTAGAACCCACCTATATAGTAACTTTTAAGTTGAAGGTTTGTGTTTTATTTATTAAAGAAAAATACACGTGTTTTTAAGGTTGTCCACCAATTTATGTTGTTAAAATGCATTGGGAGTGTCTCTGGTCTTAGTTTCATTAAGACATTTTAGTTTAGCTACACTTACTTAAAAAAGAAAAAGAAATGACTATAACCATTAGTGTTAGTTAAAATATGTAGACGACACATTTATATAAATTATGATCATTTCTAGTGTCAAACCTAATGAAGGTATGAAACCCTATATACTACAAGGGTTTTAAGGGGAACCACCTTTGATGCGAGGTCAAAGGTGCAGCAACCTCTAGTGTTGTCCAATAGTCGGAATAAAGCATTGATAGCAACTAAGCAAGGAATACTAATGTTCATTATTTAACTAAATAGAAGCAACTAAGTTGACACCGAAAGGAAAGGCAACAATAGCAACTTAGTTACTACTAAGACTTTCCACTGATATAACTATCAACCACCTACAATTATAACCGCCAATTGATGCCCTTTTGCTATTAGTTAAAACGATTGGTTGTGTAGATTTCCTTACTATATAATAATCTTTGGTGTGATTTCTCATAAATTCTTCATAACAGAACTTACATATTTGTTATTGTTATTTTCTATTTGAACTATCGGATTGATAATTTGTGAGTACAAACAAAATATTTCAATTCAGAAGTGTGATTTATGTGATTCTGAGACTTATAGGATGAACTCTCATTATTTCAAAAATAATTCTGAAAATATAAATACAACTTACCTTCTAGTCTAAAATGTTTATATATGTATATGTATGTATAAGAATATATAAGCGCACACACACATACATATATATATTTATATATATATATATATATATATATATATATATATATATATATATATATATATATATATATATATATATTTATATTTATTTTAGCAGTACATATATAAATCATAAATATATACACATACATACATGCATACATATACACATGTATATATGTATGTACATCCTTGCTCATGCATACATATAGTCGATACATCATGCTATTTTATGTAGTTGGATAGGAAATCCATTAACCAATCTAGCTGATGGGAAGAAAGACATTCTATCCTCCTTAACTTGGCTCCACCTGAGACATATAAGGGACTTTGTCATATGAAATTCTTATTATACAATCATATCCATACAAATACATGTTTATTAGTGAATATACAAATACCAATTACTAAAAGCAAGCTCACATAATGAAATCATACCTGTAAGACATTACAAAGTAATGCAAAAACAACGAGATTTGAAGCCGAGCCAACTCTGCACCAGGACACAAACGAGATCCTCCTCCAAATGGTGAATAGAATGGACTATTCCTCCAATTACTTTTATCCTTTGATCAAGAATATATATTAGTTTCATATAATGGTGTTGCCACATAAGTATATATACAAATTAAGATGTGAATATATAAAGTTCACCTGGTTTATGGGATCCATCCATCTAAAAGGATTAAAAGTAGTGGCTCCTTCGTAAAAGTTTTCGTCCTGATGAACCGCGGATAAAAATGGAACCACAAAGCTTCCTTTGGGAATGATATAATCTGCAATATTATGTATTATGTGCATAAGAACTTATGAGTAGTTATATTAGCAAAGTAATAGGGTGGAATAAGTAAGATGTATCGTGCTACTTTTTAGTGCTATATAGATATATAGTGTTCGATGCTTGTTTTTATGTGTTATATATTTAAATACATTGGGTGGATCTAAGTAAGATCTACCGTGCTAATTTTTGTGTTATATACACATATAGTATTCGATGGTTGTTTTTATTTGTTTTATATTATTTAACATATTTAGTACTAAAGTAAAACTAATTTTTTTAATAAATTTGAAAAGCGAGACAATTAAAAATTGACTTAACTGAATAACAAGCTTAAACATTTTACAAAGAATGTACCTTGATACTCAACATCTTCTTTTGCTTCCCTCATTAACCAAATGGCAATCCCACCTAAACGAAGAGTTTCATCAATTACCTGCATCAAGTTACAATAAATACATTCAACAAAATGAACTTTGCTAGCTAGTTATAATATTTGTCCATACATTTCAAAATTCAATTATTTATTTGTTTTACAAAAAATGAAAATATTTTCATTTCAAAGATTATTTTTTTTCCATCTGATGTTAAGGATCTCTTTTTATAAGTCTACTTACATTGAGAATCGCAAGAATAGCATAATGTACTTTGTGCATAAAGTTCATTGGAATACCTCTAAAGGTTGGATGAAATTAATATCTATACATAATTCGAATGTAAAGAAACTGACAAATACAAATGGATGGAGACAATAATAACCTAAACTAATGTGGGCTAACATCACCCCTCAATCGAAACGGTGGCGGGCGACAAACAAGGCGATCATGAAAGAACTCAAACTAAGGTCTCGGGACATTTTTGTTGAATATGTCCACAACCTGAAGCTTTGTAGGAACAAAGGACGTCCATTGTTTGCTAGATGTAACTAACTCATGAATGAAGTGGTAATCTAAGTTAATGTGCGTTGCGCGCTTGTGAGAGTCCGGATTCTAAGTGAGAAACAAAGCGCTCCTGTTATCACAAACTAGTGTGGGCCTGTCAAGCAGTAAAGAATGCAATTCGCGTAATACGTGAGTTATCCATATAATGTTCAGTTGTAGTGTTAGTCATGGCGCGATACCCAGACTCACATCTGGAACGAGAAATAGTAGGATGTTTCTTAGCACTCCACGATACAAGGTTACCCCATAAGAAGATAGACTAACCATAGGTGGAATGACGAGAGTTGATGCATCAAGTGTAATCTACGTCAAAGTAACCAAGAACTGAAATGTTGGATGGTTTGGAGAAAACAAGACCATAGGAGTGTGTACCCTTCATGTACCGAAGTACCCGTTTTACACATTGCAAATGAGTGATGGCGGGTGAGTGTAGAAATTGACTAACCTGGTTGACTGCGTATATCAGGGTGAGTGATGGTTAGGTACCGAAGAGCACCAACAAGTGACAGATACAAGGTGTTATCCGAGTGAGGAACACCTTTAGGCGTGAGAGTTTGGTTGACAACTAGAGGTGTAGATACTGGCTTGCAATCATACAAGTCAGCTCGTTTGAGAATTTCAGCAGCATACTTAGATTAAAAGAGAAAAAGACCATTGGGTGTGAGTGAGGCTTCTAGACCCAAAAAATAGTTAAGAGTGCTAAGGTCCTTTATAGCAAATTTATTATGGAGAGTCGTAATGAAACGAGTCATAGCTTCTATGAGTTTCTAGTCAAGATCAGGTCATCAACGTAAAGAAATCGGTAAATAGGCAATCATCTCGGTTGAGAAAAAAAGAGAGGGATCTGCGCGACTGCCAACAAAGCCGTTTTTAAGTAAGAAGTCACTCAACCGTTGAAACTAAGCACGCAGGGCTTGTCGAAGACCATAAATAGCTATGTTCAGAAGACATACATAATCCGGAAACTGAGGGTTGACAAACTCGGGTGGTTGTTCCATGAAAACTTGTTCAGTAAGTTGGCCATGTAAGAAATCATTATTTACATCCAATAATGTAGTGACCAGTTGTTTGTGATGGCTAAAGAGAGCACCATTGAATTGTTGCAGCTTTAACCACGGGACTAAAGCTGTGTGAAAAATCTAACCCCAGTGTGAGAACCCTTGGGCCACTATACGGGCTTATATCGGTCGATTAACCCATCAGATCCGTATTTTATGCGAAACAACCATTTTGAACCAATAAAATTTTGTGACGAAGGTTAGGGAACAACTGTCCAAGTTTTATTGTTGCTAAGTGTAGCAAGCTCATTATGCATAGCCTTAATCCAGTGGGCATGTTTAGAAGCAGACCTGTACCCTTTTGGATCTAAGTTAGCATATAAGACCGAGTGAAGAGCCGTGATACAAACTCGACACGAAGTTTAGGTTTAAAAGTACCTACCTTAGCCCTTATTGTCATCAGATGAGTGGAGGTTATGAGTGGTGGTGGTAGGAGTAAGGCAGTATTTGGTGGTGGTGAGACAGCAGGTGATGGGGACTCATCAGATGACGAGTCAACTGTGGAGGAGGAGTGCGCTGGGTTGGAAGGTGCTGTAACAGGCTTGATAGGGTTCGTACGGGGTGGGTTTAGTGGTGCAACCATTATAGGTGAGGCTGCCGGTAGGGGTGCATCACAACACGGCTATGGATGAGCAACTGTATAGGGTACAGGTTTTGGGTGTTTACTTATAATGGAGCAGGGGTAGGATCGATGTATGTATGCCAAGAGAGAGTATCAAAGGATGGTGGCGTAGAGGTACCTTTGTAAGGGAAACTAGTTTCATTTAACCCGCACATGTCAAGTTATGTAAGTCCAATTAGTAGTCGGGTCGAGACACTGATAGCCCTTGTATTGAGGACAATATCTCATAAACACACAAAGAAGGCTGCAAGGGGATAGTTTGTGCATCGGATAGTCTCTTAAATAAGGGTAAACAAGACAACCAAAAATGCATAGATTATCATATTTGGTTGTTGTGTGAAATAAAAGCTCAAACGGTGACTTGTCTCCTAAGATTTTGGTTGCGAGCCGATTAATTATGTAGAAAGTGGTTCTAAAAGCGAGCACACAATAAATAGACTAGACATGACTATTAAATAACAAAGCTAAAATTGGTTTCATAATGTGTCGATGTTTCTGTTCGGCACGTCCATTTTGTTGTGGTGTATTTGGATATGAGAACCGGTGAAACGTGCCATTGTCAGCAAAGATCTACTTGACATGATTGTTTTAAAATTCAGTTCCCCCATCACTTTGAAAAACCTTAATCTTACTTGAGAATTGTGCTTGCACAAACTTCATTAAAATTAATAAGACATCTTTAAATGGAGATTTGGTTTGCAACAGGTAGAACTAGGTGAAGCATGACTAATCATCCTAAAAATGACGTAGTATTAGCTATTGTCTACCCTAGTAACCGGGGAATATCCCCACCGATCACAATGAACAAGGTTAAGGGGATTAGATGCATGTTGATCATCATTATTAAACAGTAAATGATTTGACTTAGATAATTCACAAGAGTTGCACAAAGCTAGTTTAGGTAATATAGATGTAAGGTTCAATAACCATGTTTATTAAGTGACAAAATTGTATCATGAGATACATGTGCCAACCGCGAGTGCCAAAGTTCAAACGAGGCTTTATTTGTTGATGACAAAAAAATTTGAGGCTCGAATTGAAGAATATAGAGGCCGTTCTCAAATCTTCCTTGTGCTACTACTTGCTTCGTTATTTGATCGTGTATGTAAAAGTATTGTTGGGAAAACAACACACCTAATTCATAATGAGTGGTAAGTTTACTAATCCACAAGAGATTATTCATGAGGTGTAGAACAACCAAAACATCCTGAATTGAACATTAGTAGTAATGTTTTTATGACCAATATGAGATATGGGAAGAGAAATACCACTTCCATAACTGACTTTGGTGTCACCTAAAAATGGAGAACTGTTCGGCACAGACTGAGGAGATGCAACCATATGATCTATGGCACCCATATCAGCGGCAAACCAATTAGGTGACTAAGAATTTAGATTGCAAGTAGCATGAAAAGCCTTAGCCAGTGTCCGAATTAGTAGCACTAGATAATGGCGCATGTAAAAACAAACGAGGGGAAGTCGAAGTATAGTGCCCATTTTGGCGACATAATTGACAATGTGATAGCCAACGACAAACTCGGCCACAACCACCCCAACCTGACCCTCGAGAAAACTGGCTACCACCATGATTACCCCTACCATAATTTGAGTTGAAAGCAACCGGAGGAGTAGTTGGTCCATGAGTGGAATAGTAAACAAGTTCATAATATTTAGCTTGAGGCATTAATTTGCGAAGAGGTGGGTGGGTTTGATAGCCCGAGTGGTTGTGGAAAATATCACAAATTCGAGGTCGAGACCACAAAGGAATAGGTGAGACTTTTCAGATTCAACAACTGGTTGGCCGGTGGAAGCTAAACTGATCACACACATATTTGAACTGGTGACCAAAACCACCAACAGTGACCATCCCTTTGGAAATCTCACACAGTTGATCCCGAAGATGTTGGATTCTTTCAATCGATGTGTTGTTGAATGCGGTTGCAAGTGCCAACCAGATCGACCAAGAGGTTTCAAGTGCCAACTAGATCGACCATTCGCTTCGGTAAGGGAAGCATTTAGAATCATTATCGCCTTTCGTTCGTCAATCAGCCATGTGGTATAGAGCGGATTCAGAATCGTTTTGTCACCTTGAGTGATTTCGACAAAAGGGCATCAGTGCCATCGACATGGGATAGCAGCTTTTGGACAGTTAGGACCGAAACCATTTGATTCTTCCAATATAAGTAATTGGTAGGGGTAAGCTTGACAATGATCATATGCATGATCGAGCTCATAGATGGGGCTAACTCAGAGGGAGAAGTAGCAGAGGAAGAAGAAGATGCCATGGAAGAGAGAAAGAGCTGAAGAGATGGGAGGGAAACGAAGTGAAATGGTAGGGAAAGTTAATGGTATGATACCATGTGATAAAGTTGATTGGAATACCTCCAAAGGTTGGAGGAAAATAATATATATATATATATATATATATATATATATATATATATATATATATATATATATATATATATATATATATATATATATATATATATATATATATATATATATATATATATATATATATATATATATACACGCATACATAATTCCAATGTAAAGAAACTGACAAATACAAAAGGATGGACACAATAATAAGTATCCTAAATTAATATGGGCAAACAAAAAGTAATGAGAAGAGATATAGGAGCCGTTAAATAACCGCCTTGTGTTTTGGATTTGATGTACTTATTACAAATAGATCATGGAGTTCTCATTGTTCTCAACTTTTTTTTACTTCCAAATTAGAAATCTATATAGATATTATATAAAGTAGTCGGTAAAGATAAAATGCATAGACTTACATGCTGAGTAAATGACATTGATTTATAGTCCTCCCATGTTAGGATATCAACTTCACCAAACAATTCGAGGCTCTTATTCCTTATTCTTCGATGCTCCTCCTACAAAACAAAATCAACATACTTTATATTGGTCAAAATGTCATCATGATATTGAATTTGTTTTTGAATATATAATTATCAAAGTCAAAAAACATGGTTTTGTATGTTACACAAAGCTTATATGTTCAAAGTTATGATTTGAACCATTTGAGTTTTGCTATAATTTGTTATCAAACTTTAACCATATTATCTTTTTATACATGCTTGAGACTTTAACTTGAATCGTTATGGAATATTGATAATTATATGTGTACATATGGCACAAAAGTTCAAAAGGGAGCCTTAAAAATAAGAAAGTAGAGAAACAGATCACCCGAATTCCGATTAAACTCATTCTTATGGCATTGGAAGCGGCTCATGGAATGATTATAAGGAGGAAAAAAATTAGAAGAGAATTTATTAAATGTTAAATTTTATTTGTGGAGAATTTCATATATATTTGGCCTGAAGATGTCCAAATTAAATAAAAGATCATATTTACCTAATTTATTTGAAATATTTCACGAATTGATCATTTTACTCTAATTTTTCTATGACTTAAACTTTTTATATTTATATATTTTAACATTAAATTT
The DNA here is from genome assembly GCA_025215565.1 of Flaveria ramosissima. Taxonomy (NCBI): domain Eukaryota; kingdom Viridiplantae; phylum Streptophyta; class Magnoliopsida; order Asterales; family Asteraceae; genus Flaveria; species Flaveria ramosissima. The sequence continues at coordinate 14,633,437 of CM046034.1, forward strand.
ATATTGTTACTCATTAACAATATTTTTCTCAAAATATGAGATTTACTTTAGGTGAACAACATCTAGATTTGCATCGAGAAACCGACCCAGACCAACTTGATATACCCAAGAAAACCAATATTCGATTCAAGGATCATGGGATCAAATTTATCATCTACGTGGTGCTCCACTCCTAACCCGCCAAAAGCCAGAGAAATCCAATTGTCTGAGAATATAATTTAAATCGAATCTAATAAACCTGACTTAAGCAAGAAATTCATTCATTTGCACTCACCACTTGAATATGGATGTGCTAATTGCTATAAATATTTGAAGGTCACACATAAATTTTATTGTCGCTGCTTGATTATTTTTAAACCCATTAATCTTGTGAATATTCAAACGTCAATCAAGATTTGGGTTTAAACAATAATAACATTTTCTAGTTGCTGCAAAAAGTATTGACAACTTCTGGCTAGCAATATCAAAAATATTAAACCTAGATATTGATACTAAATGCTTAGCATCAAGATAGCAACAATTATAAGTAACCGAAAGCTCTTAACATTTTTCATTATGCGTAAAAATTCAAGCTAGGTCTAGATAACATCACAACAATGATCCATTCCTAAATAAGAACTCCTAAGCGTGAAAAAATTTCATAACAATCAACACTTGTAGGCTAAAAAAATAAGCATCGACTATATATTTTACTAATACTACAATTAGCAACAAACATCATACAAAAGATTTATGGAATCCTAGGAGCACGATAGAAAGTCAATTTGTCAAAAGTTACATTTAGAAGAGTATGTGTGGTAACCACAATTCACTGTAGTAGATGGATCTTCTTGACAAGTATCTTGAGGGACTTTATGAAATATGTTCCTAGAAAACAAATACCATTACCTTCATCACAGTAAACCCCGCGGGTGTCACTATGACTAGCCTTCGACGTGAGAATAAGATTTCAGCTAAGAAGGATGATTGTAAAGGAAGAAAATATATTGACAGTAAGTAGTTGATTATACTGAATGCTCCTCTTCATGAAGAAGAAGAAAATCATATATACTATTTGTTTCTTTTACCACACCACATGAAGCTATCATGTCTAATGTAATCATTGGCATCTTATCTTCATGACATAATGAGACTATTATAAGTTATTTTAGTGGTTTAGGAATCAATGTCTTTTTCCATTGTGTCCTTCTTTGGTTGGGAGATGCATATCTTCTTTCATTAAAATGGTCAATAATAAGAATATCTTTTACCATACTTTATTGACTGCATAGACGCACTTTTTAGTCACCTTTGCTTATGTGAATGTATGTTAACGTAGATGAAGCCGCTTCCTCTTCTAAGAGGAGCTTTAACTATCGGTACTTTCTTTTATCCATTTGCGTCCTCTCAACCTTATCACTAGTATATTTAATGTAATAATTTCATTTCTTCCTTATAGACATATTGGTCCTTCTTTATGGGTTAATCCGGATGTAGGCTATTTAAGTCCCCGTATTTTGTTGCATAATTATTTAATGGATTTCTTGAACCCTCTACCATTTTATTATTTTTTTGTAAGCACTAAGTTTATCTTCTTGAGGCCTAGATGCCACTGATTGAAACGACAATTGTCATTGCTATTTTCCTTGATATCGACAGTTATTATTTAAAGTATTCATTTTTCTTCTTATGGTTTTTCCTTTTTCTTATTTTCTTAGCCATGTGTGTTATGATCTTCATGTGAGATGATGTAATTTGTGTGTGTTTCACATTTGCCTTCTTATTATAAAATAGATTCTTATAACTTCGTATATTATCATCATTTCTTGCTTCTCTGTCATTTTATCATTTGAGTATCTATTTGTAGGCTAGTTCATATAATTTCTTTTTCATTGAGTTTATTTGAAAAGTGTTGACCTTGTCCAAAGATGAAAATTTACATCATCTCAAGTGAAGATCATAAGATCGTTCTAAGTGATTTGGTAGTAACCTATACAAAAACCATTTCTTACATGTTGGAGCATTATTAGTTGAATTTCTCCTAAGTCCATCTGCTAGGGTTTCTTAAGAGCACCCATTTTGAAATTTATTTTCGATGTCAAGGTGGCGTTGCTTCGGTCCCCTTATTTCATTGATTATACTAGCTTTATGGTGATGGTGATTGGTTCACCTTTAAGCGTTGTCAGATGACCACATTCAAGCATAGTTGTGACAGAATATCGACATATTGTAATCTAAATGAATTGAAAGAAAATTTCCTATGTCTTGAAACAATTCCTTTTGAACATTTTTCATTGTTGCAATATTATGGCAAAGATTAATGATAAGGCTCCAGATGTTTATGTTGTTCCTTTTCAGTTGTATGGCCTTCCTACAACTACCGCCACTTACCCTGATCCCTTTCTAGTTATCATGTGTATGAGTCAAATGTATGACACATCTCTTCGGCATCCTATGAGGGTTGGAAAAGGTTTGTGTGTCTTTTCCAAAATTAATTAAAGTTATATTGTGTTAATTCTATTGCTTTATTTTGTAGAAATGACTCGGTCTAGGGTTCTGGAAAGGCATTAATTTCACAACAAGGGCGGTGTTGGATGATGATCCATTTGGGCCTTCTAGTAGTGGTTGGGTAAGGGTCTAATTCTACCCAGCCAGTTATTGTGAATGTGATAAGCAGTGCTGATTAGTATGACAACCTTATCTGTATTTATAATAAGAAGAAGTTTGGATCCCCCTCATCCTTATTCAAGCACAAAGGAAGAAACCTTTAAAGAATAGACTAATAGATATTAACAAATCAAAGCCATTTGTTCCCTCATGGGGGTTGTTACGTGGTTCGCTTTTGAACAATCCAAAAATTGCAAAGGAGTTTCTTAATTAGATTTTTCTTAATGCCAAAAGATTGTATTACCAATCCTTAGTGACTTGGAGTTTAAGCGACTACTACAGCCTATCCTTGTGTGATAATTTGGTTCAAGGAGATGAAGTTATATAAAAGATGGAGCATCATGAGAAGTCATCAAAGTTGGCTCTTAGGGTTGATAGTTGTTTAAGAAACTAGTCTTCTCATTTATTCATGGAGAAAATTTCATTTTGGAGTAGGTTACCAAGCTGAAGGAACATGTTAAGAAATAATTAAAGGAAAAAGCTTTCTAGAAACAACTTTTATAAATGAAATCAGATCTTTCTATGTTGAGGGCCACCTTTGAACATTGTACATCTAACATCACTTATATAGCAAAGTAAAACCATAGGTATCAATTGGAGTTGAAGCAGGCAAATATTTCTTTACTTTTATGGGTTTCACACTTATTTTATATAATATTACGTATACGTAACACTCTTCGTTACTGTATTTATGTTCAACATATATTTAATAGATACTTACATATCATTTAACATTTAAAAAAAAGAAACAAAAATTATATATTACGTCAATAGTTTTCATGATTTTATTTGGTTTTCCAATAATTGTTGGTTTTCTTATGAGTCACTCCTATATATATGATGTTTACAACTCTATAAGTTATACATATTTTTGTTCATTATAAGATAGAATAGAATTTAGCATTGAAAGAAAGGGAAGAAGGACACGTCTAACCTACTAATTTAATGGATATTGACCTAACTTTTACATGAGGATAATTAAGTCAAATATGGTCAGGATCATTACAGAACCATTTTTTATTTTCGGAACCAAAAGAACCAATGATTTACGTAAATGTAAATTACAAATCATTGATTTACATAAATGTAAGTTAAAGTTGTTGATATTTAGTTGTTTTACATAGGGTATTGTTCATGTCTGATATACACATATGTAAAATAGTTTAAGTATTAGCAGACTTAATTTACATTTATGTAAATCAATGGTTCTGTGGTTTCTAATGATGCTAACCCTATATATATATATATATATATATATATATATATATATATATATATATATATATATATATATATATATATATATATATATATATATATATACATACATACATATATATATACATACATACATACATACATACATACATACATATATATATATATATATATATATATATATATATATATATATATCATATTTAGCATAGTCGATGGACCATGTTAAATGTCAACTAGTCCAGTTACTTTCGCAAAACCACAACTTAGCCCTTCAACTTAACCCTCACTTATGTTTAGTTATAACTTAGCCACCCATTCAATGTTACAATTTAAGCCCTCAAACTTCTAATATTCAAGTTGCCCCTATGCTATATATAAAATATGTTCTTAATTGAATTTTTTTTACTAAATTCATTTTTTCGTAAGCATCTTCCACTCATTATTTTCTTCTAAAAAATAATTTGCGGTAGTGTTTAATTTTTTTTTTGGCATCTCGATATTGGTTATATTAAAAACAAATTTGTATTCAAGTTAGGGTAATGATTTGGGTATCATAAGGTATATGAACCGAATGTAACGTGCTGTTACCATGAAAAATGAGACCGGTACTTAACAAGGAACATCAAAACCATTATATCTGTAACACCCGGAAATTTTCTTTGAAGCCGACGAAAGAAGAAAAGAAATAAAGTCCAAAGTCGAGGGACCAAACTTGTCAAAACGGGAAGAAACTTCGGTGAGTGTGAGTATATAAGGGAGAGGGCAGCCCTTACCCTCTCCCCCACACTCAAAAATCAGCCAAAGAAAGAAGAGAAGAGAGAAAGAAGAGAAAAGAGGAAAAACCGTTGGTTCGGGTTGCTTCGAGTGGCCAAAATCGTTGAGGAGCGAGTCAAATCGAAGCCCTTGTCTTTGTGCTCGTTTGTGTGAGTTCTAGGAACCCCCTTTTACTTGTTTTCAACCGATTTTGGGGCTGGAAAGCATCAAAAACCCGTTTTTATATATGTGTGTTTATGACCCAATTGGGTGTGTTGCGTGTGATGCGTTTAGAGTTTGTTTCCGGGCTTGTGTGTGCTTGTATGGTGTTGTGGTATACATCCCTAAGGTCTAAGATGGTTGATTTAGGCTTAGAATGGGTTTGGATGAGCTTGGAGGCCGAAAATGGCAGATTGGGTTCGGGATGAACTCCTTTCTGCATCAGCTAGGGCTAGGCGACCGACTGGAGGCCATACGGCCGACTGGGGGCGATTGAGGTTCATTCGCACGATTGGGGTTCAGTCGCACGATTGATAGTTCATTCGCACGACTAAGATTTCATTCGCACGATTGGGGGTCCAGTCGCATGGGGAGTCATACGAATGAGGGTCCAATCGCATAGGTGCTTAGTCGCATGAGTCCATTCGCATGAGGTCAGTCGCATAGGTGCTCATTCGCATTAGTTCCATCCGCATGAGGTCCATACGCACGACTGGGTGTTCATTCGCATAGATGTTCATCCGCATGAGTCCAATCGCATGATGTTCAGTCGCCTGGAGGCCATGCGACTGAAGGGTGTCCAAGTTGAGGGCAGTCGGGCTATTAGAAGGATGAGATGGTCAGAGTTGAAAAGGATGGTGATTGAGGAGTTTTGTCCTCACCGTGAGATGGATAAAGTTGAGAGGGAGTTCCTGCAGCTGAAGGCGGGAACGATGACACATCAACAATACACTACCAAATTCAATGAAATGGCACGGCTGGTGCCGGATCAGGTGACACCTCTATCACGAAAGATCAAGAGGTATATTCATGGCTTGCCAGCGGACATCTGTAGGCACATGATCGTTGCCCGACCGAGCACGTTTAGGTCGGCAGTTGATTTGGCGGGGAGGTTGTATGATGAAAGAACTGTAGTGGTGGTGGCTGAAGACAGCGAGAAAGGTGATGGAGACCAGAACTGGAGGGGGAAAAGAACTGGACGGGGTGGTGTCCCGACGAATAATAAGCACGCACGGAGGAATGACCGTCGTGTGGTCACACCCGGTGCGGAGTCGGACAGATGTCGTAAATGCGGGATGGAGCATTCGGGAGAATGCAAAAGGGGACCAAACACTTGCTTCAAGTGTGGGAAGCCTAGTCATGTGGCTAGGGAATGTGGAACTGTGAGATGTTATAATTGTGGAGAAATTGGCCACATGAGCAGGGACTGTAAGAAGCCAAGGGCGGAAGGTTCGGGAGTGAAGAGGACCGGAGGAGAAGGACAGAGGGCGAACGCAGCGCCTACACGATGATGCAGGAGGAGGCTAGGGCAGACCCCGATGTTGTGTCAGGTATGTTTCTAGTAAATAAATCCTTAGCCTTTGTGTTATTCGATGCTGGCGCTAGTAAAAGTTTTATTCCTGCTGCTTTCTGTGCTAAATTGCCTATTAGTGGTAAGAATATAGATACGCCCTTCGATGTGATCCTAGGAGTGGATCGTTTGGCAGACTACGAGGCGAACACGGTGTGTCGCAAAAAGATGATACGGTTGACAGCGCCTGACGGGATCATGGTGATGGTTTAAGGTGATTGAGTCACGACGATTCCGAAGGTGATTTCGATGGCAGTGGCGGGAAAGTGCATGAGGCGTGGAAGTATTGCCTACTTGGCCGATGTAAGGTATGTGGATACACTAATATCCCAACTGTCCGATGTACCGAGACCCGTGTAAAGATTATTGGTGGCCGGGTATGAAGCGTGATATGGTGGAGTACGAGATTAAATGCCTTACTTGTTTACAAGTGAAGGCCGAGCACCAAATGCCGTATGGGAAGTATTGAGGTGATCGAGGCCACGACCGAGAAGCTCGAAAGGATCAAAGCCTTGATGAAGGTAGCCAAAGATAGACAAGAAGTTGTGTGTGGATAAACGACGTAGACCGATTGAACTCCAGGTGGGAGACTGGAAAAGAGATGAGACAGTATTGCCCGCGATGGTTTAAGGAATAACAGGTTTCGGGGACGAAACCTATATAAGGGGGTAGACTTGTAACACCAGAAACTTGTCTTTGAAGCCGACGAAAGAAGAAAATAAATAAAGTCCAAAGTCGAGGGACCAAACTTGTTAAAACAGGAAGAAACTTCGGTGAGTGGGAGTATATAAGGGAGAGGGCAGCCCTTACCCTCTCACCCACACTCACAAATCAGCCAAAGAAAGAAGAGAAAAGAGAAAGAAGAGAAAAGAGGAAAAAATGTTGGTTCGGGTTGGTTTGAGTGGCCAAAATCGTCGAGGAGCGAGTCAAATCGAAGCCCTTGTCGTTGTGCTTGTTTGTGTGAGTTCTAGGACCCCACTTTTCTTGTTTTCAACCGATTTTAGGGCTGGAAAGCATCAAAAAGCCATTGTTATATGTGTGTGTTTATGACCCAATTGGGTGTGTTGCGTGTGATGCGTTTAAAGTTTGTTTCCGGGCTTGTGTGTGCTTGTATGGGGTTGTGGTATGCATCCCTAAGGTCTAAGATGGTTGATTTAGGCTTAGAATAGGTTTGGATGAGCTTGGAGGCCGAAAATGGCAGATTGGGTTCGGGATGAACTCCTTTCTACATCAGCTAGGGCTAGGCGACCGACTAGAGGCCATACGGCCGACTGGGGGGGCGATTGAGGTTCATTCGCACGATTAGGGTTTAGTCGCACGATTGATAGTTCATTCGCACGACTAAGATTTCATTCGCACGATTGGGGGTCCAGTCACATGGGGAGTCATACGAATGAGGGTCCAATCGCATAGGTGCTTAGTCGCAAGAGTCCATTCGCATGAGGTCAGTCGCATAGGTGCTCATTCGCATTAATTCCATTCGCATGAGGTCCATACGCACGACTGGGTGTTCATTCGCATAGATGTTTATCCACATGAGTCCAATCACATGATGTTAAGTCGCCTGGAGGCCATGCGACTGAAGGGTGTCCATGAGGAGAAGTGTAGTTCGACTTCTGACTTTCGGGGGAAAGTGCAGATGTAAGTTTTGACGTAAATGTTCCCATAAGAGCATGTAAGATGACTGTTATGACCTTAGAGAGCATGTTGGGCATGATGATGATGATGCTGCATGTTTATGCATGTTATGTATGTATGATGTTGCCCTATATGATGATGATGATGGTGTATGATATGTTCCTTATTATGATATATGTTTATCTTTCTTGTGGCTTTACGTGTCGTGTTAATGAATGAATGAAATATTATGTAACGTAAAGTGAAAGATAATGAAAGAGGAACATGAAGTAAGAATGAATGCATTATTGAATGATTAATGAACAAAGGAAAGGCTTGCAAGCACATACATGAGGTGAGCAACCCTGTTGTTGCAAGAGACTTGGATAGCGTACAATCGTTGAGATTGCCCGTGAGGTGAGCAACCCTGTTGTTGCAAGAGACTCGGATAGCATGCTATTGTTGATATTGCCATGAGGTGAGCAACCCTGTTGTTGCAAGAGACTCGGATAGCGTGCTATCGTTGAGATTGGCAATGAGGTGAGCAACCCTATGGTTGCAACAGACTCGGATAGTGTGCAATCGTTGAGATTGCTAATGAGGTGAGCGACCCTGTCGTCGCAACAGACTCGGAAGAACGAACGTATGAAATGAACGAAAGTTAACGAATGTAATGAAAGATAATAATGATATTATCTGTGTATACGTATGATGTATGATCGCATGAGAAAAGGAATAGTTCTAATGAAAGTTAAGTATGGCTTATTATAAAGCTAGAACTCACTCAGCAACGCTGACTTTTTATGTGTTTCCAGTTGGCAGGTAATGTTGTTGGGGATGGCGCTGCGAGGCTACTTAGCTCTTTTTGATGGCATCCATTTGTATAGGGCTTTTGTGATGTAATGCAACAATATATTTTGTAACTGATTAACGATGTATTATTTGGCAAAAGCTTTTATAACGTAATGAGATGTCTATTTTGATAATTCCGCTGCAATGTTTTATGAAAGTTAAATGTAATATTTGTTATATGTGCGATGAATGACCAACTGTAGGTGTCCCGGGAACGGGGCCTTACAATATCACTATTTTATTTTATATACTTAACTACGTTCATATCATTGTACGACGAGCATCAATGCGCAGGGAAACCTTACTCAATATACGAAAAAGACTATTAATTATAAGAAGTTTTTTATTTCAAAATCTATTTATTATGAAGTAATTTACACTTTTCCTCTTTTAAGTATATGTAAAATTTCAAATTACGTCCTTAAACTAAAGAAATAATAAAAATCATCCTTTATAATTAAATTTTGCAACCATTTACATTCTTTTCTCTAACGACGTTAATTTTTGCTATTAAATCAGGTCATGTGCCTTGCACATAACAGTAGTTTGGTTTTTTACCCTTAAAAGTACTGTTTTGTAATCTAATGACGCGAAAGAATATTCTTTTAATTTTAAAAATATATATTATAATAACCTGTTCTAAATAAAAGTACATATTAATAACAAATTTAGAACCCACCCTATTCTTCATTTAACCGCCACCACAACACCACCACAACTTCTTCATCGTTTGCCACCACCACTTTGATCATGTCATCATCTTTGTTTCGGTACACGGCCACTTGCAGTAACCCCTCCCTTTCTCATGCAACTTACTTCTCAGTATGTAAAAGAGACAACTTTCCATCCACACTCTTCAAACCCATATCATTTTGTAATAAGTGATAACAGAAAACCCAGATTTTCGTTCATGTTCAAAATAGATCTGTCTTTTGCTTTGATTGTTCATACCCACCACAGAATTACCATATTTGTTTCTTACCTTGAACATCTCTATTAAACTACCGCCCCAGCATAGATCTAGGGATTTGGGTAAGATGAGGGTTGTTAAAGTGGTGATGGTGGAGTTGCTCGATGATGGTGGAGGAGCGGCAGTGGCTGATGATGGCGGATGAGTGACGATGGCTGATGATGGTGGAGGAGCGGTGGTGGCAAGTGGTGGCGAGTAATCAGAGGCATCCACTGTGTGTAGATAGAGAGAAGGAGAGGGTGAGGGTGAGGATGAGGTGGGGTGTGGTTTGATAAATTCTATATTTATTAATATTCTAACCTTTATAATAAGGGTAAAAAGATTAATTTACCCTTAGATGAAAGGCACATGACCTAACTTAACAAACAAAATTAATGCCCGTTAATGAAAGGGACGTATATTTACTTAGTTTAAGGACGAAATCTGAATTTAACATATACTTAAACGACAAAAAATGTAATGTACCCATTCTTCTAGCACACGGTCTATTAGTGTTTCTAATTTATGTATTGGACATTTTTTAAGCATGCAATATTTATCTCTCTAATCTTAGATAAACTTCTTTTACTTGTAATCACTTATTGAACAGAGTATGATTATGACACACGTGTTGGCTTTATTATTATACTTTTGTATGAATAAAAAGTTTAATTATAACTTAACTTCACATGTGAAACTAGGGATTCATACCTTTTAATCAAGTAAAGTGTATGTTCAATTTTATTATATGAAATTTACTTCATAGGTTGCAACTCTATAAAGTTGAGTGTAAGTAACTAGTGTAATACAAGCGATATGTGGCGTGTATAGTGGTGTTTGTTCATTTGATTGAATATTCAACTCTCATGATAAATTTTAATAGATATAGGCGTATTATTAGATGAGGGTGTGTTTACTATTTAAAAAAAACTAGTATAACATTTGTACGTCTTCCCTTGCATCTAACTATAGCGGACAAATGTTGAAACATATTAAGAGGCATAGATAGATACATACCAAGAGGTGATTAGATGCCACTGGAGAATGAGTTAAGAAATATATGGCGAAAAGCATAGTTTTAGCAGTTGTCTCATTTCCAGCAAACAACAGGTTGAACAACCTGAGACAACACAACCTGGACCTCCTGCTGAATATCAACAAGCTTCATCTTTTGATCCGTAGTAGGGTCAAACTCCCTCTCCTTCTGAACCTGTGAGGGAGGTAGACCCAACTGAGAAAGACAAGACTGAACAACAAGGTGTTGCGGGCCAGTCTTCTCAGTAAAAGTCTCCAAAGAGGAGTAAAAGGATGGCTTCTAAACTCAAGTCAAAGAAGAAGAAGAAGAAGAAGTCAGAGTCATCCACCTCCAAGCCTCAGGATGAATCAGATCATCCTGAGGAAGTGTATGAAGAGGCAACCCCATCAACTCCAATTCAAGTGGCTCTTCTTGCAGCTGAAAGACCCATTTTATCCTATACCTACACAACTAATCCAGAAAGATGGCATGTGATCAGAGATCAAGGTGGTGAAGATGTCTACACACGGCAAGACTTATTCAGCCTACCTCTACATGATCTCTTTGAGATGATAAGATACTATGAGAGTCTGAGTGATCCTGACCAACTAATGAAGAAGGGTATGGTCATCATCATGATGAGGACAGTTAACACATAAAGATCTTTAAATGTTTTGGTAGCATCAGCCTAGGGGAGTTTGTAAGGTTTTATACCATGCACTAGAAAATATTCTAAGTGTAAAATCTTCCGAAGCCAAGACCAACATCTTCCGAAGCCAAAAGTGAAGTCTTCCAAAGCTTCAAAGACAAAGTCTTCTGAAGCCAAGAAGTGAAGACAGATTTCTTCCGAAGACTTTTGAATACATGCTTTATCTGATGTACTTTTCTATAAAGCTGGATCATCTTTCCGTTGCAACTCTGTTCAGTCACCAACTCACATGAGTTGGTGAAAAGATCCATTCTTTTGTTAATTGTATATTGAGGTCTTGAGTCTGTGCTTTCTACTTTATGTACTTTTTTCCTTTTGTAATATATTAGGATGTGAGTTATGTCATGTCATAGTCACTAGTCAAAACTCTACATTTGATTTGGTTGTCTAGTCTTATGTTTCCAGCTGACCTTCTAAGTATGGCCGGCTGTAGGATGTAGTATAAAGTATCTCAGGTCCTTGTAACTTTCTTTATGCTTTGTAATACTTGTAAAAGAACTTGAGAGCAATATACAACATTCTTGAAAACCATACACTTGTGTTGTTTTGCATCTTGTTTTGTCTCATATTTTACTTGTGTTCTTAGTATCATACATATAAGTTACCAGTTCCCTATTTGATCTGTTAAGTGTTCTAAAGATCTCACCTCATTGTGTTGTTGTGTTGTAAGTGACCAGCCTTTAAACGGTCCTGCAGGTGTGGGTTTGATAAATTCTATATTTATTAATATTCTAACTTTTATAATAAGGGTGAAAAGACCAATTTACCCTTAGATGAGAGGCACATGACCTAACTTAACAAACAAAATTAATGCCCGTTAATGAAAGGGACGTATATTTACTTAGTTTAAGGACGAAATCTGAATCTAACAAATACTTAAAAGGCAAAAGATGTAATGTACCCTTTCTTCTAGGACATGGTCTATTAACTTCTTTTACTTGTAATCACTTGTTGAACGAAGTATGATTATGACACATGTGTGTTGGCATTATTATTATAGTTTTGTATGAATAAAAAGTTTAATTATAACTGAACTTCACATGTGAAACTAGGGATTCATATCTTTTAATCAAGTAAAGTGTATGTTCAATTTTATTATATGAAATTTACTTCATAGGTTGCAACTCTACAAAGTTGAGTGTACGTAACTAGTGTAATACAAGCGATATGTGGCGTGTATAGTGGTGTTTGTTCATTTGATTGAATATTCAAGTCTCATGATAAATTTTAATAGATATAGGCGTATTATTAGATGAGGGTGTGTTTACTATTTAAAAAAAAAACTAGTATAACATTTGTACGTCTTCCCTTGCATCTAACTATAGCGGACAAATGTTGAAACATATTAAGAGGCATAGATAGATACATACCAAGAGGTGATTAGATGCCACTGGAGAATGAGTCAAGAAATATATGGCGAAAAGCATAGTTTTAGCAGTTGTCTCATTTCCAGCAAACAACAGGTTGATTATGAAGTCAGCAATTGCTTCATCAGGCAGACTTCCCTCCACCACTAGTCTCCCAACCAAACCACCATCGCTACCATCCCCATGCCTTGAATGCATTATTATCTTGTTGATCTTTCTAATTATATTTTGTCTTGCCTGCACTCATATTAACTTAAGATAATAAATTAATTAGCAATAAAACATGAAATCAGTGTCATGGACTGAAACTCAAGCTATTGACTTATGCCACATTAGTTGTATGGGCTCTAGGCAAATTGGACTCACTCACCCATCAGACTAGTCTTTTGGGTTGCGTTCTCCTTTTTGGTCCACAAAAAACAAGTGTATATTTGTTAAGGCTTACGTTCATGGCAGTGTGATAAGCAAATCCAGGTAAGTTGATAGGAACAGACAAACATCCGTCGACAAAGTCTGAAAACAGTTGCGCAATTTCACCCACTTCTTCGTCGCTTGATACCCCTAGGAGTTGATTCACCATTAAATTTATAGCCAACTGAAAACCAACTTGTCATCTCTTAGTTATTTAGAAAAGCTAGAGGCATAAAATTTGTTCATATAAAGTTGAAATAAATCTAACCTTTCTACATACATCTTGAAGCAATATGGTTTGATCATGGTGCAAACCCGCGAATGTTTGTTTCAAGACTAGTTGGATGTCCGTCAAGAAGCGAGTCTTAAGAGTGTCTGAACGCATCATATTTAAAGCGATTGTATGAAGCTTGCGATGTTTATCTCCTTGGGCCGTGATGACCCCGTTAGACCCAACCAAGTCGCGAAAGGACTTGGGATAACTCGATTTGAATAGCTTTCCTTCGTTGTGCATTACAAATCTATTAAAAGTTGGATCAGCAGATACCACGGCCATCCTCCCAAATATATTGCATGAGAATATCTTTCCGTACCTAGAAACCAATTCTATAAACGTTTTTATTTTTATTTTTATTTTCACAATAACTACATAGCATAAACTTGATTTCTAGACAAACAATATATATAAGGAATATAATATTTTTTATATGTTTTAAGCTAGTTTAACATCCATCCGGAAAATTCTTTTAATTTAATTCCATGTTAGGTACAAGCGGCAATGTTTTCAGAACCGGATCGGACATCGAACCGGACGCCTTACTGGTTTGGTGGTCGGACCGGATTTAAGAATCGGATGACGTCATAATTAAATATATAGTATATATTATATATAGTATATATGTAATTAAATAAGTAATTTATATATGATTTATATATGTATTTTATATTATATATAAAACTTAATTATATTTGTATATCGAACACACTAATTTATGGTTCAACACCCTGTTTTTACCCATTAAAATAAAAAAAAAACAAAAACCGGTCCGAACCGGTCCGGTTTCCCGGTCCGACCACCGGTTCGGGACGAATCGGTCGGTTCGACCACCTAAAACCAAATCATATCGAACCGGACCGGCTAGGGGGCCGATCCCCAGTCGGACCGGCCGGTCCGGTCGCAAAAACATTGACAAGCGGAAACGAGTTTAAAAGAAAAGGTAAGCCAATTTGTTTATTATGATTTATGCAAATAGATTTAATTTGATGAATGATGATCACTAATTGAAAAAGGTTGAATTGGCAACATGTAGCTTTAAAATAATGAGAAGAACAAAGAGTGGTAGTGGTGTTTGTTAATTATCTGTTTAAGAAAAAAGATGTATATTTTAAAACAAGCAAAACTTATAACCCACAAGTAGCAAATTAAACGAGTTAATTAAACCAGACAAGTTTTCCAAGAATAAGGTAGACCTCTCAAACCAACTATTAATCGTAATATTATAATTATTTTTTAATACATTTGGTTTTTCTTTTATAATTTTAAAATACGTATAATAAAATTTTAAATAATTATTATGACATGTTTTTTATATACGTTTCAAATGACATACTATTTATTCGAAATTGATGTGGGCGGGTTAAATATAAAATATTTTTACTTTTTTTACAAGATAATGCTTTTTTTCTATATTCTGCATTTATTGTTGTAACATTCTTTTTTTAATCTACGTTACGATACAAAATTTATTCAAAGCAGAGCAGCCGCAACATGCAACCAGAACCTAGCGGTCAAACATATTATCTTTCTAACTTTTTTCGAAACAGGTAATGTTTTTTATTGTATATCGTTACGATTCCCTTATTTCGATCTATGTTTCTACATAAATATTATTGAAAACCGAACCATCACAAATGATGAAGTTTGAACTAAATTATAAAAGTGAGGAAAGTAATATGTTTTAGAATGACGAACTCAATATATATAAAAAAATTTTAAACTATTTGACCAAATATGTCATTATTTAACTAAATAGAACACGAACAAGTGTATCATGATCCGGTTCCCCTTCCATTGCCTGAGGATACGGACGGTGAGTTTTGGCATATAACTTGATCGATATCCAATTGAGTACTTAAAGAATAAAATTTCTTCATCAAAACTTGGAAAATAATATATCTACACAAGTAAGTTTGCTATAGTTTAATGCAGAATATTTTCTTAAATCACGTTTTGGGTATATGTGATATTTTATGACTTTAAAGAAAATATATGAAATCACCCATTTATAAATTATATATGAAGATGATTTATTTTACTTGTAGTTATTAATGAGGCAAAAACCACTAAATAGTTAGATTGAAATGAAACAACCTATTAAATATCATTATTTTTATAACTAACTTAAATTTTACTTTTACTAACCACCTATATGGATATAAAAAAACACTAGAACTCTTCAATACAGAAAATACATTTTATCATCTTTGTGTCCTATAGGGATATAAAAATAATCTAAAACGTATTAAATAGTTACAATATCTCTCAAGCTATTTTACTCTAAGATATTAGATTGGTATTACATTAATATATTTTTTTAATCCTACTTAATATATTTATTACTTATAAAATTATGTAGGAATATCAAACCATTTGTTCTAGCCCATTTAGATTCATATTAAAGATCATTTTAACCCAAAATCAGTGCTAAACTCGTTTAAAGATTCATCAATACTGGCACTATCATATGACCTTAATGATGATTCGAAATGAATTTTGAAAGAATCAAGTGCTAGTGGGATTCAACATACCTTGAAACTTGTTGTTGAACGAAAGTGGTAGGATTAGAGCTTGCAACCGCATTATACCAACGTATGCTATCCCCGACAATAGGCCACCCTCTTCCACCTAAGGGCAACTTAGCATGGCTTCTTTTCAAGTTTAAAGATTTTACCATATATATCACAATCAACAACACAGGGATCACATAGCTCCATAGAACCATTCTTCCCAAGGGAGTTGTGGTGGTGGTGAAGGTGAGGCTGGTGGTTTGAATTGTTTGGCATTTGCTGGCTTTTAAAAGACTATTATATATATGTATGCTCATTCTCATGGCATTAAAAAAAAGTAAGTTTATGCTATGACATTGATTGATTTGACTTTCATATTTGTTTTATTTTATTTAAGTTCACATTTATTTTTACTCTGAATACATTGGTATCACTATCTATATTTTATTTTAGCTTTCTTATATTTTATTTTAGCTTTCTTATATCAAAAAGTGATTTATATCAAAAAGAGTTTTTAAATCTTAACTATTCACTATTAAATTTAGTAGTTATATTTAACTCGCCTAACACATAGGTTTCTATCGTAGTTTTGAAATATACCTTATTCGAACTTATTTTTTATATAAAAATTATATATCTTTAGCTCACAACTTTCTTCAATTCTCGAAGATCCAAATTTCAAACATTGTCATTAACTTATATTATTAACTTGATTATACTAACAACTAATCAATAAAACGCCGTTAAAAACATATATAAAAAATAATATTTTATTGATGAAAAAGAAAACTTACGGAGCATTTCAAGCATTAGTTGACCAAAATAGTTTCATATCATCAACTTGACCCACGTATATATTCCCTTGTTTCCAGGAAAAGCAAAAGTTTACATTTTACTTTATTAATTTAATGCATTTTAACTAGATAAGAGAATATTTTAACGTAATATATTTTAAAGTGAGGAGGGTCTAATGTAGCTGTTTCTTTTCCGACTTTGTCAAAAATTAGTAGAAAACTAGTATGCACTATGCGGAACTCCGTTGGGTGCGTAATCGCCGCGGCCTCATCACGGGGGCTGGCGCCGTGAAGCAACACCGTCGCCGGTCCCTCACGTCAGGCCAAATTTTCGTGCCATGCCATATCCCCCACAAACCCACTTTTGACTGTTGTCAACGGTCACTTTTTGGACCGTATGAGATGTCAACCCCATCCCCCACCCACCCCACCCCATCCCACCCCACCCCAGCGGTTATATGCCATCTAAAAAAACTAGTATTAAGCCCACGCGTTGCGGCGAGAGCGTAAAAACGTGTTAAGTAGCACAAATGACACACTACCGTCAGCGACCATCAATACCCAAAAACCCGTATCGAAAAAGAAATAAAAGACAAAAAATAAGCCGAACGAAAGTAGACGTAAAAATATTGAACCACGCAGGCGAAACATAAAACATATAAAATAATAAGTAAGTTGACCTAGGACCAACGCGCTGTGACAGGGACGTTAAACGGGGAAAAAATAAGCGTACAAATGTCAAACCACACACAGAAGCCGTAGCGTGTTAACTCGCAACATTTAAACTAAAACGTAAAACACAAAATTTGTAAATATGAAAAGTATAGGTGACCAAATTTGAAAGTAAAAATTATTGGGACTAAATTGTCATATATGTAAAAGTAGTGGGTGAAAACTGAAAAGTTAAAGATTAATATAAAAAAAAAGATGGATACAACCCATTTAAGAATGTTGTACCACCCATAATGCATACAAAACTTGCAAATTAGTATTATATAAATTACACTATAAGCACAACCTAAAATCCCGAAATGCACGCACAAATTCAAAAAAAATTCTCCTCTAGACTACTCATTAACACTTTTTAAAAAGAGTAAATTGCAAATTATGTCATTTATTAAAATACAAAATTGTATGGTATGTTCTTTAGTTTTAATAATTACATACAATATTTTTTTATTAAAAGATTTGTACACATATTATCATTTATACTAACTATCATCCAAATATACAGTTAACTCATTATGTGCGCCCTTACAAGAGGGGTAGTTTTGTCATTTGCTTTCACATCTTACATATTTAAAATTTAAAAAATAAAAACTTTAAATGAAAAAAAATAAAATATATCGGACCATTGTGTAAATTGATGAAAACAATCTTAATGTGTTTTCATTCGACTAGTCGACAAAAATTTACTGACAACAAACTCCAATTATATTTACTAAAGTTAGAAATCAACTATAAGGTCTTTAAATCAATGATAAACACCAAAAAATAGGCTTAAATACTTTATCAACTACTCATACTAAGAAATAATAATAAAAATCAATTATGAATAAAAACTTGGAGATTACTAGTGATTCTTTGAATTGCTTGTACAATTACAAAAGCCAAAAAATGAATTATGAGTTACTCGTTAATCATACAACAACATAAGTCGGAAATTCAAAGAGCAACAAATTACAAAACGCGAATTAGGGATTAGAATCATACCGTCGTTTTTGTTCGACTTCATGGGGCTTGAATGTGTGTGACGTGTTATAGGTGGTTGTGAAGACGACCGGTATTGAGTATCAAGGAGAGGGGGATGCTGGATTTAATGGTGTTGAGCATAAAAAGGATGCGGGTGCACTGACTTACCCAATGATCCGATATCTTTTAATTTTAAATTTCATAAATTATTAATTATTTTCATTTGTTTAATATATTAGATGTGAAAATAAGATAACAAAAATGCACCTTAGATATATAATGAAGTTAACTGTATATTTAAATCAAAGTTAGCATAAAGGACAATAGATGTGCAGATATTAAAAAAAGACATTGGATGTAATTATTAAAACTAAAAGACATAACATGTAATTTCATATATTAATAAAGGATATAATTTGTAATTTACTCTTTTAAAAAAATGTCTCATGATATGTTGGAATTTTTAAGTCTTCTTGCTGGACACGTCGACGAGCCTGAAAGTTTGAGAAAAAAGATCTTGAAACGTGATCTTGATGGGGCTAATAGCGTTATTATGAACAACTATTTTGTGGAGAACCCAAAATACACAGACGAGAGGTTTAGAAATAGGTTTTGGGTACCTCGAGATTTATTTCTATGCATTGGTGAAGATATACGGAACAATCATAGTTTTGGGTACCTCAAGAAATCTAACATGTTGTTGATTATATGATTCATGCTTTGGTTGAGTCCTAACATTAGGATTCAATTTTCGTTCAAAAGTTTATGTTTTCTCATGAGCGATCCTGATAGATCTTGGATGCCATGTATCATAAACCTTTCCTGAATTTCTAAATGATGGACTTGCATGATGTGCAAACTTGGGTGAGATTGATGAAATTAGATTTTTTTAGTGGTGACCTCAATCCTTTCATTCTTAAAAAGCAATCAGATGTACTGTGATTGGTCATTTCACACAGTGACCAATATTTGTTGAGATAACAGTTTTCTATAGAATGATTGTGTATGTTACACATTGAATAGTACTAAGTAAAGTAGCATTCAGTTGTAATATGATTTGACATGTGGTGGTTGTCATAATATTTATAATTGTTTTTGTATTAAGATGTTGAAGCTTTCATTCTGTGTTGCCTCTTTGAATTTGGTTTAGAGGAGGATGCAATCATAGTTTTTTAAACTCATTAGATTGTTTCACAACTTTACTTGTTTGAGGTTTAGGTGATTGTTTTTGCTTCCTCACTAGTCTTTTGCATTCTTTCTCAAGTGGTTTTAAATCTATTTTTGAGAAAATGTCAAGGACTACTTATTGTTTTCCTTTTGAAATGTGTGGCTTTGATTTTGATGATATTACAACTTGTGCTTTTCCTTTGAATGATTAGGATGCTTGTGCTTTCCCTTTGGATGAAAAATAATCTAATTTGTTTGTATTTTTATGAGTTTTGACCTTATTGTTAGGTTTGCTTTCAGAAGATGGTTTTATCTTAGGCTTATCATCTTTATCAGTCATAATGCTTGTTGTAGTGAATTTCACAGAAGGTATGATAGCTTTAATAGGAGTCTTAGCTTTGCAACATACACTGTCTTATCTGAACACTCTTTGATTTTAATTGGGTAACCATTTTTAGTCTTTTCAATATTAGTTTCCACATAAACATGAGTTTATTTTATGGATTGATTTTTTGACAAAAATTTGTAGATTTAGTTTTGATAATCTTAATGTCTATTATATCTGATTTTGTCAGTCACTCAGGCTTGAGAGTGTAGTTGTCATTATAAGATGGAGGACACATATTAAAGCCAGTGCATGTCATATCATTTGGGTCCACTGAGCATCAAGTAACTCTTGAAGTTTGGTTGGCTTTTCAAGTTTCACTTCTATTCTATTGTTGAGTGATCAGCTTTTGACTTAGTTAACAAGACAGCCAAGTTTTCAACCTCTACTTCAAGTATGTAGTTTTCTCTATGATGTTGTTCTATATTTATAAGAAAATATTTATTTTAGTTTCAAAATCTCTCGTCTTATGTTTTAACATCTTAGATTTAAACTTTTCATCTATTACCATTGAAGCCAGTTTGTGATTATGTTCTCTGTAGGCTTGCACCTCATTGATGCATTTTTTACTACAAATATTAGCCTTTACGTTCTCTGGCATTAGTGTTAGAGGTTCATTGATGTGAGCTATCAGTGCATGATTTTGGTAGTTAGGCTTTACTTCTTCTGCATATATACTCCAATCAGACATACCATCTTATTTGATAATAAGAACATTAAAGGAAGGTTAAGTTGATGAATGAGCTTGTTGAGCAATCTAAGGATTAGACTTATGATGTGATGTTTGGTGACAATAGGAGCTTTGATTGCCTTGATATGAGTGAGAGCTTTGATTAGATGATTAACTAACTATAAGAAGCCCTTGAGAATTTGTTGTTTCTACTTCTTGGTGCATTGCATTCTCTTTATAAATGACCACTAACTCCATAGTTGTAGCACTTCACCTTAGTCTTATCAAAACCCAATTTTGTATTCTTATTCATGGTGAGCTTATTTCCTATTCTGAAGAACTTTTTGGCTCTCAATGCAATCATGGCCATTTGCCATTGCAGGTCCATTTCTTCTGCATCCTCAAGATCTATTCTTCAAGGTCTTCTTTCATCACATGAGCTAAAGTAAGTATTCCACCAAGATAAGCTTCAAATCTTGAAAGAATGTAACACCCGGAAATTTATTATTTTGAAGCCGGCGAAGAAAGAAAAGAAATAAAGTCCAAAGTCGAGGGACCAAACTCGCCAACGAAGAAAAGTTGGGTAATGTGGTGATATGTGTAGGGAGAGGGCAGCCCACTCTCCCCACACTTCACCAAATTTCAGCTCACAAGAAGAGAGAAGAGAGAAAGAGGAGAAAAAGGGAGAAAAGGGTTGATTCGGGTGATTCGGGTGTCCAAATCCGTCGAGTGGCAAGCCAAATCGAAGCTCTTGACTTTGTGCTCGATTGTGTGAGTTCTAGGACCCCACTTTTACTCGTTTTCAACTGATTTTGGGGCTGGAAAGTGTGCAAAACCCGTTTTTATGTGTGTGTGTGTTTGACCCATTTGGGTGTGATGTGTATGATGTGTTTAGAGCATGATTTCGGGCTTGTGTGTGCTTGTATGGGGTTAAGGTATGCATTCCTAAGGTCCAGGAGGGTTCATTTATGCTTAGAATGGGTTTGGATGAGCTTGGAGGCCGAAAATGGCAGATTGGGTTCGGGATGAACTCCATTCTGCATCTGCTAGGGCTAGGCGACCGAATGAAGGCCATACGGCCGAATGAGGGCGATTGAAGGTCATTCGCACGATTGGGGTTCAGTCGCACGACTGGGAGTCCAGTCGCATGAGGGATGTGCGACTGAGGCTTCAGTCGCATAAAGGTTTAGTCGCATGAGTCCATACGCATGAGTTTAGTCGCATAGGTGCCCATTCGCAGTAATCCCAGTCGCACAAGGTCCATACGCACGATTGGATGTTCATTCGCATAGATGACCATCCGCATGAGTTCAGTCGCATGATGTTCAGTCGCATGGAGGCCATGCGACTGAAGAGTGTCCATACGCCCGAATAGGGCTGTTGCACTCGAAGGAACGTGTAGTTTGACTTCTGGCCTTCGGGGGAAAGGTGCAGACGTAAGCTTTGACGTAAAGTAACTCGTAAGAGCATGTAAGAGGATGATTATGGCCTTAGAGAGCATGTAGGGCATGATGATGATGATGATGATGATGTTGCATGGTTATCCAGGTTATGTATGAATGATGTTGCCCTGTATG
The DNA here is from genome assembly GCA_025215565.1 of Flaveria ramosissima. Classification (NCBI taxonomy): domain Eukaryota; kingdom Viridiplantae; phylum Streptophyta; class Magnoliopsida; order Asterales; family Asteraceae; genus Flaveria; species Flaveria ramosissima. The sequence goes on from CM046034.1 coordinate 14,655,619, forward strand.
ATGATGATGAATGTGTATGAATGTTCCTTATATGATGTATGCTTATCTTTCTTGCGGCTTTACATGTCATGCTGATGAATGAATGAATGAATGAATGAATGAAGTATTATGTAATGTAAAGCGAAAGATAATGAAAGAGGAACATGAAGTAAGAATGCATGCATTAATGAACGATGAATGAACGAAAGAAAGGCTTGCAAGCATATTTATTGGGGTGAGCGACTTTGTGTTGCAAAAGACTCGAGTAAGAGCTATCGTGATGTTGCCTTGGGGTGAGCAACCTTGTTGCAAAAGACTCGGATAGCTTGCTATCGTGATGGGCAATTGGGGTGAGCAACCTTAGGGGTGCAAAAGACTCGGATAGTGAGCAATCATGAGATTGCCTATGAGGTGAGCAACCTTGTCGTTGCAAAAGACTCGAGTAAGAGCTATCGTGATGTTGCCTTGGGGTGAGCAACCTTGTTGCAAAAGACTCGGATAGCTTGCTATCGTGATGGGCAATTGGGGTGAGCAACCTTAGGGGTGCAAAAGACTCGGATAGCGAGCAATCATTGAGATTGCCATTGAGGTGAGCGACCGTGTTGTCGCAAAAGACTCGGAAGACAGAATGAACGAAAGAACGGAAGATAACGAATGAAACGAAAGATAATAATGAAATTATCTGTGTATACGTATGTTGCATGATCGCATGATAAAGGAATGGTTTTTTAATGAATGTAAAGTATGTTTTATTATTAAAACTAGAACTCACTCAGCAACGCTGACTTTTATTACATTTTCCAGTTGGCAGGTAGATGATTGCTGAGGATGGCACGACGAAGCTACTCAGCTCTTTTGGGATGGCATCCAATTATATAGCTTTTGTGATGTAATGCAAACATGAATTTTGTAACCGGATAATGATGTATTATTTGGCAAAAGTATTTATGATGAAAAGTGATGTCATTTTTGAATGTTTCCGCTGCAATGTTTTCTTAATGAAATTGTAATTATATGTTTTATGTGCGATGAATGGCCAACTGTAGGCGTCCCGGGAACGGGGCCTTACAAGTTGGTATCAGAGCCAAAGTTTAAGTGAAATGGGTAAATTTTCCAAAATAAACCTTAACTTAAACTGAGAATGGGACGGAAAGGGAATGGGATGCCAAACTGAGTAGCTGCGTGCCATCAGGTATTTTCTTAAAGTTAACCGGTTTATGTGCGCATGGTATATGTTATGTGTTATATGTAGATTTGAATACTGATGTAGTCAGGACAGGTAATGCTTGGGGTATGAAGAGTACAGTAAGTGGCTAATCACAACTGGCCACTGTAATTAGGGACTTACTATACTTGACATAAACTGAGTTGTTTCCTTGAATGACCGTGTTGGTGTTTGAATCTTTCAGTGTGATAGAGTATGGCTGGTGGTAGATCTTCTAGAGCTTCTAGGGGTGGAGGCCGTGATGGCCCTGTTGCTGAACCACGCCCTAAAAGAGGAAGGCCTAGAGCTGAGAAAGAGGTTCCTGCAGAACCTGAGACTCCTCATCCAGAAGCTGGGGATGAGAGTGCGAACTTGAGGGCCTCAGTAAAAGAGGCTGTCGTGGAGGAAGTACACCAGGTCATGCAGACAATCTTACCGTCTGTGGTGACCGAAGTCATCAAAGCTGTGAAGGAAGGGGAACGAAAGGAGAGAAACCGGGCCTCGGGGGAGCAACCGGAGCCCGAAACTATTTTCTCCGATAATGAGGAGGAAGAGGAAGAGGAGCCTGTGCGGGAGGTGGCACGAGGCTGCAACTACGGGGTGTTCATGAGATGCAAGCCCCCTACTTTTGACGGTAATGGCAATGCTGCCGCTGCTCACCGATGGGTGAGAGAAATGGAGGCTGTTCTCGACATCAGCGAGTGCCGAGAAGATCAGAAAGTAAAGTTTGCCACCCACTCCTTTGTGGACTCGGCACTATGCTGGTGGGACAACATCGTCCAAGCAGAGGGTAATCGGGCAATCGGGAGAATGAGGTGGCCCGAACTGAAGAAGATGGTGATCGAGGAGTTTTGTCCTCATCGGGAAATGGATAAGGTTGAGAGGGAGGTTCTGCAACTGGAGGCGGGAACCATGACACACCAACAGTACACCACGAAGTTCAACGAGATGGCACGTCTGGTGCCGGATCAAGTGACACCTCTGTCCCGAAAGATCAAGAGGTATATACAGGGTTTGCCGGCGGATATTCGCAGGCACATGATCGCCGCCCGGCCGAGCACGTTTAGGTCGGCGGTGGATTTGGCGGGAAGATTGTATGATGAGAGGACGGTGGTGGTGACTGATGGTGGCAAGAAGAGCGGTGGTGACCGGAATTGGCAGGGGAAGAGGTTTGGTCGGGGTAATGCCTCGACGGGTAATAAGAAGGCACGGGTGGATGATCGCCGTGTGGTCACGTCAGGTGCGGGGTCGAGAAGGTGTGGCAAATGTGGACGGGAGCACAGCGGGGAGTGCAGGTTTGGATCGAACTTGTGCTTCAGGTGTGGAAAGGCGGGACACATGGCAAAGGACTGTCGTGCGGTCCGATGCTTTAACTGTGGTGAAGAGGGTCACATGCTCAAAGATTGTAAGAAGCCGAGGGCTGAGAGTTCAGGGGCAAAGAGGACGGGAGGTGATGGACCGAGGGCGAGCGCCAGGGCATTCACCATGACACAGGAGGAAGCTAGAACGGACCCTGACGTCGTGTCCGGTACGTTTCTGGTGAACCAAACTTTAGCTTCTGTGTTATTTGATTCGGGTGCTAGTAAGAGTTTTATTTCTGCTGCTTTCTGTGCTAAGCTGCCTGTTAGTAGTAGATGTGTTGATGCGCCCTTCGATGTAGAAACTGCCATAGGTAAGTCTACCAGGATTTCTGAGATGATAGAGAATTGTGATGTGGAGCTCGAGGGTCATAAGTTTCCTGTTAGACCGTTTGTGATGACCTTAGGTGGTTTTGACTTGGTTCTTGGGATGGATTGGTTAGCGGACTTCGAGGCGAACATTGTGTGTCGCAAGAAGATGATCCGGTTGTTGGCGCCTGACGGTAGTCCAGTGACAGTGTATGGTGATCGGGTTACTACGATTCCGAAAGTGATCTCGATGGCGGTGGCGGGAAAGTGTATGAGGCGTGGATGTAGTGCCTACTTGGCCTATGTAAAGGATGTGGATACGCCATCACCACAACTAGCCGATGTACCGGTTGTGTGTGACTTTCCAGATGTGTTTCCAGAAGACCTATCAGGAGTGCCACCTGACAGAGAGATTGAGTTTCAGATTGATCTGATACCAGGTGCCCAACCAGTCGCCAAGGCACCGTATCGGTTGGCTCCGACCGAAATGAAGGAGTTGATGGAGCAGTTGCAAGAGTTGCTTGACAAGGGGTTCATTAGACCGAGTATCTCTCCTTGGGGTGCTCCGGTCCTGTTTGTAAAGAAGAAGGACGGTAGTATGAGGATGTGCATCGACTACCGCGAGCTGAACAAGTTGACAGTGAAGAACCGATACCCCTTACCGAGGATAGATGATTTGTTTGATCAGCTTCAGGGTGCCAGTTGGTTTTCAAGGATAGACCTTCGATCTGGTTATCATCAGTTGAAGGTGAAGGAGCAGGATATTCCTAAAACAGCTTTCCGTACGCGCTATGGTCACTACGAGTTTCTTGTCATGTCCTTTGGCTTGACCAACGCGCCAGCTGCTTTTATGGATTTGATGAACCGTGTGTGTCGGCCTATGTTGGATAAATCAGTGATTGTGTTTATTGATGATATCCTGATTTACTCGAGAAGCGAAGCAGAGCATGCCGGACACATTCGGGAGGTTCTAGAGACGCTGAGAAGGGAGAAGTTGTATGCAAAATTCTCCAAGTGCGCGTTCTGGTTGCGCGAAGTTCAGTTCTTGGGTCACGTGGTGAATCCTGATGGGATAATGGTGGACCCGGCGAAAGTGGAGGCGGTTATGCAATGGAAGTCCCCAAAGACGCCATCTGAGATTCGTAGCTTCTTGGGTTTGGCGGGTTACTATAGAAGGTTCATCCAAGACTTCTCCAAGATTGCTTCTCCACTGACTAAGCTGACCCGAAAAGATGTGAAGTTCGTATGGGGTCAAGCTCAAGAGAAGGCGTTTGAAGAATTGAAGGCGAGATTGACTCAAGCTCCTGTTCTGTCGTTACCCGATGGAAGTGGAGATCTGGTGGTTTATTCCGATGCTTCTTACTCGGGGTTGGGGTGCGTGTTAATGCAGAGAGGAAAGGTCATAGCGTATGCATCCCGACAGTTGAAGGTTCATGAGGTCAATTATCCTACTCATGACTTGGAGCTGGCAGCCGTGGTCTTTGCTTTAAAGATTTGGAGGCACTACCTCTACGGGACGAAGTGCACCATATTCACTGACCATAAGAGTCTGAAGTACTTCTTTGAGCAGAAGGATTTGAACATGAGGCAGAGGCGGTGGTTGGAACTTATAAAGGATTATGATTGTGAGATCCACTACCATCCGGGCAAGGCCAACGTGGTGGCTGATGCCCTTAGCCGGAAAGAGAGGCCCGAGCCGATCCGGGTGAAAGCCTATCAGTTGATCATGACCTCCGATGTGATGATGCAGGTTAAAGAGTTTCAAGATGAGGCATTGAAAGAAGATCATCTTAACTCTGAAAGAATGAGAGGTCTGGTTGGAGAATTGGGTGAAAACACGCTCGGTGTTAGAACCCGATTCGATCGTGTGTGGATTCCTCGTTTTGGGGATCTACGGGGGAAGATAATGGATGAAGCTCACAAGACTCGGTACTCCATTCATCCTGGTGCCACGAAGATGTACCATGATATGAAGAAAGATTATTGGTGGCCGGGTATGAAGCGCGACGTGGTGGAGTACGTGAGTAAGTGCCTTACTTGCTTACAGGTGAAGGCCGAGCATCAAAAGCCGTATGGGAAGATACAACCTTTGGATATACCGGAATGGAAGTGGGAGCACATCACCATGGATTTCATTACCAAGTTGCCGCGTACTCCGAAAGGGTACGATGCCATATGGGTGATAGTTGATCGTTTGACGAAGAGTGCTCACTTCCTACCGATTCGCGAGACATATTCATCTGAGAGGTTGGCTGATCTGTTCATCAAGGAGATTGTGACTCGTCATGGTGTGCCGGTGTCTATTGTGTCGGATCGCGACACTCGGTTTACATCTAAATTCTGGAAGAAGTTCCACGATGCTATGGGGACGAGGTTACATATTAGCACGGCTTATCATCCCCAGACTGATGGTCAGTCAGAAAGGACCATCCAGACGCTGGAAGACATGCTTCGGGCATGTGTGATTGATTTTGGTGGAAGTTGGGATGACCACCTACCGTTAGCCGAATTCTCATACAACAACAGTTATCATGCCAGCATTGGTATGCCTCCATATGAGATGCTATACGGTAGGAGATGCAGAACGCCCGTTTGTTGGGGTGATATTGGTCAGAAGGAATTGGGGAGCGTCGAGGTAATCGATGCTACGACTGAGAAGCTTGAGAAGATTAAAGCCTTCATGAAGGCAGCCAAAGACAGACAGAAGTCGTATGCTGATAAACGACGCAGACCGATTGAGTTCCAGGTGGGTGACCGGGTTATGTTGAAGGTCTCACCTTGGAAGGGTATCATTCGCTTCCGAAAGCGGGGCAAGTTGAGCCCAAGGTATATAGGCCCTTTCCGAATCATTGCTCGAGTAGGAGAGGTGGCCTATAGACTGGAGTTGCCAGATGAGTTAAGTGGAATTCACCCGACATTCCATGTATCTCATCTAAGGAAGTGCTTAGCAGATGAAGATATGATTGTCCCATTGGAAGATATCGAAGTAGATGAACGGCTCAATTATGTGGAGCAACCAGTGGCAATCATCGACCGAAAGGAGAAAAGGCTAAGGAATAAAGTGGTTCCTCTAGTGCGTGTACAGTGGAAGCACAGGAAGGGATCCGAGTCAACGTGGGAGACTGAGGAAGAAATGAGACAGCATTATCCACGTTTGTTCGAGGAATGACAGGTTTCGGGGACGAAACCTATGTAAGGGGGGTGGACTTGTAACACCCGGAAATTTATTATTTTGAAGCCGGCGAAGAAAGAAAAGAAATAAAGTCCAAAGTCGAGGGACCAAACTCGCCAACGAAGAAAAGTTGGGTAATGTGGTGATATGTGTAGGGAGAGGGCAGCCCACTCTCCCCACACTTCACCAAATTTCAGCTCACAAGAAGAGAGAAGAGAGAAAGAGGAGAAAAAGGGAGAAAAGGGTTGATTCGGGTGATTCGGGTGTCCAAATCCGTCGAGTGGCAAGCCAAATCGAAGCTCTTGACTTTGTGCTCGATTGTGTGAGTTCTAGGACCCCACTTTTACTCGTTTTCAACTGATTTTGGGGCTGGAAAGTGTGCAAAACCCGTTTTTATGTGTGTGTGTGTTTGACCCATTTGGGTGTGATGTGTATGATGTGTTTAGAGCATGATTTCGGGCTTGTGTGTGCTTGTATGGGGTTAAGGTATGCATTCCTAAGGTCCAGGAGGGTTCATTTATGCTTAGAATGGGTTTGGATGAGCTTGGAGGCCGAAAATGGCAGATTGGGTTCGGGATGAACTCCATTCTGCATCTGCTAGGGCTAGGCGACCGAATGAAGGCCATACGGCCGAATGAGGGCGATTGAAGGTCATTCGCACGATTGGGGTTCAGTCGCACGACTGGGAGTCCAGTCGCATGAGGGATGTGCGACTGAGGCTTCAGTCGCATAAAGGTTTAGTCGCATGAGTCCATACGCATGAGTTTAGTCGCATAGGTGCCCATTCGCAGTAATCCCAGTCGCACAAGGTCCATACGCACGATTGGATGTTCATTCGCATAGATGACCATCCGCATGAGTTCAGTCGCATGATGTTCAGTCGCATGGAGGCCATGCGACTGAAGAGTGTCCATACGCCCGAATAGGGCTGTTGCACTCGAAGGAACGTGTAGTTTGACTTCTGGCCTTCGGGGGAAAGGTGCAGACGTAAGCTTTGACGTAAAGTAACTCGTAAGAGCATGTAAGAGGATGATTATGGCCTTAGAGAGCATGTAGGGCATGATGATGATGATGATGATGATGTTGCATGGTTATCCAGGTTATGTATGAATGATGTTGCCCTGTATGATGATGATGAATGTGTATGAATGTTCCTTATATGATGTATGCTTATCTTTCTTGCGGCTTTACATGTCATGCTGATGAATGAATGAATGAATGAATGAATGAAGTATTATGTAATGTAAAGCGAAAGATAATGAAAGAGGAACATGAAGTAAGAATGCATGCATTAATGAACGATGAATGAACGAAAGAAAGGCTTGCAAGCATATTTATTGGGGTGAGCGACTTTGTGTTGCAAAAGACTCGAGTAAGAGCTATCGTGATGTTGCCTTGGGGTGAGCAACCTTGTTGCAAAAGACTCGGATAGCTTGCTATCGTGATGGGCAATTGGGGTGAGCAACCTTAGGGGTGCAAAAGACTCGGATAGTGAGCAATCATGAGATTGCCTATGAGGTGAGCAACCTTGTCGTTGCAAAAGACTCGAGTAAGAGCTATCGTGATGTTGCCTTGGGGTGAGCAACCTTGTTGCAAAAGACTCGGATAGCTTGCTATCGTGATGGGCAATTGGGGTGAGCAACCTTAGGGGTGCAAAAGACTCGGATAGCGAGCAATCATTGAGATTGCCATTGAGGTGAGCGACCGTGTTGTCGCAAAAGACTCGGAAGACAGAATGAACGAAAGAACGGAAGATAACGAATGAAACGAAAGATAATAATGAAATTATCTGTGTATACGTATGTTGCATGATCGCATGATAAAGGAATGGTTTTTTAATGAATGTAAAGTATGTTTTATTATTAAAACTAGAACTCACTCAGCAACGCTGACTTTTATTACATTTTCCAGTTGGCAGGTAGATGATTGCTGAGGATGGCACGACGAAGCTACTCAGCTCTTTTGGGATGGCATCCAATTATATAGCTTTTGTGATGTAATGCAAACATGAATTTTGTAACCGGATAATGATGTATTATTTGGCAAAAGTATTTATGATGAAAAGTGATGTCATTTTTGAATGTTTCCGCTGCAATGTTTTCTTAATGAAATTGTAATTATATGTTTTATGTGCGATGAATGGCCAACTGTAGGCGTCCCGGGAACGGGGCCTTACAAAGAAAAGCATTGTAGGTAGCTTTTTATTCATCGTTGGTGTGATTACATGGAACATATGTTTGACTTTCAGATTGAGGAGTGGAAGATGATGGTTTGTTCATCTGAACTTGCTGAGCAGAAATAATGTTGTTGATCTTGGGAAAATTGTAAAATCAAGCAAAAAAATGAAAACTTTATTTTATTCTTCACGTCCAGGATTACGTCCTGTATCTTGGATAGGAATCCAAAGATCTTATGTTGACATGAAACCATCCTTTTTAGTAAAAAAGGCATTTTCTACAGTATGAGATTCACTAGAGAATTTGTATGTGTTTATTACTTGTGGACTACCAAGGTTTCTTGACCTCTCATCAAGCTCTAAGGCTTCAATTTCTGCAACCATGGTATCCAAGTTGGTGCTTTCCAAATCAAGTGTGTTCTTTAACATGGTCACAATTTTCTTCCACCTTTTAGGGAAATAATGAAGCATCTTCATGTTAAGGTCTTTCTCTGGGTAAGTGACACCCATGATCTCCAAATCATTCACTAGTTTCACAAATCTATGTAGTTGTTTGGAGATGGATTCACCCTTAACGTGATGGAAGGTTTCATATCGATTTACCAATTTATCTTTGTTAATCTTGTGACTTCACTACTCCCCTCACACATAATGTTAGGGCATCTCACACTGCTTTGGTTGTGCTATACTTCTCAATGCTTGTGTGAGTAGTGAGTAGGTCTTCATATCAATCTTCATCTTCTTATAATCTTTAGGATCAAGATTTAGATTAGGATCTTCAACAGGGATTCTGACATTTTTGTATTGATCAACATTTAGAGCAGTTGGAATATGAGGACCTCTGCAGATTAAGATCCAATAATCTTCATCAACACCAATTAGATAATTCCTGAATCTTATTTATATTGTTTAAATTCAGATTTGTGTTTTCAACATTGGTGGTTTGGGATTATGACCAAGTCCAACTAAACTTAGAGTATCCATGATGTTGCTTGATTTTAATTTGGTTTTGATATGATTAGAATAATTTTAGACTTCAACGAATTGATTTTAAGATGAATTTTTAGTCCAAATTTTCCAACCAGACAAAGTTCAAATTCAATCCAAGTTCTGAAACAAATGTGGTAAACAATGTTCACACAAAACAAGTGCGATCAATAATGAAGGAGACAAATGTGGTTAACAATCTTCAGGCAAATGCGTTGAACGGTGGTAGTTCTAATACTTGAATGAATCACAAATGCGATGAACCATATGTTCAAGCAAATGTGATGAACAGTAAATCAACAATTGCGATGAATAGTAGAATTTAATGCAAATGCGATGAATAGTTCACAACTGTTGCCAAAAGCATGGACCTTTTCACCAACTTGTGAAAGTTGGTGAGTCAACAGAGTTGTAGCGGAAAGTGATCTAGCTTTATGGTAAAGTACATCAGATAAAGCATGTGTTCAAAAGTCTTTGGAAGATATCTATCTTCACTTCTTGGCTTCAGAATACTTTGTCTTTGAAGCTTCGGAAGACTTCACTTTAGGCTTTGGAAGATGTTGTCTTGGCTTCGGAAGATGTTGTCTTGGCTTCGTAAGATTTTACACTTAGAATATTTTCTAGTGAATGGTGTAAAACTTCCGAAGCATTTCTACTTAGTATTTCAGTGCATGCATGTAGGAAAGACTTCCAATGTTTTAGGTGCATCAGCCTTACATAAAGCCGTACAAACTCCCCATATAGGCTGATGCTACCAAAACACTTGAAGACCTTAGATGTTGACAGTCCTCATCATGATGATGACCATACCCTTCTTCATTAGATGGTCAGGATCACTCAGACTCTCATAGTGGTTTCTCATCTCAAAGAGATCATGCAGAGGTAGATTGAACATGTCTTGCCATGTGTAGACATCCTCAATTCCTTGATCTCTGATTACATGCCATCTTTCTGGATTAGTAGAGTAAGTCCAGGATAAGATGGGTCTTCCTGACGCAAGAGGAGCTACTTGAACTGAAGTTGTTTGAGCTTCCTCTTATTGCACTTCCTTAGGATGTTCTGACTCATCCTGAGGTCTGGAGGTGGGTGACCCTGTCTTTTTCTTCTTCTTTGACTTGGGTTTAGAGGCCATCCTTTTCCTCCTCTTTGAACTCTTCAACCGAGAAGACTGGCCTTCAGTACCTTGTTGTTCAGTTTTGTCTTTCTCAGTGGGGTCTACCTCGCTTACTGGTTCAAAAGGAGAGGAGTTTGACCCTGTTGTGGATAAGAAGATGAAGCTTGCTGAGGTGCAGCAGGAGGTCCAAGTTGTGTTTTCTCAAATCGTTCAACGTTAACCTCCATTTCTTGATGGGCTTGACTTGGTGGGGATTGTATGTCAATGAGCTCTCCTCTTTTAATCTTATGCTTGATCACCTTTATGTGCTCATCCATGTTGGATAGAGACATTAGGCCAAGTCTCCTTCCGAAGAATCCATACAGCTTCAAAAAGCTCATCATCCTCTACCTATTAGCAGACTTCTTTTGACTCTTTTGGATGATGGCTCTTGACTTGGTTGCTTTTTCCCTCATCCTCCTCTTTGTAGCCTTTTGTTCTTTCAGTACTTGGAGTTCAAGTTGTTTAAGATACTCAAACTCAATATACTCAAAGGACAGGGGAAGAAGTGCAGCTGCCTGGTAGAGACATGTGGCACTCAGGTAGTTGATCATGTTTTGCCTGTCAGTTTCTTTATCTACCTGAGGTTCTTGTGTTGCCAGGGTCTCTTGCACAGGGCTTTCTTGAACTGGAGAGAGAGTAGGAGCATGCTTGTATAGTCTTTTCTGTCACCTTTCTTCTTTGATTTGGATGAGCAACCTTGCATACTCTGCTTCCTTCCTCTCTTTAGACATTTCCATGTCTGCCAGTTCATTTAATTCCTCTAAGGGGAGAGAAATGATTTCATCAATATCATAGTTCCTGGTTTGTAAGTAAGTAATCTTGACTGCCCTTAACTCATCATTTTGAGTATTTGGTCTGGGGGCAGCCCTGATTGCAGCTTCCATAAAGCCTGAAGACCCAGCAGTGGAACTTTCTCCCCTTAACTTCCTCTTCCTCTCTCTTTACTCCTCCTCAATCTCCTTAGGAGTAAATATCCTTTTCCCTTTGTCATCAACAGACCTTTGTGACTCAAGGTGGAGAGAGCTTTGGCTTTCATTGCTTGGAGTAGCTTCCATGTTCTGGACAAAGAGAGGTTGTGATACCCCTTCACCAGCAGGTGTTTCACTGAGGGAATGGATTGTTGAAGTACTTGTAGTTATGACAGGGCTTCCAGTCTCTATCACTGGGCCTTCAGTCAAGATTTTCCCTTTGAAGCTAATCTCAAGGTCTACCTCAACATCTAGTTGATCAATGACATTACGTGATTGCCTTTGTCTTCTTCTTGAGCTGAACTCTTCAATAATCATGTCTTGAATCCTTTGAGCCAGCCTGTCAGCTTGCCTAGATTGGCTTGGTTTGGCAAGTGGCATGTTGACAAGGTCAAGACCTTCATAGTAGTTCAAGGTTTGAAAGTTGAAGACTTTTTTCTGCCCTTGAACTCTTGGAAGTATGAGGGCTCTTCTATCAGCATCATACATCCACCTAATAATTTAATTTGAAAATCCTTGGGTTGAGGATGACATAGCCCTTGAAATACCTTCCTCAAAAAGACTCTGAATGAGAGAGTCTAGTGAGTCCACATCAATGTGAACTTGAGGAAGTTATCGAGTATGGACAATTGCAAGTGAGGATGGTGAGTCCTCAATGTCCATACTCTATCAAGAACTCCCGGGTTTTATGATTGCTATGACTTTCTTCCCCTTTTGGTAGCATCACCCTCTTGCATATGTGAGCTAGGAGTTAGGTTTATCACATCCACAGGTTCTTGTGTTCTTGGTTGAGCTCTCCTTAAAGGTCTCCCAGCTAGTTGTTCCTTGAGATAAGATATCTCAAGTTGCTGATCATTGACCCTATTTTGTAAGGTAGTCACCTGAGATTCCAAGTGACTAACCTTAGAGACTAGGTAAGTGCATGTTTGTGATAGTTTTTGCACCTTTAGTCTCAAGTTCTCCTCATCTTCATCAGAAGAATCATTGGGGGATGAGAGAATTAGACCAGAGTCTTCACTCTCACCACCAGCATCATGTTCTTGGCTGTTGGATTTTCCCTACTTACTGACAAATTCAAGTGAAACGTCAATGGGCTGATTTGCCATGGTTGAGGTCTTAATGATGTAATCACTTGCAGAAGTGAGAGCCTCTTCCATATGGACCTCCTGAACAGGTTAAGGGAGATCCACCTCAGTGCTGGGTAGATGATGTGGGCTAGATATGGGAGAATCAGGAGCACTCATCTCTCTTTGAGTAGGGGAGGAGTAGAGAAACTCATGGTACTCACTGAATCCCATATCTTCATCATCATAGAACTCAAGGTTAGGAATAGGTTGGTTGAGATCTAGAGGCTGGGGATGGTAACTTTCCCCTGAAGGTTGTTCACTTGAGTGTTGAGACTCAGAGTGAAGGCTTAAGGCTGATGGGCTAATGAGCTCATCAGGCTGAGCATGAGGAACCTCAGCACTGATTTTTGATGAGATAGGAGTGGTTTGCTCCTCAGGAGAAGTGGGAGCTCCAGTGTCCACTTCTTCCTGTATGGGTAGTGATATGGGGGCCTGCATAGGCTGAATAGCTAATGCAGAGGTTCGTTTGGATTTTCTTTGGTAGGTAAGGGTGATTTGAGGCTATTTAGGTGGTTGAGAGGTAGGTGTGGGTTCAACACTAGCTTGTGTTGGTAGGTTGTCACCTTGAGCAATGAGCTCTAACATTTTAGGGACAATGATTGTTTCTACCCTAGAGAAGCCAACAGTTGGCTTTTTTATTATATTAAAGATGTCGGGCTTCATCTGTCCCAATTTAAGAATATTACCTGTTTCCCTCAACTGTGATCCCAGTTCATAGTTGAGAATGTATTGAACATATCTAGAAAACATATAATACTCTAAGGAGTCCAAGTTTGCAAGTAGATTTGTATAGACAAATTGAGAGTACCTGAACTTGACCCCTTGAACCATTCCATGCACTTTGAAGGAGAGATCCTTAGGAATCTGGTCACACCCCCATGCTTGTTGGACAAGCTGTGGATGACCACGTGAAGCAGATACTTCCACTAGGATGAGACCTTCCCTTTCCTAAAGGTCTTTACAGGGAAATCTCCTTCATAGCCCATCTACTGAAAGGAGTGGTTAACTGCTTCCTTTGGGAAGGACAATTCACCTTCCTCATCATCCAGTTGAAGATGAGTGTTGATGATGGCTGGAGTGATGAAGATTGTCCTCCCATGCACCGTAGCTGACAGTGCCTTCTCCCCATCCATTATGACCTCTTGACAGGTCTTCCAGAACTCAAGCAGATAATCCTCATAGAGTGTAGGATCAATGGTCAGGGAGGTGAAGTAGTTGGATAAAGCCAGAAATCAGCAAACCACTAAGAAACAAGAATCTTTCTCAGAGTTCAACAAAGCAACCTGATTATGTTTCCTGTGAAGTTGTATGGAGAAACCAGGGTCGTTTCTTCGATTTAGGTTGGCCATTTTAGAAAGCTTAAACTAGAATCTTTCTTAGTGTTACAAAGCATAAAGAAAAATACAAGGACCTGAGATACTTTATACTACATCCTAGAGCCGGCCATACTTAGAAAGCCAGCTGGAAACATCTGAACTAGACAACAAAATCAAATGTAGAGTCAAAAGGCAGATTGCCTTTTGACTAGTGACTATGACATGCCATAGCTCACATCCTAATATATTACAAAAAGGACAAAAGTACATAAAGTAGAAAAAATAGACTCAAGACCTCAATGTACAGTTACCAAAAGCATGGGCCTTTTCACCAACTTATGAAAGTTGGTTAGTTAACAGAGTTGCAATGCAAAGTGGTCTAGCTTTATGGTAAAGTACATCAGATAAAGCATGTGTTCAAAAGTCTTCGAAAGAAATCTGTCTTCACTTCTTGGCTTCGGAAGACTTTGTCTTTGAAGATTCGGAAGACTTCACTTTTGGCTTCGGAAGATGTTGGTCTTGGCTTTGGAAGATTTTACACTTAGAATATTTTCTAGTGCATGGTGTAAAACTTCCGAAGCATTTCTACTCTGTACTTCGGTGCATGCATGCAGGAAAGACTTTGGATGTTTTAGGTGCATCAGCCTTATATAAAGCCTTACAGAAACATAAAGCTTTCAAAAGGGGTTATGAATGGTTTTAATGGTTTTTAGAGAGGGAAATTTGTATGAGTATTTAAATTAGTGAGAGTTTTAAAGAATGAGCGAATAAATAGTGAGACATAAAGCTTGTTTTTATAGTAGAGAGTAGAAGGTGGTTATGACTGGTTTTTATAGTGAGAGTTAATTATGAGTTACAAGTCTTTCAAAAGGGGTTTAGATTGGAATTTGAAATAAATATATAATTAAATAATTTAAATAAATAAAAGAATAATTACAATTTAAACTCTAAATTTATGAAGACTCTAATTTTAAATTTAACTTCTTCTTTATTAAATCTTTATAGACTTTATAAATCTCACAAGAACTTGTAATTTGATTATTTATTTTAGTTGATATTTTAAAATCTTATAGATATTAATAACCTTTTAACATTTATAAAAAAAATTTATAAATTATAGAATTTAAGTTAAATTGATTAAGTGACACATTTATTGTTTTTGGAACACCAAAATAAATAAAATGACTAAATAATGAATTTAATTTACAAAATTGACTCAAATGGGTTTGGGTTTGGGTTTATAGTTTGAAAATGAGCCGGATGTTACAGTCTCCCCTACTTTTGAAAATTTTGTCCCGAAATTTAAGCACGAGGAAGCCAATGCCAAGAGATAGGGATACTTGTTTTTTTATTGGGTCTTCACATTCCCAAGTAAAATCTAGGCCACGTTTAGGGTCATAACAAACTTTGACAATTGGAATTCAATTATACTTGAGTGGCCTGATTTCCTCGGATTTTAAGAAAAAGTAAATAGAGTCATTAATTTGAGCTTCATTGAAACAGACAGCTTCAACATGGTAACCAATTCATGCCTACCATGACACCGAAATTTTCAAGTGCATGTGTAAGATCGATACAAAAATTTTGCTTATTAAGATTAAGGGTGTAGTTCGAAATAAGAGAATCAAATGTAATGGGTTTTCCAGAGTGGGTACGGTTTTGATGAAAAGGCATTTGGAAGATTATCAAGTAACCTTATATGAATTGAATAATGAGTTTTGGAATTCCAGAAAACAAAATCAATGATAAGATGATTCAAAGTAACAATGAGATGTTTAGAATATAAACGTTTGGTTCGCAAATCCAAATGAATACATTGACTTATCAAAGTATTAGGTCAACCACAACCTTAATGAAGACATGCATACCTACAAGCGAACACTCACCTCAAGGGTTCCCAGGTAAGGTAAACGGATCCATCAGTTGATTTGGATTTATATGAATACCCTGCCTAGACAGAACATCTCAAGATACAGGTATCCCACTCTTCTAGCATTGCATGTTTTCGGTTATGTGACACAGACTTTGACGGGATTTGAAAACCATGAATAACAATTGAAAACTCAAAATTGAAAACCATTTGATATAGGCACACAATGCCTTAGAATATGATTAGGGAATCGTGTGTGCATTGATAAGAATCAAGGTATAAGAAAATATCATGTAAGGCATATAATCACATAATCATGTATAAGAATAAAAGGGACATAAAACCCTATCTAAGCATATGAAATACATGAGAGGACTCATGACTGGGATACTTAGTTATAGTCTCGTTTATCCCATTTCTAATAACCTAATTCCCTATAACCATGGCTCTGATACCAATCTGTCACACCACGATCGACGGCGGAATCATCGGAACGGACAAATGTGAATCTATTGCTCATAGTTCATGGTAGTAAATACGTTGAAATAAGTCAAATCAAATATTTCCTTAAATTACAATAAAGATTCAAACAACATAATGAAGTTTTTTATTAATCTAGGTCCAAGTCCTATATGAGCATGAAGAAGTCTTCTAAACTGCATCCTGAAACATGTTAAAAATACGATCAACATATGATGTTGGTGAGTTCTCATGAATTTGTACATACATATAAAAACAACTATTAAGAGGCAATTCAAGTTATAGGTTAAATAATAATGCAAGAATATATAGATAGCATAATGATACAATCAAACCTTGACAAAAGTATGGCCACAATAAAATATACGATTAGCTAAGTGTACTTGGTTCCCATGATGAACAAGAATACGTCATCAGGAGCCGGCAATAACCTCGGCTTTAAAACTAAATAGGCTTGTCAAGCCCATAGATCTATGTAAGGATTCCTATAAGTCTGATGCAGCCAGAACATCCAAAGTCTCTCTGCATGCATGCACTAAAGAATAGAAGTAGAAATGCTTCGAAAGTTTTACACCATGCACTAGAAATATTCTAAGTGTAAAATCATCCGAAGCCAAGACCAACATCTTCCGAAGCCAAAATGAAGTCTTCCGAAGCCAAAAATGAAGTCTTCCGAAGCTTTAAAGACAAAGTCTTCCGAAGCCAAAGAGTGAAGACAGATTTCTTCCGAAGACTTTTAGAGATATGCTTTTATCTTATGTACTTTACCATAAAACTGGACCACCTTTCTGTTGCAACTCTATAAAGTCACCAACTTACATGAGTTGGTGAAAAGGTCCATGCTTTTGGTAACTGTACATTGAGGTCTTGAGTCCAATGCTTTCTACTTTATGTACTTTTATCCTTTTTGTAATATATTAGGATGTGAGCTATGGCATGTCATAGTCACTAGTCAAAAGGCAAATCTGCCTTTTGACTCTACATTTGATTTTGTAGTTGTCTAGTCAATTGTATCCAGCTGGCTTTCAAAGTATGGCCGGCTGTAAAATGTAGTATATGTATCTCAAGTACTTGTAACTTTCCTTTATGCTTTGTAACACTTGTAATAGAACTTGAGAAGCAATATACAGCATTCTTGAAAACCAATTACTTGTGTTGTTTGCCATCTTGTTCTTTCTCATATTTACTTGTGTTCTTAGCATCTTTAATTAACAAGTTAACCAGTTCCCTATTTGATCTGTTAAGTGTTCTAAGCAATTCTCCTTATTGTGTTGTTGTGTTGTAAGTGCATACCCTTCACTCGTCCTGCATTTGGTATCAGAGCATTTCAGGCTCTTGATATAAGATCTCACCATCTTAAGATCCCTCACACACAATAAGTACTTAACAACTCAAATGGTAGCTATTACCAAAGCTAATATGGAAATAGGAACTATGACAAAGTCTCCACTGATCACTCTTGAAGACTTTGATACTTGGTGTCAAAGAATGGAAGGCTTCATCAAGTCTCAAGACTCCAGGATGTGGGACTCTGTTGTTGAAAGACCTTACATACCCAGCACCACTTTGGCTACTGGTGGTGGTATGATTCCTAAGGCTATGGCTGATTACTCTGAAGCAGACATGAAGAGAATAGAGATTGATCAGAAAGCCATGACAGCCCTTCAAACTGCTCTTTTAAACTCCATCTGCAGAGGCTTCAAGAAGTGCAAAACTACCAAGCAACTATGGGAAGCACTGAAGCTGATGTATGAGGGGTCTACTGAAGCAAAGGAGAACAAGAAGGATCTCCTGAAGTAGCAGTTTGAAAACTTCACCTTCAAGGTAGGTGAAACCATGACTCAACAATACTTCAGGTATGCTGAGATTGTGGATACTCTAATGGATGTTGGAGTAACTCTTGAGAACAGGGACATTCTCTCTTCCTAGACAATGGACACATTACTGTGTTGTTCAAGAGGACTGAGAACCTTAAGACTCTTACTCTCACAGAGTTGTATGGTATTCTCAGTGGCTACCAGATGGAGATGAACATGCAAAACTCATATGGTAACTCTAGCAATCAGCTGAGTTCAGCCCTCCATGTGGTTGAAAGGGAAAGCATTAAACCACAGCATCATCTTATATGCTTACCTGACAACTCACAAAATGGCCCTTTCATCACCTTCCCAGAGACTCCAAGGGAAAGCTACACTCAAGGAAGTCCTTTCCAAGAGACAAGTTCTTCTCATGCCTTTGTCTCTACTGATGAAACCTCAGGCAACTTTCTCTTCACCCTTGAAGATTTGGACTGTATCCATCCAGATGATCTGGAGTATATGGAAATAGTCCAACAAATGACTCTTCTCACTCACAGAGCCAAGAAGTTCTATAAGAGGACAGGGATAAAGTTTCCAAGCAATGCAACCAGTGGAAAGTTTGGGCTGGATAAAAGCAAAGTAAAGTGTTACAACTGTAACCAGATGGGACACTTTGCAAGAGAGTGTAAGGCACCAAGGACAAATGGTGGCCAAGCACAAACCAGACCAAACTACACTGAGAAAGCCCCCCAGAATGAGAAGCCAAAGCAGCAAGCTGCAGTTGCTGTTGAAGAAGGAGGCTTTGACTGGAGCTTTTAGGTAGAAGATGCATCTCGAAACCAAGCACTCATGGCAGACCACGATGAAGCCAAGGTATTGGAACATCTTTGTACTCCTGAATTCATTGCTAAAGTCAATAGATACATGTCCTATAATTTAGAAATGAGATCTAATCTTGAGTCCTTAATATCTTAAAAGTTGATTTTAAAAGAGCTGAAAATGATTATAAACTAAAGATAGAGGACTTAGAGAAAACCATTTCAACTCTTAAACATGAGCATACAAACTACAGGACTCAGATCAAAGACCTCATTACTAAATTAACTGAATGCCAGGCTGAGCTTGTGATCAGCAAAGCCAAGGCAGAAAAATGTGTTCTTGAAGAAGAGACCTTCAAGAACATAATATCCTCATCCTTGCATGCAAAAGTTTGTTATCAAAATAAGCAGGGACTAGGATCTTGTGAGATAGCTCATCCACATGAAATCTTGTTTGTAAGATCTCCTAGGTGTGGAACTTGTGAAGATGAGCTTCCCCTCATAGATCCTGTGTCTGAAGATGATGAAGAGGAGATGGTGGAAAATGGCTCTAAAAAGAGTGAAGAAGAGCATTCTAAGAAGGGTCACCATCCCTCTAAGGAGAGCAAAGTTGTTGGGATGACCAAGTCAAGAAGAAAGAACTTGATAAGGAAGGCCAAAGAAAGTCCAAAAAGGCTCAAGAGATCAAGGCCACCTTCAACTCTTCACAGAAACAAGTCTTCATCTCTACAGGATTTGAAGTGGTAAAGGCTGAAGACACCAACTTGAAATCCATCAACAAGAGTTTTGGTTCATGTCCAAATCATCCCATCATCAAGAAGAAGGCTGATCAGTTATGCATCACTATTGTACAATCTGAACCATCCAGCTCCAAAGGTAGTTCTATCCCCACAAGAACTGCCACAGCATCTGCAAAGATGAAGACGGAGAAGGAAAGTGATCAAGTTCAGCCTTGTTCACAAAGGAAAACTCCTAGAAGGAAGAAAATGGACTATGTTATGTGTGGGAGTACTTTTCATCTTGCTAAGGATTGTGTTTACAATCCAAAGAGTACTCTCCACATGACCAAGAAAGAAACTTCTAAGAGTTTGGAAAAGAAGAAGCAAGCTTCGAAAGGAAAATCTGTTTCCTTCGGAAGCTCCAAAATAAAGAAGAAGACAAGTGGAAACTTGCCTTCGGAAGAAATTTGGTCTCGGAAGAAAGGAATACTTCCGAAGCACTAAAGCCTGCAGCAGTGAAAGAAAGATCTTCCGAAGGTATAGTCATCAAAACTTCCGAAGTCATCAAAACTTCCGAAGTATTGAAGGTCAAGTCTAAGCTTCCAAAGGTGGTGTGGAAGTCAAAGAAAGACCAAGTGACTGAAAGTTCTTCATCAACATCAGCAAATGATCCTTCTAGCATGACTATAGGATCAATTACTATTGCATTGTCTTCAACTTCTTTTGATGAGCCCAAGACCAATGAGGCTTGGGTTTCCAAATGTAACTAATCATCTCTTTTGTGCAGGAACAGCTCAAGACAAACAGAAATGTATGGATCATTGATAGTGGTTGTTCCAGGCACATGACAGGTAATAGGTCACTACTCCAAAAGTTTGAAAGAATTGATGGAGGACCAGTTGCTTTTGGAGGAGATGCAGGAGGTTACATTACTGGAAGGGGCAAGGTCACAAATGGTAAGCTCAGCATTAAGAAGGTAAACTTTGTCAAGGAGCTTGGGTATAATCTTCTGAGTGTATCCCATTTTTGTGATCAGAGTCATAACATGCTCTTCACTGAGCATGAGTGCATTGTTCTCAGGCCCGGGGTGGTCATTCATCATGAGCACATCTTGCTCAGAGCCTCCAGGAAAGGGAACATGTACAAGATGGACTTGCAAGAAACATCTCCCTCAAGCAATGTTTCATCTGGCATAAAAGAATATGCCATGTAAACTTTAAAAACATGAATAAATTAATTAAGAATGATTTGGTAACTGGAATACCAAAGAAAGAGTTTACAAGTGATGACCACTGTGTTGCATGCCTGAAAGGGAAGCAACATAAGGTATCTCACAAGCCAAAGGAAAGAAATTCCTTCATTAATCCCCTACACTTATTACATATGGATCTCTTTGGCCCCACCAGTGTAATGAGTCTAGGAAGGACCTCCTATTGTTTGGTGATCACAGATGATTTTACAAGATTCATTTGGGTCTTCTTTCTTAGAACTAAGGATGAGACTCCTGAGATTCTGAAGAATTTCATCTTAAAGATTGAGAATCAATGTGATCACAAGGTCAAAACCATAAGATGTGATCAAGGAACTGAATTCAAGAATCAAATCCTTGATACATTTTATGATGAAAAAGGTATTACAAGATAATATAATGCTCCCAGGACTTCTCAGCAAAATGGTGTTGCTAATAGTAGAAACAAGACACTCATTGAAGCTGCAAGAACTATGTTGTCTGACTGTAAACTGCCCATCACCTTCTGGGCAGAGGCAGTGAACACTGTTTGCTATGTGCAAAACAGAGTTTTAGTGGTTAAGACACATGGTAAGACTCCTTATGAACTTTGGCACAAGAGAAAACCTTTCATTGGTTTTCTCAGGTCATTTGGATGCCCTTGCTTCATCTTGAATACCAAAGATCAAATTGCCAAGTTTGCTGAGAAATCGAATGATGGACACTTTATCGGATACTCTTCTCAAGCTAAAGCTTATAGATTATACAATCTCAGAACTAGAGTAGTTGAGGAGTCAGCCAATGTGACTTTCAATGAGCACACTCCCAGTGTGAAAGTTTCTGGTCCGGATTGGCTATTTGATCTTGATTTAGTTACCAACTGTTTTAACAAATCTTGTGAGAATGTTTCAGGATCTATAGATATACTACCTACAAGTGATCCTGATCCAAGATTTGAGCTAAGAAGACCTTCAAGTTACACATCTTCAGCTCGAGTGGTAACTAATCCGGCAAATGAAGCTTCTCCCAGCACATCAATGACAAATCCTGCTGATGCTTCTGGGATGCCTTCAAATTCCAGCTTAGAGGCACAAAACTCAGAGGAAGGAGCTTCAAATGTTGGAGAAAATGGTGGTGGTGAAAGTGATCAGGAATTTCTTGATGTTGATAACCACTGCATTGAAGACAACATCAATGATGTCACACACTCATTGGATCAAGTCAATCTTGATAAGTGTGTTGATGTGGAGGGTGAATCTTCTTTGCCAGATCAAAATTTTTCAAATTTATATCTGTCTAAGCAACTTGCTGTGATCCCTCAGCTAAGGATTCACAAGTCTCATCCTACCACGAACATCATTAGAGATGTTGATTCAGGGGTGAGAACAAGAGGACAAACCCATGAAGCAAAGGTTTGTCTTCACTCTTGTTTCTTGTCCCAGATAGAGCCAAAAGAAATTGATGAGACTCTAAAGGATGGAAGTTGGGTTGAAGCTATGCAAGAGGAACTGCTTCAATTCAAAAGGCAAAAGGTTTGGAACCTATGTCCTCTTCCTCAAGGGAAGACTAAAATAGGAACCAAATGAGTTTTTAGGAATAAGAAGGATGATAGAGGACTTGTCATCAAGAACAAGGCAAGACTAGTTGTTCAAGGGTATACTCAAGAAGAAGGAATTGACTACACAGATGTTTTTGCTCCTGTAGCAAGACTTGAAGTTGTTAGGATATTCCTAGCTTTTGCTGCATCCAAGAACTTCAAGGTCTACCAACTTGATGTCAAGTGTGCTTTTCTCTATGGGGTGATTGATGAGGAGGTGTATGTCAGACAACCACCTGGGTTTGCAGATCCTGATCATCCTGATTATGTCTGCAGGCTTGATAAAGCTCTTTATGGGCTGCACCAAGCACCAAGGAAATGGTATGAGACTCTATCTCAGTATCTCTGTCAACATAGCTACAAAAAGGGTACTGTAGACGGAACTCTCTTCATCAAAGGAACAGGAAATGTCATAATGCTAGTTCAAGTATATGTAGATGACATTATCTTTGGGTCAACTAATCCAAAGCTCTGCAAAGACTTTGAGAAGCTGATGAAGGACAGGTTTGAAATGAGTGCCATGGGGGAACTCAATTTCTTTCTAGGAATTCAAGTGAAGCAAGTTGACAATGACATCTTCATAAGTCAGTCAAAGTATGTACAAGACATACTTAAAAGGTTCAACATGACTGATTGTAAGGTTACTAAGACACCCATAGCCATAAATCACTCCCTTGGACCTGATCTTGAGGGGGAGTGTGTTGATGAGCATCTCTATAGGGCAATGATTGGGTCTCTTATGTATCTCACAGCTAGCAGGCCAGATATCATGTTTGCTACATGCATTTGTGCAAGATATCAAGCCAACCCCAAGATGTCACACCTGGTCACTGTCAAAAAAATTTTAAGATATCTCAAAGGTGCTCCATCACTTGGCCTTTGGTATCCAAAGAATTCTGACTTTAATCTGTATGCTTATACAGATAGTGACTATGGTGGTTGCAACATGACTGCAAAGTCTACATCAGGGGGATGTCAATTTCTTAGTGGATGAGTAGTCTCTTGGCAATGTAAGAAACAATCCTGTGTGTCTGCATCAACTGCTGAGGCTGAATACATTGCTGCTGCAAGCTGCTGTGCTCAAGTGCTTTGGATTCAAAATCAGATGCTAGACTATGGATTCAACTTTAAAGAGACTCCCATCCACATAGACAACAATAGTGCTATCTCCATCACAGAGAATCATGTGTAGCACTCAAGGGTAAAGCATATTAATATCAGGTATCATTTGATTAGAGATAACTTTGAAAAGGGATTAATCAAACTTGTCAAAGGTTAACACAAATGAACAATATGCTGATTAGTTCACCAAAGCTTTTGATGAGCAGAGTTTTAAATATCTTGTATCAGCTATTGGGATGATTAACTTTGAATAGTTTTTCTTAAAACTTAATCATATTTATTTCTAAAACATGTGTGTCCTAAGTTGTCTATTTTATCACCTTCATAAGCCCTTGTTTTCTTTGGAAGAAAATCTTTTCAAAAGACTTTTCTTAGATTTTTTAAAATCTTGATCTCTTCGGAAGATTTAAAATTACCTTTGGAAGAAATTTATATTTTAGTAAACAAACAATTGCTTTAGTAATTTTACCTTCGGAAGAAATTTCTAAAATGTCTTTCGAAGCTTAAAATCAACTTAAGTACTCTTTATGTTTTCACAGAATAAGTTTCTTTCAAAAGCAATTTACCTTCGGAAGTTTTTATTCTCCTTAGAATAAATTTCTCTGAGTGTTAAATTCTCTTCCGAAGCAAAATTCTCAAAAACCTTTGAAATATCTTCTGAAGCCAATTTGCCTTCGGAAGCTTTTTCTTCAGAACTCCTGATGCAAAATAACCTTCGAAAGATTTCTCGACTTCAAGAAAACTACTTTTTGGGCAAAAGTAAACTACTTTTCAGAGGTGGCACCGACATCCGGATTTCAAAGTTTATCCTCTTTCATTAACTTTGTCTCAAATCCTTTTCACATAAATGCCCAACGGTCCCCCCCCCCTCTTTCACTATCTTCCTCAATTACACTATTCCTTAAACCTAAATTCTCCCAAACCGCCTTTGTTCTTCATCTTTCTTCATCCTTAAGCTTCTAAAATGGTCAACCTAAACCGCAGAAACAACCCAGATTTCTCCATGCAACTTCATAGGCAACACAACCAGGTTGCTCTGTTAAGCTCTGAGAAAAATGAAAGTTTCTCATAGATTTGCCGTTTCTTAGCTCTATCAAACTACTTCACCTCCCTAACCATTGATCCTACTCCCTATGAGGATCATTTGCTTGAATTCTGGAAGACCTACCAAGAGGTCATTATGGATGGGGAGAAGGCACCGTCTGCCACAGTGCAAGGATGGACAATCTTCATCACTCCGGCCATCATCAACACTCACTTACAGCTGGATGATGAAGAATGTGAGTTATCCTTCCCTAAGGAAGCTGTAAATCATTCCTTTGAGCAGATGGGCTATGAGGGAGATTTCTCTATAAAGACCTTCAGGAAAGGGAAGGTCTCATCCCAGTTGAAATACCTGCTTCATGTGGTTATCCACAGCTTGTCCAACAAGCATGGAGGGTGGGACCAGATTCCTGAGGATCTCTCCTTCATAGTACATGGAATGGTTCAAGGGGTCAAGTTTAGGTACTCTCAGTTTGTTTATACAAATTTTCTTGCTAACTTGGACTCCTTAGAGTATTATATGTTTCCTAGATATGTTCAACACATTCTCAACTGTGAACTGGGCTCACAGTTGAGGGAAACAGATAATATTCTTAAACTGGAATAGATGAAGCCCAGCATCTTTAAAATTATGAAGAAGCCAAGTGTAGGCTTCTCAGAGGTAGAAACAGCCCTTGTCCCAAAAATGTTAGAGCTCATTGCTCAAGGTGACAACCTAGCAACACAAGCTAGTGTTGAACCCACACCTTCTACCTCCCAACTACCAAAAAGGCTACAAATAACCCTCACCTACCAAAGAAAATCCAAACAACCCCTGCTCAAGCTATTGAGTCTGTGCAGGCCCCTATATACTCACCCATACAGGAGGAAGTGGACACTAGAGCTCCCACTTTCCCTGAGGAGCAAACCACTCGCATCTCTTCAACAATCAGGGATGAGGTTCCTCATGCTCACCCTGATGAGCTCATAAGCCAAACTGCCTTAAGCCCTCACTCTGAGTCTCAACACTCAAGTGAACAACCTTCAGGGGACAGTTACCATCCCCATATTTTAGACTTAAATAAATCCATTCCCAACCTCTCATTCTATACTGATGAAGACTTGGGTTTCAGTGGGTACCATGAGTCTCTCTACACTTCTCCTACTCAAAGAGAGATGAGTACTCCTGAGTCTCCTTTGTCTAGCCCACATCAGTCACCCATCACTGAGGTGGATACTTCTGAACCTGTTCAGGATATCCATATGGAAGAGGCTCTCACTTCTGCAAGTGATTATATCATTAAGACCTCAACCACGGAAACTCAGCCCACTGACACCTCAGCTGAGGCTGTCAATGTGCAGAGGAAATCCAGCAGCCAAGAACCTGAGGCTGGTGGTGAGAGAGAGGATTTTGGTCCAATCATCTCATCCCCCAATGATTCTTCTGATGAAGATGAGGGGAATTTGAGACTAAAGGTGCAAAAACTGTCAAAAACATGCTACTATTTAGTCTCTAAGGTTAGTCACCTTGAATCTTAGGTGACTACCCTGCATAATAGGGTCAATGATCAGCAACTTGAGATATCTTATCTCAGGGAAAAACTAGCTGGGAGACCTTAAGAGGAGCTCAACCAGGAACACAAGAACCTGTGAATGTGATTGACCTAACCTCTAGCTCACGTATGAAAGAGGGTGATGTTACTAAAAAGGGGGAGAAAGTCATTACAGTCACAGAACCTGGGAGTTCTTCAGAGAGTATGAACATTGAGGATTCACCATCCTCACTTGCAATTATGCATACTCAGCAACTTCCTCAAGTTCACATTGATGTGGACATAATAGACTCTATTATTAGGGGTCTCTTTGAGGAAGGCATTCCAAGGGCTATGTCATCTCCACCTCAAGGAACTTCAAACTACATTATTGGGTGGAGTTATGATGCTGATAGAAGAGCCCTCATTCTTCACAGAGTTCAAGGGCAGCAAGAAGTATTTGTTTTTCAGACCTTGAACTACTATTAAGGTCTTGACTTGATCAACATGCCACTTTTCAACCCAAGTCAATCAAGACAAGCTGACAGGTTAGCACTCAGGATTCAAGATAGAATTACTAAAGAGTTCAGCCTTAGAAGGAGACAAAGGCAATCAGGTAATGTCATTGGTCAACTGGATGCTGAGGCAGACCCTGAGATTAGCTTCAAAGGGAAAACCTTGGCTGAAGGTCCAGTGATAGAGCCTGAGAGCCCTGTCACACCAATAACTGCTTCAGAAATTCATTCCCTCAGTGAAACACCTGCTGGTGAAGGTGTCTCACAACCTCTCTCTGGCCAGAGCTTGGATGCTACACCAAGCAATGAAGGCCAAAGCTCTCTCTACCCTGTGTCATAAAGGTCTGTGGGTGACAAAGGGAAAAGGATTTTAACTCTTGAGGAGATTGAGGAGGAGGAGAGAGAGATGAAGTGGAAGCTAAGGGGAGAAAGTTCCTCTGGGTCTTCAGGTTTTATGCAAGCTGCAATCAGGACTGCCCCCAGACCAAACACTCAAGAAGATGAGTTGAGGGCAGTCAGGATTACTTACCTGCAGACCAGGAACTATGACATAGATGAGATTATATCTCTCCCTTTAGAGTAATTAAATGATTTGGCTGACATGAAAGTGTTAAGAGAGATGAAGGAAGCAGAGGATGCAAAGTTACTTCTCCAATTCAAAGAGGAGAAGAGACAGAAAAGGTTATACAAGCATGCTCCAACTCTCTCCCGAGTTCAAGAAAGCCCTGTGCAAGAGGATGTGGCAGCTACACAAGAACCTCAGGTAGACAAGGAAACAAATAGGCAAAACATGATCAACTACTTGAGTGCCACAGGTATCTACCAGGCATCTACACTTCTTCCCTTGTCCTTTGAGTACATTGAGTTTGAGTATCTCAAACAGCTTGAACTTCAAGTGCTCAAAGAACAAAAGGCAACAAAGAAAAAGATGAGGGAAGATGTTGTAAAGTCAAGAGCCATCATCCAAAAGAGTATGAAGAAGTCTGCTGACAGACAAAGGATGATGAGCTTCTTGAAGCTGTATGGATTCTCCGGAAGGAGACTTACACTCCCCTCCAAGTCAAATCCCACCTGAAGTGGAGGTTAAGGTTGAACAACCTGAGACAACATAACCTGGACCTCCTGCTGAGCCTCAGCAAGCTTCATATTCTGATCCACAGCAGGGTCAAACTCCCTCTCCTTCTGAACCTGTGAGGGAGGAACACCCAACTGAGAAAGAGAAGGATGATCAACAAGGTGCTATAGACTAGTCTTCTCAGTTAAAGTCTTCTAAGAGGAAGAAGAGGATGTCTTCTCAGTCAAAGAAGAAGAATCCTGAATCATCCACCTCTACATCTCAGGATGAGTCAGATCAACCTGATGAAGTGCATGAAGAGGCAGCCCAATCAACTCTAATTCAAGTGGCTCCTCTTGCAGCTGAGAGACCCATCTTCTCCTGGACCTTCACTACTAATCCAGAGAGATGGCATGTGATCAGAGATCAAGGTGTTGAGAATGTCTATACATGGCAAAACATAATCAACTTACCTTTACATGATCTCTTTGAGATGAGAAGATATTATGAGAGTCTGAGTGATCCTGACCATCTGATGAAGAAGGGTATGGTCATCATCATCCTGAAGACTACCAACATCTGAAGATCTTCTAAATGTTTTGGTAGCATCAGCCTAGGGGGAGTTTGTAAGGATTCCTATAATTCTGATGCAGCCAAACATCCAAAGTCTCTCTGCATGCATGCACTAAAGAACAGAAGTAGAAATGCTTCGGAAGTTTTACACCATGCACTAGAAATATTCTAAGTGTAAAATCTTCCGAAGCCAAGACCAACATCTTCCGAAACCAAAAATGAAGTCTTCCGAAGCTTCAAACACAAAGTCTTCCGAAGCCAAAGAGTGAAGACAGATTTCTTCCGAATAATTTTAGAGATATGCCTTTATCTGATGTACTTTACCATAAAGCAGTACCACCTTTCCGCTACAACTCTGTAAAGTCACCCACTTACATGAGTTGGTGAAAAGGTCCATGTTTTTGGTAACTGTACATTGAGGTCTTGAGTCCATGCTTTCTACTTTATGTACTTTTATCCTTTTTGTAACATATTAGGATGTGAGCTATGGCATGTGGTTAAATAAAAAAAATTATTAAAAGTTAATGAAAAGCTAGAAAATATAAAATACTATGGCCAAATCATAGTCAAAAGAAGAGTTTGATTCTGGCTCAGAAGGAACGCTAGCTATTGCTTAACACATGCAAGTCGAACGTTGTTTTCAGGGAGCTGGGCAGAAGGAAAAGAGGCTCTTAGGAGGCGAGAAAAGTTGAGAACAAAGTGGCGAACGGGTGTGTAACGCGTGGGTTGATATAAGATATAACTAAAATTATGTGTGAGTAAGTACTTTAGTTGATAAAATATTTTTATTATTTTTTTAAAACTTTCATTTTAAAAAAAAATATGTTTTAACTCTCGGTTTAGAAATATGTTAAGAGACACTTCGTTCTAAGAATATTATTTTTGAAAAATGTCATTTTTAATAAAAAATCTCATTATTTTAAAACAATGGGTTTTAGTTATTTTTGTTTTATGAAGAATTTTTGTATTTAATAAAATTTTTCTTTGTCAAAATATCATTTTTATAATTATTTCATGGTTTAAAAACTCCGGGTTTCAATTATTTTTTTTTATTTTTTTAGGAAAAAAATTTCATATAAAAACTTTATTTAAAAAAATCAGTTTTAGAATATTTCATATGTGTAGAAAGATACTTTATTTAAAAATATCGTAGTTTCTAAAAATCTTTTTTTTTCAAAAAAGTGTATTTTTAATCAAAATGTTTATGCAGGATCGAGTTTTGTCACTTAACACTTGGATTTCTCTCAAACTCACTTATACTACACTCAGATCAGATGAAGTAGAATCTCTTCTAAGAGTTGATAATAATATAATAAGTAGCAAAGAACACAAAGAAATAATTTTCAAGGCACTTGTATATATTACTTCTCAACTCAAAGTATTACAAGACTCTTACAAGCATGAAACAAGAGTTACAATAAGAAACTATATATACTAGATCCTACAGCCGGATATACTTTGATACCAGCTGGAAACCTAAGACCAAAGCATAACTACAATGCTAAAGTTAAGGTATCTTAGATAAAGTATTATCTAAGATATGGTAGTCATGACATGTCCTGACTTACCTTTTGTCACCAACTAAAGTTGGTAATTGTACTAACTGATAAAGGTAAACAGTGGAATAAAGTATGGTCAACTACATGGCTTTTAAGAAAATGTCATGCAGTATCTCAGAGGTCTGCAGCGGAGTGTCAAAGAGACCATACTTATGTCCACTGGATAATAGTAGTGTCTTTCGAAGCTAAGTTGGCTTCGGAAGAACAAGTTCTTCCAAAGCCACTTATACTTTAGAATAGGCTACTATACTTCCGAGGCTTGAGGACTTCTATCATACTTTGGAAGTTGACTTCTGATCTTTCACTCTAAGTCTTGATCTTCGGAAGTTGGAGTTTTCCTTCGGAAGTTGATCTTACACTTTGTCTTCGCAAAAACTCCTTTTTCCTTCGGAAGTTCCACACTTAGCTTCGGAAGTCCTTTATTAGTTGCACCAAATTAGTCTAAGTGATTTGGTTTTGGTTGCACCAGCCTTTCTAGATCCAACAAACTCCCCCTAGGCTGATGCTACCAAAACCTCACTTGTCTCTGCTTCTCAAAACCTTCAACACCAGGGACAGAAGATATTTTTCTGTGTTCTTGTTCTTCCCCGAAATGGTGCTGAGAAGTTTGTACAAGTCATTAGTGGATAGAAGATCCAGTCTGTCACTCTGAATGACATGTACCCTTTGTTGTGCCCCCTTGAGAAGAGTTAGTTGACGGGAGTTATAGTCATACTCTCATCTAACTATGGATTCAAGTTCAGGACTCTCAACCATTTGTAGAAAGGCTTTGCCTTTGTTTGTTGATCCCTTCCTTTTCTCCTCCTCTCTCAGTTTCAACTCTTCTTCAATCTTGGTCCTAGTAGTCAACTCGGCCAGATGAAGACTGCCCAGGTGATTTCTGATGTGAGCAACTACTTCAGAGTTGGAGGGGTTGGAGAGTGGCTTCTCTCCTAACTCAGCAATATCAAATCTGCTTAAGTGTAGCAGAGATGAGGCATTTAGCCTGTTTAGCTCTCCACTCTCTTTCTCAACAACAAAATTGTGAGAAGAGTCTTCGAACCTCCACTGGATGATCTTTTTCCTAGGTACAAGGGGTTGACTTAGTACCTTGTCACCTTTCTTGGTATCCAGCAGAGTCAACAGCCTTCTCCTTAGCTTCTTTTCTTCCTCATTCAAAGTATCTGAATTGAGGCCAAGGAGATTTGCAGCTTGGTCCAATGTTCCTCTGGGCAGATCAAGAAATTGATCTCTAGTGAGGGAACGTGAGGTCCATCAACATAGGTCAGTTTGACAGAATCCTCCTCACAGGAGATGTTGCTCAGGGTTGTGCAGTTGAGCTCCGAAGTAAATCACAGACAAGTCAGAACTTGGTTGTTCAATGAGAGATTCCAACAGAAACTTGTTGAAGAACCTGTTGAGATCTTGGAGCATCCTTTGATCCACTTGAATTACAACTGGAGGAGGCTCAGGAAAAACTGAAGCTTGTTTCATAGGGTATCTTAAGGAAGTGAGAGCTTGACTCTGTGGTTCCTCTTGTCTTTGGCTTTGTCCCTGAACATTCTCCTCCTTTTTGGTAGCATCATATTGAGAGCTTGATGAGATGGAATAAGAGGTCAATGAGACCTGAATTGGTACATGCCTAACAGACCTCTCAATCTGTTTCTCAGCTAGTTTGGTCTTGAGAGTTTCAATCTCAAGTTGTTGAGTGGCAGACCTATCCTCTAAAGTCCTAACCTTAGATTCAAGGTTTGAGACTTTAGAAAGTAGGTCTTTAATGGTAAGTTGCAGTCTTCCCTCATCTTCTTTTGAAGAATCATGGGGAGATGAGATAACATACCTAGTATGTTCATCTTCACCACCAGATGTGGTTTCTTAGCGCCCTGGTTTTCCTTGCTCAATGATGTCTCTTTCTGAGTCATCAAAGGGCATGGTTGCTGTAGATTCAGTCTTAGTGATGTTACCACTGTCCTGAAGGTCCATTGAGGCTCCTTCAGTAGTGGCAGCTGAATCTACATGAGTCCCCTCCACATCAGTGAGACTCACCTCAGTAAAGGCTTGCTAATGGAGGCTAGAGATAAGAGACCTCTCTGGGCTCTGTTGATCCTTGAGAGGGTGTTGTGGATCAACTTCATTGCCCTGAAGAGACATAATCTCTTCATCAATTTCTATTAGTAGGTCAGTAAAGGTTATAGAGGTTAAGCCTAATGACCCGGGACTTTGATCAATGTCTAAAGGCATTGAGCCTATGGTGGGGCGGTCCCTTTTTGGCTGCTCAGGGGAGTATAAAGACTCTCCCTGAGGGTTTTCAGCTTGGGTTTCGGGCTCATGGGTTTGAGACTAAGGAGACTCAATAGCCATATTGAGGTGAATTGTGAAAGATGGTTAGACCTTAGACTGAGTAGGAGCTAATTGTTCCACTCTAGTCTTTTTGGATTAAACAGGAGGAGCTTGTTCCATCAGAGAAGATTGAACAAGGGTTCGTTTGGGGCGTCTTTGATATGTGATAGTGATGGGGTGAGAAGGTAGATTTGGTAGTGTGAGGGTAGTTGTTGGTGTGGGTTCATCACCTGTGGGGTTAACAGGGATGTCACCAGGAGCCATTGGCTCAGTCATACCTAGAAGAAGTGCAGTATATCTTCCGGTGAAATTGGTGGACACTCTCTTCAAAGTATTGAAGATGGTCGGCCTCATTTGAGGAACAGTTAGAGCAGCTACACAGACAAGCTAACTCTGGTCCAGCTCACAGTTGATTATGTGTTGAAGGAACCTGGGATACATGAAGAATGTGTCCTGCTGGAGATTCCCCATAAGATTGGTCAGCACAAACCTTGAGTAGTTAAAGCGGAGGCTTCTCACCAATCCATGAACTAGGCACCCTAGTTCATATGGGATTTGATCCCATCCCCCAGATTTGTTGGACAAGCAATGAAGAACAACATGCAGCAGGAACTTCTAGTTGTAGGAGAAATTAAACTTGTAAACGGTTGACCTACTTACATCTCCACCATATCCTATTCGGATATAGGTGTTGTCCAAATCTGTTTTGGGAAACTCTGTAGGAGCACCCTCATCATGAAGCTCAAGATGCTCCCTGATGAGTTGTTCGGAAATGACCAACTCCTGGCCACATATGCTCGATCTTATTACCCGAACCCCATTTAGGGTTTCAATCTGACCATTGGCCCAAAATTCAGCCATGTGATTTGAGTGAACGGTGGGGTTAACAGTCAGAGCAGAGTAATAAGATGACTGGGTAAGAAAGGAGATGATATTTGAGAAGTCGGCATTCCTTGAAGAATCAAGGAGTGCGACTTGGTTGTGCTAAGGGTTAAGTGCCATTTGAGAAAGTTGCAGGAAGATAGTTCGGAATTAGGTGAATTGGGGATGAAGGAAGCTTTTAGGGCAGTAAATTTGGTAAAAAGATGAAAGTGATTAGTCGGGGTTATTTAAATGGGTGAAATGGCGGTTTAAGGGGTTTGGATAAGATGATGGGATGTTTCAGTGGAGGATGTGACAGGGGCGGTACGGTTTAGTCTATTTAAATAATCCTATATCATTAACAAAATCTTTACTTTTTACAGAGTGGGGCCCAAAAGATTTCCGTTACACAGTAAAGTCTTTCTTCCGAGTATAAAGTATTTTCAAAGGCAATGTTCTTCCGAAGGCAAACTTACTTCTGAAGGTAAAGTTCTTACTTCCGAGAGTAAATGTTGCTTTCCAAATAGAGAGTGTTATAAGCTTCGGAAGTAGATCTGATATGAAATCAATCGCTTCTTCCGAGACTAAAAAACTCTTCCGAGAAGAAAATTATCCTGGGAGGAATTTGCTTTGGAAGATATGTAAAATATCTTCCGAGGGTTAATTCCTCTTCGGAAGATTTTATACTTAGTGAAAATTTCAGAGAAGGTCTTTTTGTAACCGGGCTTAGATTGTTTTGACACAAGACTTTATACATTAAAAGGTTTTCAAATGAGATAGGCTAATAAAGATTTATCATCCCAATAGCTGTAATGAGATATTTAAATCTTTGTTCATCAAAGGCTTTGGTGAACAAGTCAGCATATTGTTCATTTGAGTCAACTTTGATTAGCTTAATTAGATTTTTCTCATGAATATCTCTAATGAAATGGTACCTAATATTAATGTGCTTTGCTTGGGAGTGCTTCACTGGATTTTTAGTAATGGAGATAGCACTGTTGTTGTCAATGTGGATAGGAGTGCTCATAAAGTTGAATCCGTAGTCTATCATCTGGTTCTGAATCCACAGCAGCTGAGCACAGCAACTAGCAGCAGCAATGTATTCAGCTTCAGCAATTGATGTAGAGACACAGGATTGCTTCTTGCATTGCCATGAGATGATCCTTCCACCAAGAAATTGACATCCACCTGATGTTGATTTCTTGTTGATGTTGCAGCCATCATGGTCACTATCAGAGTAACCATAGAGATTGAAATCACTATTCCTTGGATACCAGAGACCTAATTTAGGTGCTCCTTTAAGGTATCTGAGGATTCTCTTGGCAGCAACTAGGTGAGACACCTTTGGAGCAACCTGATATCTTGCACAAATACAAGTTGCAAACATAATATCAGGTCTACTTCCTATGAGATACATCAGAAAACCAATAATTACTCTATACTGATATTGATCAGTATCCTCCCCCTCAGAGTCAGGGCAGAGATTATGGTTTCTGGGTATAGGTGTTTTGGCTGCCTTACAATCTTTCATGTCAAATCTTTCTAAGATGTCATTGACATACTTAGATTGATTGATGAAAAACCCTTCCTTCATTTGCTTCACCTGAATTCCAAGGAAAAAGTCCATTTTTCCCATGGAACTCATCTCAAACTTCTTCTTCATGATGCTCTCAAGGTCTTTACACATTTGGTCATTTGAGGAACCAAATATGATGTCATCAACATAGACTTGAACGAGCAAGATGTCTTTCCCAGACTTTTGTATGAAAAGAATCTTATCAATGGTACCTCTAGTGTAACCATTCTTCAGGAGAAACTGAGACAATGTCTCATACCACAGCCTAGGTGCTTGGTGCAGCCTATATAGAGCTTTATCCAATTTGCACACATAGTTGGGGTGATGTGGGTCTTCAAATCCTAGAGGTTGGCACACATAGACTTCCCTATCTATATCCCCATATAGAAAGGCACACTTGACATCAAGCTGGTAGACAGTGAAATTCTTGGATGCAACATAAGCAAGGAAGATCCTAACTGCCTCAAGTCTTGCAACAGGTGCAAAGACATCAGTATAATCAATTTCTTCCTCTTGAGTGTATCCTTGCACCACCAGTCTTGCTTTGTTCTTGATGATCAAGCCTCTATCATCTCTCTTGTTTCTAAAGACCCATTTAGTGCCTATAGGTACTTGACCGGATGGTAGCGGACATAGGTTCCAAACCTTTTGTCTTTTGAATTGAAGCAGCTCCTCTTGCATCGATTAAACCCAGCTACTATCTTTCAAGGTATCTTCCACCTTCTTGGGTTTCATCTGGGATAAAAAGCATGAGTACAAGCAGACATTCCCATTGTGAGTTTGTCCTCTTATTCTCACACCTTCAGAGACTTCCCCTATGATGTTCTCAGTTAGATGAGTGTTATGAATCCTAAGTCTAAGAATTACCTCCAGTTGCAAAGATAGATCCAGATTGGACATATTTTTCTCAGGAGCTTGAACACTTGGTCCAGCTGTTGTTTCAAACTCATTCAATGAGGACTGATTGAATGAATGAGAAACATCATCATCATGTGTTTGCTGTGAAGTAGCATTAACAGTTGCTTGTTCCTTCAAAATATTGCTTCCATTAGCTTGGTGTTGTGCAGTGTCACCTGATGAAGTTTGAGGGTCAACAGGTGAACCGCTGGTTGAAGCTCCACTATCCTTTGAGATAGTCATACTGTCAGATCTGCCAATAGTGGGAGCTTGATTTATTGCAGTTCTTAGAGAACTTGGAATAGGTCTGGGTAGCTTAAACAGTTGGTCATCATCAGAATCACTTTGAGCACCTGTTCCAGCTAAAACATTCTTACAAGATGGTTTAGAATAGTTTGGAAACAATTATAAATCAAAGATATGATCAGGGCCATTCCCCCTAACACAAGGAGTGTGCTCATTAACTACAATGTTGAAAGATTCCTCAAATTGTTGATTTTTTATGTTATAGACTCTATAAGCTTTAGAATTAGAGGAATATCCAACAAAGATAGCATCATCCGACTTTTCAGCAAATTTTGCCAAATTGTCTTTTGTGTTAAGTATGGTACACCTGTTGCCAAAGGACCTTAGAAAGCCAGTTAACAGTGGCCTCTTTCCATAGCTCATAAGAGGTTTTTCCATGTGGCTTAACTACTCGAACCCTGTTCTGCACATAGCATGCAGTGCTGACTGCCTCTGCCCAGAATGTTAGAGGCAGCTTTGAATCAGCTAACATGGTCCGAGCAGCCTCAATAAGTGTTTTGTTCCTCCTCTCAACAACACCATTTTGTTGAGGAGTTCTAGGAGCACTATATTGTCTGGCAATCCCTTTTGAGTTACAGAATGAGTCAAGAACGTGGTTCTTAAACTTAGTCCCTTGATCACTTCTAATTATTTTAACCTTGTGATCAATTTGATTTTCTGTTTTAAGAATAAAAAATTTTAAAGTTTCAGCAGTTTCATCTTTGGTTCTTAAAAAGAATACCCATGTAAATCTAGTAAAATCATCAACAATTACAAGGCAATATAATTTCCTTCCAATGCTCATTATACTTGTGGGACCAAATAGATCCATGTGCAATAAGTGTAATGGAGTGGTGATGGAGTTAACAACTTTAGATTTATGAGATGTCCTGTGTTGCTTCCCTTTCAGGCATGCAACATGATTATCTTTGCAGAAAAATTCCTTTTTAAGCAAACCATGTACCACGTTATTTTTAGCCAATTTATTCATTGTCTTAAAATTTACATGACACATTTGTTTATGTCATAGTGTTGACTCATCACCATCAGCTTTGGAAAGAAAGCATGATACTTCACCCATTGGGGAAGCATTGTTCATATCAAGCTTGTACATATCCCCTTTCTTGGGAGATCTAAGAAGCACCAATTACTGAGGAATTGTCATCCCGGGTTTGAGGATAATGCACTCATGTTCTGTGAAGAGCATTGATGCTTTTGATCACAGAACTGAGAAACACTTAACAGGTTGTGTTCAAGCTGTTTGATAAAACACTCCATTGGAAATACTTCCTCTGCCAGAAATATATCCTCCGGAATCACCTCCAAACTAGACAGGACCTCCTTCATAATATTGAAATTGTTGAAGGAGAGATCTGTTCCCTGTCATGTGCCTAGAGCATCCACTATCCACAATCCAAACATTGTTATTCTTGTCATATGGATGTCCGTGCACATAAGATGAGATGATTAGTTTTGATTGGAAACCCAAGCCTTGTTGGTCTTGGGTTCTTCCAATGATAGTGACATAATTGAACCAAAGTTTATGCATGGGGGTTCAACGGATGTCTTTGAAGAAGAGGTTTGGGTTGCAGCATCTTCCTTGATCTTTCATTCCATCCCTTAGTTGATCATGGAGGATGAGCTTGTTGAAGCTTTTGCAGCATGGCATTCTTCCGAAGCTTCTTTCTTTTTGGAAGAAGCCTTCACTACCTTTTCTTCCGAAGTAGTCTTCTTCTGGGATGGTTTCAAGGGGACTCTTTTATTCTTTTGAGTCTTGACAGCTTTAGCTTCCGAAGCCATTTTCCCTTCGGAAGAAGGACTTTCTTCCGTAAGCAACCTTGCTTCGGAAACAAGCTTTCTCTTTTTCATCACTTGAACCATTTGATATGATCCAAATAAGAAACCTTTCCTGACTCCTTCTCTTTTAACATTATGTGTGCTAGCAGGATTGTAGTAACAATCTTTGGCCATGTGGTTTTGCAGACCTAATATTATGCATGCAATGTTAATCTTTTAGAAATTTGAGGATTGATGTTTCTTGTTTTTTTGTCTACATCAGCAACCTTTCCCTTTAACTTCTGATCCTTTGGTAGGACAGGAGTGTTGGTACTACACTCCTTTCCTGAATCACAATTTTCTACCACCTGGAATCCAGCTGAGATGAATACACCCTTTTGCTTTGGGTTTATCTTCAGCTTAGACTCAGCCACTTTCTTGGCAGCTTTTCTGGCTGCCTTAGCTCTGCTTCTTCTGGCTTTGGTGGTCAAGGGTTGATCATCACCGGTAGGAGTGGGTAAATTTACCTGGTTCTTCCCTGTGATGGTCTACATGGTTGCATCACTCTTTGACTCATGAGAAGGTGGGTCAGCAGATGGAACCTCTTGCTCTTTAGTACCATACAGTGGTTGTCTTATAGACTCATAAGAGTGTGGTGGAGCAATTTCATTGGTTCCCAACCTACCTTTGTTTTGGTAACAAAGTTTTGAGTGAGAGGATGATGCAAGAATGGCTTGGAATTTTTGCTCAGAAATAACATACTTCCTGGCTTGAGCCTCAGCTGTGACAAGCTGGGCTTGAGCCTCAGACAATTTGGATATTAAATCCTTTATTTGAGTCTTATAGTTTGTGTGTTCATGTTTTAATAAGGACACAGTTTTCTTCAGCTCCTCAATTTTTCTTTGATAGTCAGATTCAGCCCTATTAGAATCTGATTTTAAAACATTTAAAAACTCACTATCGGATTTCATTTCCATATTGTAGTCCTGATACAATTTAACCTTAGCAATACAGGCAGGAGTACAGAGATGTTCATATACCATCTGTTCCGGCCATGAGTGCTTGAGCAGGAGTCACATCCTGTACCATGAAGCTCCAGTCAACTTCTTGAGCCATTGCAGCTGTTTCTGTTGACTTTCCAGTGGGCTTTGGTGTAAAGGGATGTGTGGAGGCCTGTGGGGTTCCCGGATTAGACTTGGGAGCCTTGCATTCCCTTACAAAATGACCAAGTTGGTTACAGTTGTAACATTTGGCCTTGGTTTTGTCAAACCCAAATTTGCTGTTGATTGGGTTCTGGCGAAATTACCTTCCAGTTCTCTTGAAGAACTTCTTTGCTCTGTAGGTTAAGAGAGCCATTTGTTGGACTATGTCAACATATTCCACGTCATCTGGGCTGAAGCACTCTAGATCATCAAAACAATACTGATAGTCATTAAAGTGCCCACTTCCTGAGACAAAAGCACAGCTATCCTGAAATGAACTTTGTTGAGCTTGTTGAGATCTTGGAGTCTCAGGAAATATGATGTATGGCCCAGAAGAACAGGATGGCTGCTGGGTGTAAGTCAGGTACTGTTGAGGTTAGGAGGGTCTTGAGCCTTCAGCAACCATTAAAGCGTTGCTAGTAGGAAGACTCAAGGGTCTGCTTGTCTGATGGCCTCTCTTGTTTTCCATTTCCAAACAGTATCCATCAAGGATGCCATAGAGTTCAGTCATGGTGAGGGTGTTCAAATTTTCTGTTCTCTTGATAGAGACATAGTAGAACGTCTACTCATTGGGGAGTGCACTCATGAACTTTCTTGTGAGGTCTCTAAGTTCAAGGGCAATTCCCACAAACTAAAGGGAAGAAATGAGGTCCATGTACCTGAAGTATTGCTGGCTGAGGGTCTCTCCAGCAATGTAGGTGAAGTTCTCGAACTGTTGCTTCAGTGAGTCCTTCTTGGTATGAGCAAGTGCATCAAACAGTTCTTTGGCTGACTTGCAATTTTCAACCCCACCATGATGGAGTTGGGAATTACAGTCATGAGAACAATCATAGCATTGCTGTCAATGTCCAGCTTCTTCCGGTCCTCATCAGAGTAGTCTTCAACGGCTTTCTCTATCATGGCACCGTTTCCACCTGCCACCTTTGGCTTATGCGGGCCATTGACAATAGATTGCCACATCTTGTTGTCTTGATACCTGATGAAGCCTTCCATGCGTCTGCTCCATGACCTGAAGTTTTCAGGGGTGATGATGGGTGCTTTAATCATCGTCCACATCTCTACTTCAGACTTGTTGAGGGCCATTTTGAGTGTGGTGTAAGGAGGAGTGAAAACAGGTTGATTAGGATGGCAAGATCTCATAATCAAAAGCCTAAAAAGCTCTGATACCAATTGCAGGATCAGTTTTGTCAGTTAACACTTGGATTTCTCTCAAACTCACTTATACTACACTCAGATCAGATGAAGTAGAATCTCTTCTAAGAGTTGATAATAATATAATAAGTAGCAAAGAACACAAAGAAATAATTTTCAAGGCACTTGTATATATTACTTCTCAACTCAAAGTATTACAAGCATGAAACAAGAGTTACAATGAGAAACTATATATACTATATTCTACAGCCGGATATACTTTGATACCAACTGGAAACCTAAGACTAAAGCATATACTACAATGCTAAAGTTAAGGTATCTTAGATAAAGTATTATCTAAGATATGGTAGTCATGACATGTCCATGACTTACTTTTTGTCACCAACTAAAGTTGGCAACTGTACTAACTGATAAAGGTAAACAATGAAATAAAGTATGGTCAACTAGATGGCTTTTGAGAAAATACCATGCAGTATGTCAGAGGTCAGCAGCGGAGTATCAGAGAGACCATACTTATGTCCACTGGATAATAGTAGTGTCTTCTGAAGGTAGTTGGCTTCGGAAGAACAAGTTCTTCCAAAGCCACTTATACTTCGGAAGAGGCTACTATACTTCCGAGGCTTGAGGACTTCTATCATACTTCGAAATTTGACTTCTGATCTTTCACTCTAAGTCTTGATCTTCGGAAGTGAATACTTTGTCTTCGGAAGTTGGAGTTTTCCTTCAGAAGTTGATCTTACACTTTGTCTTCGGAAAAACTCCTTTTTCCTTCAGAAGTTCCACACTTAGCTTCGGAAGTCCTTTATTAGTTGCACCAAATTAGTCTAAATGATTTGATTTTGGTTGCACCAGCTTTTCTAGATCCAACAGTTTAGTTTTTAATTAATAACA
This sequence comes from Flaveria ramosissima, assembly GCA_025215565.1. Lineage (NCBI taxonomy): Eukaryota > Viridiplantae > Streptophyta > Magnoliopsida > Asterales > Asteraceae > Flaveria > Flaveria ramosissima. The sequence continues at coordinate 14,696,219 of CM046034.1, forward strand.
AATATTTTTTATAAAAATATTGATTTTAGAAAATTTTGAAATGTTTAAAATAGGAGATAGGTAGAGAGAGAGAGGAGATAGATAAATAGAGAAGAGAATTTAGAAATTAGTTATTTTAATTTTCTAAAAATTGATAAATGATTTGAGCGGGAAAATAAATGGTAGAGTTAATATGATTGTGGCATGTGTCCACCCAATGTAATCATTTATTAGTATAGATGTAGGGACAAAATTGTAAATTGCGAGTAGTTTATGCACAGTCACTTGTACCAAATGCAACAACATTTTTTTAAGTGTCAATCCAAGATAAGAAATATGAATATTAAAGTATAGCTAAAGAAAAAATGTATAAATTTTTAGGCTAACAAAAATAGTTATAAGAAATACGAATATTGATAGATCAAATCAGAATCAATCCAGGATTTTTCCATTAGCAGGGTACAAAAACAAATCAAGTCTCAATAGTTCATGTTAGAGCGGTAGGTTAAAAAATTATAATAAAATTGTTAATTTTATCTAAATAATATCAACAACAGTTAAAATTATCAAGCAATGGAACCAATTCAGTTGATAAATTTCTCCTAATATTTAATAATAATTCAAAAATTAAAAATTACCAAACAAAATATATGTATGGAAGGATGAATATTTCAACTCACTCTTTAACATTTTAATTTTTCTTTTATGTAATCTAAAAATAGTCATGACAATCTAAAAAATAGTCATGGCAAGAAATAACATTTAAAATTCAATCTTAGGCAATAATTTTAAAAAGACAGAGGAAAACATAGTTATGAACACAATCAAAGTTAATCAATATGGCCAAGTTTTATCGAACATCTCTAGCAGAGTTATTATCATTTTTAACGTTGTGTGTTTTCCCACTTTGGTTGTAGCAGGATAGTTGGGTGTATTTAGGTGGCAGTTGGAACTACATCTAATATCAAAAGGTGTCAAATAGGTTCAATTGTTGAGATGTGGTTGTGGGTGATTGCAGGATCGGGTTTGTCATTTAAACACTTGTACTTCTCTCAAACTCACTTATGGAAACACTCAAATCAAATGAAGTAATGTCTTTTACAAGAGTTGATAATAATATAATAAGTAGCAAAGGAACAAGCAGAAATATTTTTCAAGGAATTTGTATATATTACTTCTCAACTCAAGATATTACAAGACTCTTACAAGCATGAAACAAGAGTTAAAATGAGAAACTATATATACTAGATCCTACAGCCGGATATACATTGATACTAGATGGAAACCTAAGACTAAAGCATATACTACAATGCTAAAGTTAAGGTATCTTAGATAAAGTATTATCTAAGATATGGTAGTCATGACATGTCCATGACTTACCTTTTGTCACCAACTAAAGATGGCAACTGTACTAACATAAAAAGGTAAACAGTGGATTAAAGTATGGTCAACTACATGGCATTTGAGAAAACGCCATGCAGTATATCAGAGATTTGCAGGGAGTGTCAGAGAGGCCATACTTATGTCCACTGGATAATAGGAGTGTCTTCCGAAGGTTAATTGGCTTCGGAAGAACAAGTTCTTCCGAAGCCACTTATACTTCGGAAGAGGCTTCTATGCTTCTGAGGCTTTGAGGACTTCTTGTACTTCGGAAGTTGACTTCAGATCTTTCTCTCTAAGTCTTGATCTTCGGAAGTAGGTTCTTTGTCTTCGGAAGTTGGAGTTTTCCTTCAGAAGTGTGTTTTACACTTAGTCTTCGGAAGAGCTCCTTCTTCCTTCGGAAGTTCCATACTTGGCTTCAGAAGTCCTTTGTTTGTTGTACCAAAATCTTCTAAGTGACTTGGTTTTGGTTGCAACAGCCTTTCTAGATCCAACAAACTCCCCCTAGGCTGATGCTACCAAAACTTCACTTATTTCTGCTTCTCAAAGCCTTCAGCACCAGGGACAACAGGTATTTGTCTGTCTCTTTGTTCTTCCCTGAAGTACTGCTGAGAAGCTTGTACAAGTCATTGGTGGATAGGAGATCCAGTCTATCGCTCTGAATGACATGTACCCTTTGTTGTGTCCCCCTGAAGAGAGTTAGTTGACGGGAGTTATAGTCATACTCCATCTAACTATGGACTCAAGTTCAGGACCTTCAACCATTTGTAGAAAGGCTTTGCCTTTGGTTGTTGATCCTTTCCTTTCCTCCTCCTCTCTCAGTTTCAACTCCTCTTCAACCTTGTTTCTAGCAGTAAGCTCGGCCATATGAAGGCTGCCTAGATGATTTCTGATGTGGGCAGCTATATCAGAGTTTGAAGGGTTGGAGAATGGCTTCTCTGCTAACTCAGCAATGTCAAACCTGCTCAAGTGTAACAGAGATGAGGCACTCAGCCTGTTGAGCTCTCCATTCTCTCTTTCAACAACAAAGTTGTGAGAAGAGTCTTCAAACCTCCACTGGATGATCTTCTTTCTGGGTGCAAGAGGTTGTCTTGGTACCTGTTCCTTTCTTTGTATCTAGTAGAGTCACCAACTTTCTCCTTAGCTTCTTTTCTTCCTCATTCAACGTGTCTGAATTGAGGCCAAGGAGGTTTGCAGCTTGGTCCAAAGTTCCTCTGGGCAGATCAAGAAATTGATCTCTTGTGAGGGAACTTGAGGATCCGTCAACATAAGTCAAGTTGACTGAATCCTCCTCACAGGAGATGTCGCTCAGTGTAGTGCAGTTTATGAGCTTTGTCTTGATTGCCTTGAATTCTTCCATGGAGAGATGTTTAGAAGGCTGAGGGGATGTTTGATGGGTTGATGGGTAGGTTGAGGTGTTTGGGTTCTGGCTAAGGTTTTGGGTTGGAGGATAGGTAGTTTGGGTGGTTGAGGTGAAGAGGTTGGTAGGTGTGATGGTGTTGGTTCTGGGTGAATGGTTCAGAAGTTGGTTCGGTTTTGATTGGGAAGGGAAAGGGTATAGGTTCAGGTTGAGGTTGGGTTTGGAGTTTGGGTTGAGTGGTTGCTTTGAAGGTCATCCCCTGTCCCCTTCTATACATCTCCTTCCTCTTCCCCGCGCGAATGTCAGCCTTGATGTCACTGACATGTCGCTGGAGAGTCTTTTCCGACATGGGACCCACCTGCCTGCCAGAGAAGCCATGAGCTTTGAGATAACTCTTCATCCAGGCCTTCTCACCTATCTTCTTGGCAGCAGTCAGTCCAGCTTCCTCTTCCTTCTTCTTCTTTTGCAAAAGCTTCTCCCTTGCAGCTTCTTTCTCTCTTTCTCCATTTGATCTTGCTCTTTGTTGAAGAGCCACAAGATCGTATCATTGTTATGTGGAGACAACTCTTCTTGAGAGAAACCTCTGGAGAGTAGGAAGGTTATCCTTTCCCTCCTGAGCTGCAGATAGCTTCTCTTTCCTTTCTCTCCCTTTTCTCTTCTAAGGCCAACCTTGCAGCTTCTTCTTTTTGCTGTTTTAGCAGCAAGGTTGCCTTTTCCAGCTCTATTAACTCCTCTAATGGTAGCAGGAGTACATCTTCAGTTGCAGCCCCTAGACCAACAAGTCTATCTATGACCTCTACTCTTCTTCGGTTGTTGACTGCCTCCTGGTTGGCTGCAGCTGCTTTGGTACTTGCAGCTAACAGTTTCCCAGTTGGAAGCCTACCTTTTCTTTTAAGCTTCTCCAACCTTTCTTCCTCTGAAGCTCTTCCGAAGTCATCTTCCTCTTTCCTTTGATGTCTTCGGAAGTACTAGACTTTGGGGTTCTTGGATGGAAGATCCAGGTTGGGTAGTAGAGATGGGAGCTGGAGTCAATGCAGATGTCAGAGCTAATGGTTGGGTGAGAAAATCCTCCCTATTAACCTCAGATGCAAGTTCCAGAATTGCATCTGTGACTATTAGATCATCGGATAATGAGAATAGTCCTTCCGCAGCAGCAATCTCAGCTTCGGAAGTTTGAGTTTGTTCTTCCGAGGCTTTGAATTGTGCTTCGGAAGTCTGTGAAAATACACTTTCTGTCCCAACTGTTTCAGTTGCTGGGCCATCAGTCCTTGGTTTCCCCTTCGAAGTTAATCTCAGGTTCCACTTGGACCTTAGGTTGACCAACTTCCTCGATAGTGGTAGAAGGTGCATTCAACCTCTGAAGCTCTTGAGCTCCAAAGTAGATCACGGACATATCAGGGCTGGGCTGTTCTATGATGGATTCCAATAGGAACTTGTTAAAGAACCTATTGAGATCCTGGAGCATCCTTTGATCCACTTGAAAAACAACTGGAGGAGGCTCAGGGAAAATAGCAGCTTGTTGCACAGGATACTTTGAGCTCAAGGAAGTGAGAGCTTGACCTTGGGTTTCCTCCTGTCTTTGACTTTGTCTCTGAACACTCTCCCCCTTTTTGGTAGCATCATCCTGAGAGCTTGATGAGCAAGAGGAAGAGGTCAAGGAGACCTGAATTGGTACATGCCTAACAGACCTCTCAATCTGTTTCTCAGCTAGTTTGGCCTTCAGAGTTTCAATCTCAAGTTGCTGAGTGGCAGACCTATCCTCTAAAGTCCTAACCTTTGATTCAAGGTTTGAGACTTTAGAAAGTAGGTCTTGAATGGTGAGTTGCATACTTCCCTCATCTTCTTTTGAAGAATCATGGGGAGATGAGGTAACATACCTGGTATATTCATCCTCACCACCAGATGTGGTTTCTTGGCGCCCTGGTTTCCCTTGCACAATGATGTCTCTTTCAGAGTCATCAAAGGGCATGGTTGCCGTAGATTCAGTCTCAGTTTCGTTACCACTGTCCTGAGGATCCATTGAGGCTCCTTCAGTAGTGGCAGCTGAATCTACATGAGTCCCCTCCACATCAGTGGGACTCACCTCAGTAAGGCTTTGCTGATGAGGGCTAGAGATAAGGGGCTCTCTAGCTCTGTTGATCCTTGAGAGGGTGTTGTGGATCAACTTCATTGCCTTTAAGAGACATAATCTCTTCACCAGCTCCAGTCAAAAGGTCAGTAAAGGATAGGGAATTGAAACCTAATGACCCGGGCTTTGATAATGTCTAGAGGCATTGAGCCTATGATAGGGCTATCCCTTTTTGGCTGCTCAGGGGAGTATAGAGACTCTCCCTGAGGGCTATCAGCTTGGGTTTGGGCTCATGGGTCTGAGACTGAGGAGACTCAAGACCCATATTGAGGTCAATTGTGAAGGATGGTTGGACCTCAGGCTGAGTGGGAGCCTTTTGTTCCACTCTAGCCTTTTTGGATTGAACAGGAGGGGCTTGTTCAATCAGAGTAGATTGAAAAAGGGTTCGTTTGGGACGTCTCTGATAGGTAAATGTAATGGGTGGAGAATGTAGATTTGGCAGGTTGAGGGTAGTTGCTGGTGTGGGTTTATCACCTGTGGGGTTAACAGGGATGTCACCAGGAGCCATTGGCTCAATCATACCTGGAAGTAGTGTAGTATCTCTTCCAGTGAAGTTGGTAGACACTCTCTTCAAGGTCTTGAAGATGGTCGGCCTCATTTGAGGAGCAGTCAGAGCAGCTGCACAGACAAGCTTGCCCTGGTCCAGCTCACAGTTGATTATGTGCTGGAGAAACCTAGGATACATGAAGAATGTGTCCCTTTGAAGATTTCCCATTAGGTTAGTCAGCACAAACCTTGAATAGTTGAAGCGGAGGCTTTGTACCAACCATGAACTAAGCACCCAAGTTCATATGGGATTTGATCCCATCCCCCAGATTTATTAGACAGGCAGTGAAGAACCACATGCAGCAGGAACTTCCATTTGTAGGAGAAGTTGAATTTGTAAACAGTTGACCTGCCGACATCTCCACCGTATCTCATTCGGATAAGAATTGTCAAAATCTGTTTTGGGGAATTCGTTGGAGCGCCTTCATCATGAAGCTCGAGATGCTCCCTGATGATCTGTTCAGAGATGACCAACTCCTGGCCACAAATGCTCGATCTTATAACACGAACCCCGTTTAGGGTTTCAATCCGACCATTTGCCCAAAATTCAGACATTTGGTTTGAATAAATTGTGGGGTTTACAGTCAGAGCAGTGTAGTATGAGAAGTCAACATCCCTTGAAGAATCAAGGAGTGCGACCTGGTTGTGCTGAGGGTTTAGTGCCATTGAAGAAGATGATAGAAAGATAGTTCGGAATAAGGTAATTGGAGAAGAAGAAAGCTTTTAGGGCAGTAATTTGGGTAAAAGGATGTAAGTGATTAACCGGAAGTATTTAAATGGGTGAAATGGCGGTTTAAAGGGGGTTTTGGATAAGATGATGTGAGGTTTTAAAGGATGATGTGACATGGGCGGTAAGGTTAGACCATTTAAATAATCCGACATCATTAACAAAATCTTTACTTTTTACAGTGTGGGGCCCAAAAGATTTCCGTTACACAGTAAAATCTTTCTTCCGAGCATAAAGCATTTCCGAAGGTAATATTCTTCCGAAGGCAAATTTACTTCCGAAGGTAAATTAATTACTTCCGAGAGTATATGTTGCTTTTCAAGTGGAGTGTGTTAAATGCTTCGGAAGTAGATCTGATATGAAATCAATCGCTTCTTCCGAGACTTAACACTCTTCCGAGAAAAAAATTATCCTGGGAGAAATTTGCTTCGGAAGATATGCAAGATATCTTCCGAGGGTTAATTTCTCTTCGGAAGAATTCATACTTAGATAAAGTTTAGAAAAAGATCTTTTGTAACAGGGCTTAGATTGTTTTGACATGAGACTTTACACATTAAAAGGTTTTCAAATGAGATTAACTAATCAATGTTTATCATCCCAATAGCTGTAATGTGATATTTAAATCTTTGTTCATCAAAGGCTTTGGTGAACAAATCAGCATATTGTTCATTTGAATCAACTTTGATTTGTTTGAAAGATTTTTCTCATGAATATCTCTAATGAAATGATACCTGATATCAATGTGCTTTGTCTTGGAGTGCTTCACTGGATTTTCAGTAATGGATATAGCACTGTTGTTGTCAATGTGGATATGAGTGCTCATGAAGTTGAATCCATAGTCTATCATCTGGTTTTGAATCCACAGCAGCTGAGCACAACAACTAGCAGCAGCAATGTATTCAGCTTCAGCAGTTGATGTAGAGACACAGGATTGCTTCTTGCATTGCCATGAGATGATCCTTCCACCAAGAAATTGACATCCACTAGATGTTGATTTCTTGTTGATGTTGCAGCCACCATAATCGCTGTCAGAGTAACCATAGAGATTAAAATCACTATTTCTTGGATACCAGAGACCTAGTTTAGGTGCTCCTTTGAGGTATCTGAGAATTCTCTTGGCAGCAATTAGGTGAGACACCTTTGGAGCAGCCTGATATCTTGCACAAATGCAAGTTGCAAACATGATATCAGGTCTACTTGCTGTGAGATACATCAGAGAACCAATAATTGCTCTGTACTGATGTTGATCAGTATCCTCCCCCTCAGAGTCAGGGCAAAGATTGTGGTTTCTGGGTATAGGTGTCTTTGCTGCTTTACAATCCTTCATATCAAATCGTTCTAAGATATCATTGACATACTTAGATTGATTGATGAAGAACCCTTCCTTCAATTGCTTTACCTGAATTCCAAGGAAAAAGTCCATTTTTCTCATGGAACTCATCTCGAACTTCTTCTTCATAATGCTCTCAAAGTCTTTGCACATTTGGTCATTTGAGGAACCAAATATGATATCATCAACATAGACTTGAACGAGCAAGATGTCTTTCCCAGACTTTCATATGAATAGAGTCTTATCAATGGTACCTCTAGTGTAACCATTCTTCAGGAGAAATTGAGACAATGTCTCATACCACAGCCTAGGTGCCTTGGTGCAACCCATATAGAGCTTTATCCAACTTGCACACATAGTTTGGATGCTGTAGGTCTTCAAATCCTGGAGGTTGGCATACATAGATTTCCCTATCTATATCCCCATATAGAAAGGCACACTTGACATCAAGCTGGTAGACAGTGAAATTCTTGGATTCAGCATAAGCAAGGAAGATCCTAACTGCCTCAAGTCTTGCAACAGGTGCAAAGACATCAGTATAATCGATTCCCTCCTCTTGAGTGTATCCTTGAACCACTAGTCTTGCCTTGTTCTTGATAATCAAGCCTCTATCATCTCTTTTGTTTCTGAACACCCATTTAGTGCCTATAGGTACTTGACCAGATGGTAGCGGACATAGGTTCCAAACCTTTTGTCTTTTGAATTGAAGCAGCTCCTCTTGCATTGATTCAACCCAGCTACTATCTTTCAAGGCATCTTCCACCTTCTTGGGTTCCATTTGGGATAAAAAGCATGAGTACAAGCAGACATTCCCATTATGAGTTTGTCCTCTTGTTCTCACACCTTCAGAGACTTCTCCTATGATGTTTTCAGCTGGATGAGTGTTATGAATCCTGAGTCTAGGAATCACCGCCAGTTGCAAAGATAAGTCCAAATTGGACATATTTTGCTCAGGAGCTTGAATACTTGGTCCAGCTGTTGTTTCAAACTCATTCAATGAGGACTGATTGAATGAAAGAGAAACATCATCATTTCTTTGCTGTGAAGCACCATTAACAGTTGCATGTTCCTTCAAGATGGTGTTTTCATCAGCTTGGTGTTGTGCAGGGTCACCTGAAGAGATTTGAAAGTCAGCAGGTGAATCCCTTGTTGAAGTACCAATATCTCTTGAAATGGTTATACTGTCAGATCTTTCAATAGTGGGAACTTGATTTACTGCAACTCTTGGAGAACTTGGAATAGGTCTGGAAGCTCAAACAGTTGATCTTCTCAGAATCACTTTGAGCACCTGTTCCAGCTGAAACATTCTCACAAGATGGTTTAGAATAGTTTGGAAACAATTCTAAATCAAAGATATGATCAGGGTCGTTCCCCCTAACACAAGGAGTGTGCTCATTAACTACAATGTTGGAGGATTCCTCAAATTGTTGGTTTTTAATATTATAAACTCTATAGGCTTTAGAGTAGGAGGAATATCCAACAAAGATAGCATCATCTGACTTTTCAGCAAATTTTGCCAAATTGTCTTTTGTGTTAAGTATGGTACACCTGCTGCCAAGGACCTTAGAAAGCCAATGAACGGTGGCCTCTTGTTCCAACTCATAAGGGGTTTTTCCATGTGGCTTTACTACAAGAACTCTGTTCTGCACATAGCATGCAGTGCTGACTGCCTCTGCCCAGAATGTTAGAGGCAGCTTTGAATCAGCTAACATAGTCCGAGCAGCCTCAATAAGTGTCCTATTTCTCTTCCCAGCAACACCATTTTGTTGAGGAGTTCTAGGAGCACTATATTGTCTGGCAATCCCTGAGTTACAAAATGAGTCAAGAACTAGGTTCTTAAACTCAGTCCCTTGATCACTTCTAATTATTTTAACCTTATGATCAACTTGATTTTCTATTTTAAGAATAAAAGATTTTAAAGTTTCAACAGTTTCATCTTTGGTTCTTAAAAAGAATACCCATGTAAATCTAGTAAAATCATCAACAATCACAAGGCAATATGATTTCCTTCCAATGCTCATTATACTTGTGGGACCAAATAGATCCATGTGCAATAAGTGTAATGGAGTGGTGATAGAGTTAACAACTTTGGATTTATGAGAAGACCTGTGTTGTTTCCCTTTCAGGCAAGCAACACAGTTATCTTTGCAGAAAAATTCCTTTTTAGGTAAACCATGTACCAAGTTATTTTTAGCCAATTTATTCATTGTCTTAAAATTGACATGACACATTCATTTATGCCTTAGTGTTGACTCATCACCATCAGCTTTGGAAAGAAAACATGATACTTCTCCCATTAGGGAAGCATTGATCATATCTAGCTTGTACATATCCCCTTTCCTGGGAGATCTAAGAAGCACCAATTCCTGAGGAATTGTCATCCCGGGTTTGTGGATAATGCACTCATGTTCGGTGAAAAGCATTTGATGCTTTTGATCACAGAATTGAGAAACACTTAACAGATTGTGTTCAAGCTATTTGACAAAATTAACTTTGTCAACTTTTAACTTTCCATTGGATATACTTCCTCTGCCAGAAATATATCCTCTGGCCTCACCTCCAAACTGGACAGGACCTCCATCATAATGTTGAAATTGTTGAAGGAGAGATCTGTTCCCTGTCATGTGCCTGGAGCATCCACTATCTACAATCCAAATGTTGTTATTCTTGTCTTATGGATGTCACTGCACATAAGGTGAGATAATTAGTTTTGATTAGAAACCCAAGCCTTATTGGTCTTAGGTTCTTTCAATGATAATGACATAATTGAACCAAAATATATGCATGGGGTTCAATGGATGTCTTTGAAGAAGAGGTTTGGGCTACAGCATCTTCCTTGATCTTCCATTCCATCCCTTGGTTGATCATAGATGATGAGCTTGTTGAAGCTTTTGTAGCTTGGCATTCTTCCGAAGCTTCTTTCTTTTCGGAAGAGACCTTCACCACCTTTTCTTCCGAAGCAGTCTTCTTCTAGGATGGTTTCAAGGGGACTCTTTTGCTTTTCTGAGTCTTTACAGCTTTAACTTCCGAAGCCTTTATCCTTTCGGAAGAAGAATTTTCTTCCGAGAGAAGCCTTGCTTCGGAAACAACCTTTCCCTTTTTCATCACTTGAACCATTTGATATGGTCCAAATGAGAAACCTTCCCTGACTCCTTCTCTTTTAACATTATTTGCATAATGTGTGCTAGCCGGATTGTAGTAACAATCTTTAGCCATGTGGTTTTGCAGACCACACATTATGCATGCAATGTTAACTTTTTGGGAATGAGAGGATTGCTGTTTCTTGTTCTTTTTCTCTTCATCAGCAACCTTTCCCTTTAATTTCTGATCCTTTGGCAGGATAGGAGTACTGATACTACACTCCTTTCCTAAATCAGAATTTCCAACCACCTGGAATCCAGCTGAGATGAATACACCCTTTTGCTTTGGGTCTATCTTTAGCTTGGACTCAGCCGCTTTCTTTGCAGTTTTTCTGGCTGCCTTAGCTCTGCTTCTTCTGGCTTTGGTGGTCAGGGTTTGATCATCATTGGCTGGGGAGGACATAATTACCTGTTCCTTCCCTGTGATGGTCTCTATAGTTGCATCATTCTTTGACTCATGAGAAGGTGGGTCAGCAGATGGAACCTCTTGCTCTTCAGTACCACACCTTGGTTGTCTTATGGACTCATAAGAGTGTGGTGGAGCAATTTCATTGGTTCCCAACCCACCTTTGTTTTGATAACAAAGTTTTGAGTGAGAGGATGATGCAAGAATGGCTTGGAAGTTTTGCTCGGAAATAGCATACTTCCTGGCTTGAGCCTCAGCAGTGACAAGCTGGGCTTGAGCCTCAGTCAATTTGGACATTAAATCTTTTATTTGAGTCTTGTAGTTTGTATGTTCATGTTTTAAGAGGGACACAGTTTTCTCTAACTCCTCAATTTTTCTTTGGTAGTCAGATTCAGCCCTTTTAAAGTCAGATTTTAAAACATTTAAAGACTCAATATCAGATTTAATTTCAATATTCTAGTCCTGATACAGTTTAACCTTAGCAATACAGGCAGGAGTACAGAGATGTTCATATACCTTGTTTTCATATGTTCCGGCCATGAGTGCTTGAGCAGGAGTCACATCCTGAACCATGAAGCTCCAGTCAACTTCTTGAGCCATTGCAGCAGTCTCAGTTGACTTTTCGGTGAGCTTTGGTGTAGAGGGATGTGTGGAGGCCTGTGGGGTTCCCGGGTTGGACTTGGGAGCCTTGCATTCCCTTGCAAAATGACCAAGTTGGTTACAGTTGTAACATTTGGCCTTGCTTTTGTCAAACCCAAATTTGCTGTTGATTGGGTTCTGAGAAAATTGCCTTCCAGTTCTCTTAAAGAACTTCTTTGCTCTGTAGTTTAGAAGAGCCATTTGTTGTACTATGTCCACGTACTCCACGTCATCTGGGCTAAAACACTCTAGATCATCAAAGCAGTTTTGATAATCATTTGAGTGTCCACTTCCTGAGACAAATGCACAGCTGTCCTGAAAGGAGCTTTGTTGAGCTTGTTGAGACCTTGGAGTCTCAGGAAATGTGATGTAAGGTCCAAAGGAACAAGATGGCTGCTGGGTGTAGGTCAGGTATTGCTGAGACTGGGAGATTCCTGAGCCTTCAGCAACCATCAAAGCGTTGCTAGCAAGAAGACTCAAGGGTCTGCTTGTCTGATGACCCCTCTTGCTTTCCATTTCCAAAAGGTATCCATCAAGGATCCCATAGAGTTCGGTCATGGTGAGTGTATTCAGATTCTCTGTTCTCTTGATAGAGACACAGTAGAATGTCCACTCATTGGGTAGAGCACTCATAAACTTTCTAGTAAGGTCTCTGAGTTCATGAGTGATTCCCACAGATTGAAAGGAAGAAATGAGATCCATGTACCTGAAATATTGCTGGCTAAGAGTCTCTCCAGCAACATAGGTGAAGTTCTTAAACTGCTGCTTCAGTGAGTCCTTCTTGGAGTCATTTGAGCTTGAGTACATTTGAGCAAGAGCATCAAAGAGTTCTTTGGCAGACTTACAATGCTCAAAACCCACCATGATAGAGTTTGGGATTGCAGTCATAAGAACAGTCATAGCATTGCTGTCTATGTCAAGCTTCTTCCTGTCTTCATCAGAATAATCTTCAACGGATTTTTCAATCATGGCACCGTTTCCACCAGCTACTTTTGGCTTATACAGGCCATTGACAATGGATTGCCACATCTTGCTGTCTTGATACCTGATGAAGCCTTTCATTCTTCTGCTCCAAGACCTGAAGTTTTCAGGGGTGATGATGGGAGCTTTGGTCATCGTCCCCATCTCTACTTCAGATTTGTTGAGGGCCATTTTGAGTGAGGTATAAGGAGGAGTGAAGAAAACTGGTTGATTAGGATGGTAAGATCTCACAATCAAGAGCCTAAAAAGCTCTGATACCAATTGCAGGATCGGGTTTGTCACTTAAACACTTGTACTTCTCTCAAACTCACTTATGGAAACACTCAAATCAGATGAAGTAATATCTTTTACAAGAGTTGATAATAATATAATAAGTAGCAAAGGAACAAGCAGAAATATATTTTTCAAGGCACTTGTATATATTACTTCTCAACTCAAGATATTACAAGACTCTTACAAGCATGAAACAAGAGTTAAAATGAGAAACTATAGATACTAGATCCTACAGCCGGATATACTTTGATACCAGCTGGAAACCTAAGACTAAAGCATATACTACAATGCTAAAGTTAAGGTATCTTAGATAAAGTATTATCTAAGATATGGTAGTCATGACATGTCCATGACTTACCTTTTGTCACCAACTATAGATGGAAACTGTACTAACATAAAAAGGTAAACAGTGGATTAAAGTATGGTCAACTACATGGCTTTTGAGAAAACGTCATGCAGTATATCAGAGATTTGCAGCGGAGTGTCAGAGAGGTCATACTTATGTCCACTAGATAATAGGAGTGTCTTCCGAAGGTTAATTGGCTTCGGAAGAACAAGTTCTTCCGAAGCCACTTATACTTCGGAAGAGGCTTCTATGCTTCCGAGGCTTTGAGGACTTCTTGTACTTCGGAAGTTGACTTCAGATCTTTCTCTCTAAGTCTTGATCTTCGGAAGTAGGTTCTTTGTCTTTGGAAGTTGGAGTTTTCCTTCGGAAGTGTGTTTTACACTTGGTCTTCGGAAGAGCTCCTTCTTCCTTCGGAAGTTCCATACTTGGCTTCGGAAGTCCTTTGTTTGTTGTACCAAAATCTTCTAAGTGACTTGGTTTTGGTTGCAACAGACTTTCTAGATCCTACAGTGATTGAATTTTTTTACGAGACTTTGGGAATTGATTTAATTTTTCGGTGGAGCGAGATGTTGATTCCATAGTCGGTATTGTTATGTGCCCACAAGATATTACAATTTCTAATGGTGATACTTTGTTCATGTCATGTCACCCTACAACAAAATTTAAAACATCTTAGCCACCATCTTTACCAATGGCGATGTGTGAGAGACCACCACTCCAATTGACGATGAAGGGGGAGTTGTGCTGTCAAACTATGAAAACTGAAAGTGGTCATCACTCCTAGTGGCGATGAGTGGGGAGTTGTCTAGCCAACCTACAATAAATTATAGTCACCACTCCTAGTAGCGATAAGTGAGGTGTTGTATAGTTAACCTCTGAAAACTTGAAAGTGGCCACCAATATAATTGGCGACTAGTTAGGTAGTAGACGAGTAGTTGAGTGGCAGCATGCAAGAGTTTAAATTTCATTAAGTGGCCACCATTCTCATTGACAATCGCATGGTTATCGTCATTAGAAGCTACGATATCTTGTGGGCATATAACACAATACTGACGTTTGACAATAACATTCTTTTTTTATAAAAATGTCCATTGATGACGAACCCCTTATAAAACATGTCCAAAACCAAACCACAAGGTTAATAATATCCCAAAATCAACACCATTTCTTAAAAGAAAAAAAAATCATTGTTTAAATGATCATTACCTTATATAAAACAAAGTCAGTAAATACTTAATCAATTTTATAATTCAATTACCATGTTAAGAAAATTTGACAAGATATAAACAGAACCGAAAATGAATGCAACAAAAACTACATAAACAAAAGACTTCACATTTCACACCATGAATATGACATCTGAAATCTGAATAAACACCCAAAACCGTAACATCTTCCCGACCCCTTTGGTGAACAACTCCGCCCCCACCACCACTCTGAATCTCTACACAAAAGTACACCTTTGATCCCACCTTAATCGACCCATCAATCAATCAATCAATCAATTTCAATCGAACAATTTCAATCAACAATGACAGATGATGATCACCTAAAACCTTGTAATGATTACTGGGAAGATCTCTTCCGTAACATGTTGCCGGCCGGAGCTCCATTACCCGACGAAGATGAGCTCGATTGCACCATTAACGTCCATCACGAACCCCCAATTCACCCACAACCCGTTACTGTTAACCACCACCCTCTTTCCGCAAACCCCATCATTAAAACTTGTTCACCTTTCACGAAACCTATGAAAACTTCATCATTTCCCCACAAGTTCTCTGCTTTAGCCCCAGTTGTCAAAACCCCAGATGATGAAATTTGCAGTGTGTTGAGTTTCGATACTGTCGAAGAAGAACAAGAATCGAATAGTTCTTCACGTACAAGTGTTGGTATTGTGGAGAAGAAGAAGACCCAGAATCACAATCAGAATCAGAAGAAGAATATCTGCAGTAGGTGTGGAAAAGGGACCAGATTGAGAGAGAAAGAGAGGTGCATTGTGTGTGATGCGAGGTACTGTGGTAATTGTGTGTTGAAAGCAATGGGGTCGATGCCTGAAGGGCGAAAATGTGTGGGTTGTATTGGGTTGCCAATTGATGAATCAAGAAGACAGAAATTGGGGAAGTGTTCAAGATTGTTGAGTAAAGTTTGTAGTGAAATGGAGGTTAGACAGATAATGGTCGCTGAGAAAGAATGCTCTGCGAATCAGCTTCGTCCTGAGCAGGTGGTTGTTAATGGCTGTCGGTTAAGCGAGAGCGACCTGAGTGAGCTTCTGGGGTGCTCTGCTCCTCCATTGAAGTTGAAACCAGGGAGGTATTGGTATGACAAGGATTCTGGACTTTGGGGGCAGGTATAATGTTAAAGATTTCTTGATCTTGATTATGATTTTGATTTTATTCTGAATTTGATTTTGATTTTGGATTGATTGTTTTAGGAGGGGGAAAAGCCTGATAGGATAGTGAGTTCAAAGCTGAATGTGGGTGGTAAGCTTCAAGTTGATGCAAGTAATGGGAATACACAAGTGTATATCAATGGTCGTGAAATCACGAAAGTTGAGCTAAGGATACTAAAGGTAAGTTCAATGACAGGTAACTTTGTAGTTAGTAGCAGTAGGTGTGTGTATCAATTGCATTATGATTGGTTTGCATTTCAGTTGGCAAAGGTTCAAGGAACGCATTTCTGGCTGTATGATGATGGATCTTATGAGGAAGAGGGTCAAAACAACATCAAAGGGAACATTTGGGGAAATGTATTGTGTTGTGATGATTGTAGACTTTTTTGAAGTTTATAATTATCTATTTGGGAGTTTGGAACTTAACTTTGTTTTATTTCGGTAGGTAGGCGTCTACTCGCTTCATTTCTTCTCTGTTCTGTTTGCCAGTACCGCGTCATCAACATTCTCACCATGACACAAGTGCATCTCTGAATTTGGATCATTCAAGAGTTCAGAAGCTTATGCTTTTCGGGTTGGAAGGTTCAGGAGCAAGCACTTTTTTCAAGCAGGTATCAACCCATAACTTAACTATGTAATCGCACTTTTTGGTTGTTATAATTCTGCAATCATTTGCAGGTGAGATTCTTATATGGAGACAAGTTTACTGCTGAAGAGTTGCAGCATGTGAAGCTTATAATACAAAGTAACACATACAGATATCTTAGCATTTTGCTTGAAGCACGAGAACGGTTTGAAGAGGAGGAGGCCTTGACACAAGTAAAAAACCAAGGTAAGGTGTAAACACTGTTTGATCTAAATTTGTTATCTGTAACCAAAAACCAGTGGTTTCCTGAATCAAATGTGTGGCAGGTGATTTGAAAGTTAATAAAAGTGTGTACTCGTTGAAGCCAAAATTCAAACATTTTTGTGATTGGTTACTGGACATAACAGCAATGGGGGATTTTGACAGTCATTTTCCTGCTGCAACACGAGAGTACGCCAATCTAGTACACGAGATATGGAGAGATCCTGCTATTCAAGAAACCTACAAGCGAATGAATTTTCTTCCCGACGTTGCCAAATATTTTCTTGATCAGGTTGGTTGGTTTTTAAATACATAATCAATCAGGTTTGTTTCAATACACCAACCAACAGACATCATTATGAGTGGTTTGCAGGTTATTGAGGTATCAAGCAACAACTATGAACCATCAGATGAAGACATTTTATATGCTCAAGGACTAAATGAAAATGGTCTTTCTTACCTTGACTTTTCAACCAATGATCAAAGCCCCATATCTGCTCAATCTTCTTTAGTTAAGTAAGTTTGTGTCTGCCAATCCATTTTATGTCATCACACTTTAGTTTGTCATTCATGTCTCTTCTTTCAACTAATAGGTATCAACTGATCCACATGAGCGCAAACTACAACGGCTGCAAATGGTTAGATATGTTTGAAGACGCGCGTGTGGTCATATATTGTGTTGCATTAACCGACTACGACCAACACACTAACAAAAACAAGATGTTAGCAAGCCGAGACTCATTTGAGAGCTTAATAAGACACCCTTGTTTTGTCGACACGCCTTTTGTACTTATGCTTAACAAATACGATGCCTTTGAGGAAAAAATTTCCCAAACGCCATTAACTGTTTGTGAATGGTTCCATGATTTTCAGCCCCTAAAGCCTCATCGCAACCACATGACACTAGCCAACCTTGCTTATTATTATGTGGCAATGAAGTTCAAAGAGTTGTATGCTTCGATCACTGGCAGGAAGCTATTTGTGTGGCAGTGTGTGGCGCGAAAACGTTCATCGGTAGAGCAAGGATTGAGGTATGTTAGAGAAGTGATCAGATGGGATGAAGAAATTAAAGATCTTTATTACTATAATGTCAATGGAGATGATGATACATTCTACAATACTCAACTTGAATTTGAATAATGAAATACATATATTTAACTAAATTTTTTTTTGTGTTTTTAAATACTTTACTGTTTCTCATTGAAACCAAGACGGATTACACAGGACATCTGGTCTTGCAGCATAAGATATCCTAAGAGTGTTTGTAAAAAGATATCGCCTTTAAAAGATTGATCAAGTATCTTAAGGAGCGTTTGGTTGAAAGAATGGAATGGAATGGAATGGAATTAAGAAACTAGTATAATTTTCAAGTAAAATTATGTTGAATGGGTAATGAAATGTAAACCACCCAAGAGAATGTTTCACCTCAAATTCCCATGGTTGTGGGATTTCAAATTCCCTTTCTAGGTGGAAGGATTTTGAAATCCCACAACCAAAGGAATTTGAAGTGAAATATTCCCTTGGGTTTAGTTTTAATTGCTCACTCAAACATAATCTTACTTGAAAATTATACTAATTTCTCAATTTCATTCCATTCCATTCCATTCTTTCAACCAAACGCTCCCTTAGAGTTGTTCGTAAAAAGATATCACCTTTAAAAGATTGATTATTTAAATCTTATAATAAACAAAGATGTAGATTTATAATGGGAAAATTCTCAAAATGTCTTTTTTTCCTCGATATGTGCTCTTGAAATTTTTTTCTTAAAATATTTTCTTTTAACAAGGCGCGTACGTCCACATAACCACCCTCTTAA
Organism: Flaveria ramosissima; assembly: GCA_025215565.1. Lineage (NCBI taxonomy): Eukaryota > Viridiplantae > Streptophyta > Magnoliopsida > Asterales > Asteraceae > Flaveria > Flaveria ramosissima. The sequence goes on from CM046034.1 coordinate 14,714,509, forward strand.
AAATTAACACATGACCGATAGAGGAGCCGCCTGCGAAACAAAGGCGTGCGCCTCCAAAGAGTGTTCGTCCGCCCCTTTGGTAATTGTAATTTTATTTTGATTAGAATTAAATAGTATTATAATTAATTTTAACCATATCTAGTTTTTCTCTTATTACTATTAGAATATAGTGTTTTATAAAAAAATTCAAGTATAATATCACAACATGGTTATTTACAGACACTCCTAACTTTTAGTTTATTTTCCTTCACCAATCCCGTACTAACTGAGAGTTAACGCCCGTTAGTTTTTTTGATATAATGGGACTAACTTCGAGCCATTTTTCAACTTCATCGCTGCCCAACCTCTATTAGGTCCTTTTTTCAGTGTATAGCATCCATCGTCATTTGAAATCTACCTTTAACGAGTCAAGTGGTTCAAATCAGAAAGTAAAAGTTGACGGGTTTTAGGTTGCAGAAGTTTCAGATTAATAGACCCGACAGTTGATTTCAATTTTCTGTTTAGTGTTTTGGCCATATAAGTAGTCCACGTCATCAAAAAACTAACGATGTTAACTTTCAGTTAGTAAGGGATCGTTGCAGGAGAATAAGCTCAGAGTTGGGAGTGTCCGTAAACATTTGCTGAATTGGGATTAATTCCGACCAATATATAAAAGTTGGGATTATTGAAATCCAATAACTTCACAAACAATAAATAAATAATATAGTACATATTACTCTCTATATAAAAGGAGAGTCTTAGCTACAGTACTTGAATGTGATTGGTGCACGTGTTCTTCTAAGTGAATCACACATCGCCACCCTTGAACCCACGCGTTGATATGAAATGCAAGCACCTGTCATGTCATCTGCTTTCCAAAAACCCATTTTCTCACTTCTCTCTTTCATCTAAAATTATCTCCCGAAACCTCTGCTTGATGATGGTTGATGAGGTCGATGGTACGTGAAGATGGCGGTGGTTTCTAGCGATGAGGATGGCATGTTTTCTTGCGATTTTAGGGTAACTTCCACTATCTGGGGTTGCTCTTGTGTTTAGCGTGACATCAATGGCGATGAGTTCTATGTCAAATCAACCCGGCTTCCACCCCTCCTCGATTGCAGCTAGGATTTCACGTGTATGCATTCTTCTTCACCATTAGGTCAGGTCATGTAAGACTTCTTATTTGGTTGTTTTTACAGGTTAGATCGATCAGATTGTCCATGGTAGTGTTCGATGTTTTCTATTGGAATAAGAGAGGTACGTTCCTTACCGTCTGATTCATTTCTGCACCAATTGGTTGTTGATGATGCATTTGGTGTTAAGTTTTGGGTTCCATTATAGAGAGGGTTGAGCTAATTTTCCGGTAATTATAATTTATAGTTGGGCATTTGATAGTATAAATTGATAAGCATTAACAACTGATAACCTGTTTATAAAAATGGAACTTAACAATTGGCCATGGATAATTTGCACACACTATTAAAAAGTTTTAATTTTAAAAATAGGACAAAAAACTAAACTAACTTAAAATGCAAACATTTGTGTGCTTAATTTTAGTTTTGTATTCAAATTGGTTGACATATGCATTATTGGAATCTGCCTTTGTTGTAGTTAAGTTTCATGTTTATTAGTTTTGCATTCAAATTGCTAGGCTTATGCATTATTTTTGCTAGGCTTATGCATTATTTGAATATGTTGCGGTTTCGTTTGATGATATTTTTGTCTTTGTTACAGACTGGTTCACTTTTATGTTGCTATCAAGGATGTATTGGTTTTAAATGTTAGCATCATCTTTGTTAGTGATGTCACATCTAATTTTCAACTATTAGGCATATAATATGGCAAGATTACGCAATCTCTATACAATGATCGGTGCTTTTATTTGGGTTCTTATTCTTCAAATATTACGCTTGTCTACGTATCCTTTTGATTATCTCAATTTTATGTCTAATCTTACATATTTTGGGTTCATGTTCCTATTTCAATGTGGTTCACATCATAATTTGATGTTCTTTTAGTACCTAGGATGAGATTTTATGTTTTATTAATGTTGATGTATTAACTTGAGGTTATTTTAGAACCTAGCATCAAATTTTCTAGCTTACTAATGTTGTGGTATTTTTTGTCGATGCTTAAAGAATTAACTTGTAGCACAACTGAAGTGAGAGTCTGTGTGGATCAAAACCCTTCACTAGCATATGTATATGATGAAGGTAATACTCCTTTGTCTGTTTAATATTTGTGTGGGTGTTCTCGATAGTTGAATTCAATTGTTGTGTTTAGTTTCTGCACAAAAAGCAAGAATGTCGTTTGACATAGACTACATCAGGCGTGTCGACAAGATATCAAAAGTGCTCAATAGAGCAAACAGAAAACTGCTAAAAAAACACCTTATCGAGGCAACTTCGTGGGAAGAGTGCACACCTTCATATATTTGACTAAGAGTCTGTTTTTCAAAAGCCTTCATCGATGATATTTGTTATCACGTCCATGAAAGTGGAGTATCACGGTTAGTGCAAAAGAAGTATACATTTTTATCAAACATATCCTTTTATTCCATCACATGTATAATTATTAGTTGAAGTTTTATATTAACTATGCTTCATTTATTATGATTGCTTTAGAAATCCTGTGAAGAGAATGGCAAAAAAAAAAAAAAAAATACTTTCATTACGTTGTTTACTACTATTACCTGCTCATGACCTGATTAACTTATCATGTGGTTGCCTTTAACTTTCCCTTGAGCATTGAGTTTTGGATAGAGTGTTTTGCTTTAAAAGTCATAGATGTTTAACCACAAATAGCTGATGAACAAAGAATTAGTTGTTCTTGCCAACTAACGATGATAACATGATACCTTTTTAGTTTTGGTAGTACAAATGAGAAGAAAATGGATTAGGATACTGCCGGATTGAAGAAAAGACATGAAAGAACCTAGAACCTACTTCATGCTCAATGAAGACATGATAGGAAAGTGACATTGCTTGAGCCTGGTCATTCATCAACATTTACTAAACAATGTGTTAGCTATAGTATCATTTGAAAATTAAATTGTGATAAGAGACTGTATAGATTGAGAAGTGTCAGAATAACTGTTGTTACTTTTTTTTGTCAAAGATTCAACTAATATGATTTGTTTAAAATAACCACAAGCAAAGTGTAGAATTAGTAGATAAAACGATAGCCCTTATGATGCCTCTATTTGTGGTGTTCTTCTTTGCGTACTATTCGCGTTTTGTTATTTAGATTGCTCCCCGCGCAACGCGCGTGGGGAACACTTCTAGTTTATACAAAATAATACTTTTCAGAATGCAACATGAGTTTAAGTAAAAATAATACTTATATTATTTCTACAAGATACAACCTTTATGAAATACTACACTTAACCTTTGAAAGTTTAAAATACTAACCTTTGAAAAGAAACCATAACATACACAGGAATTTACGCATTTCATTATTTTATAGAATATGATCATTTTCCATCAAATTAAAGTCCATGGTTTATTTTTAAAACATCATTTTATAGCAATGTGCTTTGTGGTATACGTACATACATACAAATTAGTAACTGTAGTAGTCATAAATCTTTTAAATATAGATAAACTGAATTCTAATAATCCAAACTATTACCTATTGGCCGATAATAATTCATTCTATCAATTTGGTCGGTAACACTCTCAATTTTCACTTTAATTACCAACAACAGTCCCGACATAATTTTTAATTTTTTACGTTTGATTTGGACTCGATTCGATTCACAACAATAATTATAAACGAAATGAAGAAACATACAAGCTACATTCAGACTAAAATAATTACAAATCGAGTGTAAAATTTTGGAATTATATCACTGGGATTGTTGTTGGTTATAAAAGTGAAACATGGAAGTGCTACCAGCCAAATTAATAGTATAGATTATTATCGGCCAATATGTAATAGTTTTGATTATTAAAATCCAAATTGCCTTACTTATTTTACATGTGTTCAAAAACTATTTTTGCTATATACATACACGAAATCAAGTTTTAAACATAATCCTTGTTTGTTACCAAAAGAACCCATCTTCTTCTTGTTGTTGGTGTTGGTGCTGTTGTTGTTGTTTTTTCTATCTTTTATGTAAAAATGGTTTTAATGAGAGAAGGTGTTGTATAACAACTAGTAGGTTGCAAAAAATTAAAAAAAAATGAGATCATAGAATTAGAAGCTCACTATGAACAAACAAGGAAGAAGGTGGGGAGTGTAAGCAACTTGAATACTTGTAACCCACTTGAAACAACTTGCAAAAATTATTTGTACATTTGATCTCTTAAACTAGTTTTGAGATTTCAATTGAAATGTGTATGGTGTTGGTGTCGTGACGCAAGCTAAAACAAAGAGTATTTTGTGGTAATGAATTGAAAATAAAGAAGAAGTTACTCCATTTAAAGTCAAATTTAAAGTTATACCATACAATATTTACCATCAAATGAAGTATGGCTAAAAGATTTAATAATTAAGACAAAGTCATAATGGAATGATCATGTGGGATGATGGTTCACGTAAAAGAAGGGGCCATTTTTGGTTGTAAGATGATGATAGTTTGATTCAATTTCTTTGTATGGTTCTTTTTAATTATAAAACATTGCTGCCTGCATATCTTTTGAATATTAATATTTTTTAAAGCGCACTAGTAAGGGGTAATTAATATGTGCTACGTAAATTTACGGACATATGCACTAGAAGTCCCGAATAGTTTTAAATGCACACTATTATGTAAATATACTTTTTTGATAACATTTCATACACTATGATACGTAAAAAAATGTTTCATTCATGTATTTTAGATAACTTTCACCAACATTCGAGTGTAGGATTAGACCGTGTGTGGCCCGGTAATATCTAATATTACTACTTCAGTTGTACAATGAATGGACTTTGCTAATGCATGAGACGATCTAATAAACCAAAGTTATGCACATGTTTCGTGTAAGAGCGATTAGTATATGGATGAAAATTGACCTTGAATTGCTAGTTGTCACATCTTCTTCCTTTGAATTCTTTGAGTGTTACTCTACTCAACCGTTTTAATGATCTTGAGCATTATCCATCACATCAGTGGTATCAGAGCCATCTTTCCTTGGAATTGAAGTTTGTAACCATGGAGATTATTAGAAGATAGACGAATTCCAATGGAGATGAAGCAAGTCGCAGATCAGAACCGGGGAATGTTTAACAATCGCATATGAAGGAGAAAATTGAAGAGAACTCAAAGGCTCTTAAAAAGATGCTAGAGATTCTTACAAGGCTCATAATTCAGATTTCGCAAATGGTAAGTGATCAACCTAAAAAAGTGGAGATGGAAGATCGTCAAGCGATTGATCAGAGTCAAATGGAGTCGATTCTGGCTCTAATTCGATGTCGAGGTTTACAAATATCGAATTTCCAAAATTCATTGATGAAGATTTATGTTTTTGGCTGTTTAAAGTGGAGAAATTCTTCTACATGGATAAAGTCTTTGATGCAACAAAGGTTTAGCAGCAGTTTATTTTGAATAAAAGGATTCTCAATGGTCTCAGTTATATTCTTCATAGATAGGTAATCAATCTTTGTCTTGGCAAGAATTAGTGACTAAATTAAACACTAGGTTTGGCAAATTGTTTGATGATCCGATGATTGAGTTGAAGAAATTAAAACTATACGAGACTATTATGATGCTTTGTATGGTATCATAAGTAAATTAAATTTTCCTGTTGATTATGCATTGAATTGTTTCATAGCTGGATTAGAGGATGAGATTCAATTGCAAGTTAGGATGTTTAATCCTAAAGACTATTCAGCAGGCTTTCTATTTAGCTAATCTACAAGAAGCAACTATTTGGGCAAAGAAGGCTAAGGTTATGAGCAAACCTCATATTTTAGCAACACCAATGGTTTCCAAAGCCATAGTACTAGTAACTAAGCACATGTCCAAGGATGCTAAGTAGATAACTAACAGTTAAAGGACTTTGACCCAAAGTTATTTTGATGAAAGCAGGCAAAAGGATTGTGTTTTAACTATGATGAGAGGTATTTACATTGTCAAAACTGTAAGGGTAAACGACCTCAGGTGTACCATATTGAAGTGGAGATGATTGAGGAACCAGAAGTAAAGGATACTATAGTGGTTGAAATGGAATTTGCTTAGATCATATAAGAAGGTTTGTGTTAGTGATCTTTGATGATATATTGGTTTACAGTTCTTCTTGGGAATTGCATCTTTACCATCTACATATTGTACTATCCCTGTTAAGGAAAAATCAGTTGGTAGCAAAGAAAAGTAAGGGGCTGTTTGTTTGGTCTGACCCGGCTGACTCGATCAGTCGGTCAGCCAGTCAGCCCGTTTGATACGTTTGAAATCAGAGTTGACCGGGTCCTTTTGGTCTGACCCGGACCTGAATTTTAAACATGCTGACCGGGTCCTTTTCGTCTGACCAAGACCGCGGTGATGCTGGAGGTGGTGGCGGTGATGCTGGAGGTGGTGGCGGTGATGATGGAGGTGGTGGCGGTGATGCTGGAGGTGGTGGCGGTGATGTTGGTGGTGGTGGCGGTGATTTGCAGAGACGGTTTTTGAGTCAGTCAGATACCGAATCAAACAACCAAGTTTCAGTCAGACGCATACCCAGTCAGAACATCTTACTGGGTCAGCTTCTGACTCAGTCAGATCTTACTGAGTCAGTGTGATCAAACAGCCCCTAAGTGTGTTTAAGGTGCAAGAGAATTCGAGTACTTGGGTCACATCATATCATGTCAAGGTATTGCTACTGACCGTAATATAATTAAAGCTATTCAATAATGGCCTACACCAACTTCTATTAAGCTTTGAGGATTTTTTTTGGGACTTACTAGTTACTATAGAAGGTTTGTGCAAAACTATGGTAGTATTGCAAGGTCATTGACCCAATTGCTAACAAAAACTTCCTTTCAATGGAATTTTGATGCTGAGACGGCTTTTCAAGCTGGCTATGATCCAACCGCATGTGTTAGCCTTGCTAAACTTTGAGGAACCTTTTGTCATAGAAACTTATGCTTCTGGTTTTGGCATTGGAGCAATCTTATTATAGCAGGGTCATCCAATTGCTTATATTAGTAAACCTTATCCCTAAAAACCTTAGCTTTAACAACTTATGAAAGGGAGTTATTGGCAATTATAGACGATGTGCAAAAATGGCAGCAGTAGATTCATAATCCCTTTATAATTCAAACTAACCAGTGCAGGATCGTTTAAGGGCTTTAACACAATTACAACACAACAACACAGTGAGGAGAGCAACTAAACTTTAATCAAACAATGAACTGGATTAACCAAGGTGATACAAAGAACACAAGTAAAGTAAAGAGACAGAACAAGAGAGTTTGGGTTTCAAGGAGGCAGTATATTGCTTTCTCAAGTTCTTTTACAAGTGTTACAAAGCATAAAGAAAGATACAAGAACTTGGAATACTTAAACTACAACCTACAGCCGGCTATACTTTGAAAGCCAGCTGGATACAATTGACTAGACACTAACAAAATCAATTGTAGGATCAAAAGGCATATCTGCCTTTGACCTTGTGACTATAACATGTCATAGCTCACATCCTTATACATTACAGAAAGGATAAAGTACATAAAGTAGAAAGTTACAGACTCAAGACCTCAATGTACAGTTACCAAAAGCATGGACCTTTTCACCAACTCATGTAAGTTGGTGACTTTACAGAGATGCAGCGGAAAAGGTGCTTTATGGAACAGTACATCAGATAAAGCATGTGTACTAAAAGTCTTCGGAAGAAATCTGTCTTCATAGGTTGAAGCTTCAGAAGACTTTGTCTCTAAAGCTTCGGAAGACTTCATGTTTGGCTTCGGAAGATATTGGTCTTGGCTTCGGAAGATTTTACACTTAGAGTATTTTCTAATGCATTGTGTAAAACTTTCGAAGCATTCTTCACTTCAGTACTTAGTGCATGTTGCAGAGACACTTTGGATGTTTTGGGTTGCATCAGACTTAAGGAATCCTTACAAACTCCCCCTAGGCTGATGCTACCAAAACACTTAGAAGATCTTCAGATGTTGGTAGTCTTCAGTACAATCATGACCATTCCTTTCTTCATTAGATGGTCAGGATCATCAAGACTCTCATAGTATCTTCTCATCTCAAAGAGATCATGCAAAGGTAAGTTGATTATGTCTTGCCAGGAGTAGACATTCTCAACACCTTGATCTCTGATAACATGCCATCTTTCTGGATTGGTAGAGTAAGTCCAGGACAAGATGGGTGTCTCAGTTGTTAGAGGAGCCACTTGCATAGGAGTTGATTGGGCTGCCTCATCATGCACTTCCTCAGGTTGATCTGATTCAGCCTGAGGTGTAGAGGTAGATGACTTAGGCTTCTTCTTCTTTGTCTTTGGTTTAGAAGCCATTCTCTTCTTCTTTGTCTTTGGTTTAGAAGCCATTCTCTTCTTCCTCTTAGATGACTTTAACTGAGAAGACTGGTCTGCAGCACCATGTTGGTCATCATTGTCTTTCTCAGTTGGGTGTTCCTCCCTCACAGGTTCAGAAGGAGAGGGAGTTTGACCCTGCCTTGGATCAGAAGATGAAGCTTGCTGAGGCTCAGCTGGAGGTTCTGGTTGAGGTGTCTCTGGTTGTTCAAACTTGACCTCCACTTCAGGTGGGACTTGACTTGGAAGAGAGTGCAAGTCAATCCGTTCACCACTCTTAATCTTCTGCTTGATCACCCTTATATGCTCATCCACTGTAGATAGAGAAATGGGGCCAAGTCTCCTTTCGGAGAATCCATATAGCTTCAAGAAGCTCATCATTCTTTGTCTGTCAGCAGACTTCTTTACACTCTTTTGAATGATGGCTCTTGACTTTGCAGCTTCTTCCCTTAGCTTCCTTTTGGTTGTCTTTCTTTCCTTGACTAGCTCAAGCTCAAGTTGCTTTAGGTACTCAAACTCAATGAAGTCATAGGACAGGGGAAGAAGTGCATCTGCCTGATAGAAGCCTGTGGCACTCAGGTAGTTGATCATCTTGATCCTATCTTCTTCTTTATCTACCTGAGGTTCTTGTGGAGCCACATCTTCCTGTGCAGGACTTTCTTGAACTGGAGAGAGAGTGGGAGCATGCTTGTAGAGTCTTTTCTGTCTCTTCTCCTCTTTGAATTGGAGAAGTAGCCTTGCATCCTCTTTCTCCTTCATCTCTCTTGACACTTCCATGTCAGCCAGTTTATTTAACTCTTCTAAGGGGAGGGAGATGATTTCATCAATATCATAGTTCCTGGTCTGTAAATAGGTAATCCTGACTGCCCTTAACTCATCATCTTGAGTATTTGGTCTGGGGGCAGCCCTGATTGCAGCTTGCATGAAGCTAGATGACCCAGAAGAACTTTCTCCCCTTAGTCTCCTTTTCCTCTCTCTCTCTCTTCCTCCTCAATTTCCTCAGGAGTCATTATCTTTTTCCCTTTGTCACCAACAGACCTTTGTGACTCAGGGTGGATTGAGGCTTGGCCTTCATTGCTTGGTGTAGCTTCCATGCTCTGGCCAGAGAGAGGCTGAGAAACACCTTCACCAGCAGGTGTCTCAGAAGGAGTTTGGACCTCTGCAGCAGTTGTTGATGATGAGACAGGGGTCTCAGGTTCTGCCACTGGGCCTTCAGTCAAGGTTTCCCCTATGAAACTAATCTTAGGGTCCACCTCAACATCCAGTTGACCGATGACATTGCCTGATTGCCTAAGTCTCCTTCTTAGAGAGAACTCTGCAAGGATCCTATCTTGGATTCTTTGAGCCAGCTGTCAGCTTGTCTTGAATTGCTTGGATTGACAAGTGGCATGTTGACTAAATCCAATCTTTCATAGAAGTTCAGGCTTTGGAAATGAAAAACTTCTTGTTGACCTTGAACTCTGTGAAGGATAAGGGCTCTTCTGTCATCATCATACCTCCACCTTATGATGTAGTTACCAGTTCCTTGTGGTGGAGATGAGACAGCCCTTGGTATACCTTCCTCAAAGAGACTCCTGATGATTGAGTCTATAGAGTCCACATTAATGTGAACTTGAGGAAGTTGCTGAGAATGCACAACAGCAAGTGAGGATGGTGAGTCCTCTATGTCCATTCTCTGTGAAGAACTCCCAGGTTCTGTGGTTGTAATAACTTTCTCCCCCTTTTTGGTAGCATCACCCACTTGCATAGGTGAGCTGGAGGATAAGTCAATCACTTCCACAGGTTCTTGTGTTCCTGGTTGAGCTCTCCTTAAAGGTCTCCCAGCTAGTTTTTCCTTTAGATATGAAATCTGAAGTTGCTGATCATTGACCCTGTTATGTAAGGTAGTCACCTGAGATTCCAAGTGACTAACCTTAGAGACTAAATAGGAGCATGTTTTTGACAATTTCTGCACCTTTAGTCTCAAATTCCCCTCATCTTCATCAGAAGAATCATTGGGGGATGAGATGATTGGACCAAAGTCCTCTCTCTCACCACCAGCTTGAGGTTCTTGGCTGCTGGTTTTCCTCTGCTCACTGGCAGCCTCAGTTGAGATGCCAGTGGGCTGAGTTGCCATGGTTGAGGTCTTAATGATGTAATCACTTTCAAAAGTGAGAGCCTCTTCCATATGGACATCCTGAACATGTTCAGAAGTGTCCACCTCAGTAATAGGTGACTGATGTGGGATAGACTGAGGAGAGTCAGAGGTACTCATCTCTCTTTGAGTAGGGGAGGAGAAGAGAGACTCATGGTACTCACTGAATCCTAAGTCTTCATCAGTATAGAAGGATAGGTTGGGAATTGGTTGGTTGAGATCTAAAGGCTGGGGATGGTAACTGTCCCTGAAGGTTGTTCACTTGAGTGTTGAGACTCAGAGTGAAGGCTTAAGGCTGTTGGGCTTGTGAGCTCATCAGGGTGAGCATGAGGAACCTCAGCCCTGATAGGTGAAGAAATGGGAGTGGTTTGCTCCTCAGGAGAAGTGGGAGCTCTAGTGTCCACTTCCTCCTGTAAGGTTGAGTATATGGGGGCCTGCACAGACTCAATAGCCTGAGCAGGGGTTCGTTTGGATTTTCTTTGGTAGGTGAGGGTGATTTCTGGTCTTTTTAGGGGTAAGGATAAAAAAGGTGTGGGTTCAACACTAGCTTGTGTTGCTAGGTTGTCACCTTGAGCAATGAGCTCTAACATTTTGGGGACTAGGGCTGTTTCTACCCCTGAGAAGCCTACAGTTGGCTTCTTCATTATTTTAAAGATGCCAGGCTTCATCTGTCCCAATTTAAGAATATTACTTGTTTCCTCAACTGTGAGCCCAGTTCACAGTTGAGAATGTGTTGAACATATCTAGGAAACATGTAATACTCTAAGGAGTCTAAGTTTGCAAGTAAATTAGTATAAACAAATTGTGAATACCTGAACTTGACCCCCTGAACCATTCCATGAACTATAAAGGAGAGATCCTCAGGAATCTGGTCCCATCCACCATGCTTGTTTGATAAGCTGTGGATAACCACATGGAGCAGGTATTTCCACTGGGATGAGACCTTCCCTTTCCTGAAGGTCTTTACAGAGAAATCTCCCTCATAGCCCATCTGCTCAAAGGAATGATTAACAGCTTCCTTTGGGAAGGACACCTCACCTTCTTCATCATCCAGCTGCAAATGTTGGTTAATGATGGCCGGAGTGATGAAGATTGTCCTCCCTTGCACTGTGGCAGACAGTGCCTTCTCCCATCCATAATGACCTCTTGGCAGGTCTTCCAGAATTCAAGCAAGTGATCCTCATATAGAGTAGGATCAATGGTCAGGGAGGTGAAATAGTTGGATAGAGTTAAGAATTGGCAAATCTCTGAGAAACTTGCATCTTTCTCAGAGCTTAACAGAGCAACTTGATTATGTTGCCTGTGAAGTTGCATGGAGAAATCTGGGTTGTTTCTGCGGTTTAGGTTGGCCATTTCAGAAGCTTAAGGGTGAAGAAAGGTAGAAAGCAAAGGCGGTTTAGAGAATTAGGTTAGAGGAATAGTGGAATTGAGGAAGATAGTGGGAAAGAGGGGGAACCGTTGGGTATTTATGTGAAAAGGGATTTGAACCAAAGTTAATGAAAGAGGATAAACTTTGAAATCCGGAAGTCGGTCCCACCTCTGAAAAGGTAGTTTACTTTTGCTCAAAAATTAGTTTTCTTGGAATTCGAAAAGCTTCCGAAGGTAATTTGTCTTCGGAAGATTTAATTGAAAAAGCTTCCGAAGCTAAAATGGCTTCGGAAGATTTTCCTGAGAGTCTTGAAAATTTAGCTTCGGAAGAGAAATAAACCCTTGGATGCTTTGTATAAGAATAAACAAAGCTTCCGAAAGTTAATTTTGCTTCGGAAGGAAAAAGTCCTTAAAAATGAATAAGTGTCTGAGATAAGAATTTTAAGCTTCGGAAGATGAGTTTTGACTTCTTCCGAAGGTAAAATCTCTTAGACAGTTATTTATTTTGAAGACATATTTTTCTTCCGAAGATAAAATGTTATCTTCCGAAGTATCAGAAAATTTTCAAGAATCTAAGGAAAGTCTTCAAAAAGAATTTTACATCCAAAGAAAACATGAGCTTATGAAAGTGATGAACTAGACAACTTAGGACACACATATTTTAAGAAGAAATAATTAGAATTAGTTTTAAGAAAAGTCTACTCAAAGTTAATCATCCCAATAGCTGATATCAGATACTTAAATCTCTGTTCATCAAAAGCTTTTGTGAACAGATCAGCATATTGTTCATCTGTATGAACTTTGACTAGTTTAATTAATCCTTTTTCATAGTTATCTCTTATTAAATGATACCTGATGTTGATGTGTTTGGTCCTTGAGTGCTGCACAGGGTTCTCAGTGATAGAGATAGCACTATTGTTGTCTATGTGGATAGGAGTCTCTTTGAAGTTAAATCCATAGTCCAGCATCTGATTTTGAATCCAAAGCACTTGAGCACAGCAGCTTGCAGCAGCAATGTATTCAGCCTCAGCAGTTGATGCAGACACACAGGATTGTTTCTTGCATTGCCATGAGACAACCCTTCCACCAAGGAATTGACATCCCCCAGATGTAGACTTTGCAGTCATGTTGCAACCACCATAATCACTATCTGTATAAGCATACAGATTGAAGTTAGGATTCTTTGGATACCATAGACCAAGTGTTGAAGCACCTTTGAGGTATCTTAAAATCCTTTTCACAGTGATTAAGTGAGACATCTTAGGGTTGGCTTGATATCTTGCACAAATACATGTAGCAAACATGATATCAGGCCTGCTAGCTGTAAGATACATAAGAGACCCAATCATAGCCCTGTATAAGTGTTCATCTACACACTCCCCCTCAAGATCAGTCCAAGGAGTGGTTTCTGGCTATGGGTGTCTTAGCAATCTTACAATCAGTCATGTTGAACCTCTTGAGTATGTCTTGAACATACTTTGACTGACTTATGAAGATGCCATCTTCAACCTGCTTCACTTGAATTTTTAGTTCTCCCATTGAACTCATTTCAAATCTGTCTTTCATCAGCTTCTCAAAGTCTTTGCAGAGCTTTGGATTAGTTGAACCAAAGATGATGTCATCTACATATACTTGAACCAGCAATAAGTCATTTCCCTGTCCTTTGATGAAGAGAGTTCCATCTATAGTACCTCTCCTGTATCCATGTTTACAAAGATACTCAGATAGTGTCTCATACCACTTCCTGGGTGCCTGATGCAGCCCATAAAGAGCTTTGTCAAGCTTGCAGACATAATCAGGATGATCAGGGTCTACAAAACCAGGTGGCTGTTTGACATAAACCTCTTCATCAATCACTCCATATAAGAAAGCACACTTTACATCAAGTTGAAAGACCTTGAAGTTCTTGGATGCAGCAAATGCCAGGAATATCCTAACAGCTTCTAGTCTTGCTACAGGAGCAAAGACATCAGTGTAGTCAATCCTTCTTCTTGTGTGTATCCTTGAACAACTAGTCTTGCCTTGTTCTTGATGATGATTCCTCTATCATCCTTCTTATTCCTAAAAACCCATTTGGTTCCAATGGTAGTCTTCCCATGAGGAAGAGGACAAAGGTTCCAAACTTTCTGCCTTTTGAATTGAAGCAGCTCTTGTTGCATAGCTTCAACCCAACTTCCATCCTTTAGAGCTTCATCAACTTTCTTTGGCTCTATCTGAGATAAGAAACAAGAGTGAAGACAAACATTTGCTTCATGGGTTTGTCCTCTTGTTCTTACCCCTGTGACAACATCTCCAATGATGTTTGTGGTGGGGTGAGACTTGTGGATCCTTAGCTGAGGGATCACAGCAAGTTGCTGAGAAAGATCCAATTTGAGAAATTTAGATCTGGCCTGGAAGATTCACCCTCCACATTATCACACTTATCAAGATTACTTGATCCAATGAGTGTGTGACATCATTGATGTTGTCATCTATGGTATGGTTATTGCATCAAGAAATTCCTGATCACTATCACCATCACCATTGTTGTCTTCTACAATTGAGGTGTCTTTATCTGGTTGAGAAGCCTCTGAGCTGGAATTTGAAGGCATACCAGATGTATCAGCTGAATTTGTCATTGTTGTGCTGATAGAAACCTCATTTGCTGAAGTAGTTCCAACTGGAGCTGAAGATGTATGAGTTGAGGGTCTTCCTAGCTCAAATCTTGGATCAGGATCACCTGTATTTAAATTTTCTGCAGATCCTGAAACATGCTCACAAGATTTGTTAAAACAGTTGGTAACTAAATCAAGATCAAACAGCCAATCAGGACCAGAACCAGCCACACAGGGTGTGTGTTCATTGAAAGTCACATTGGCTGACTCCTCAACAATTCTAGTTCTGAGATTGTATACTCTATAAGCCTTAGCTTGGGAAGAGTATCCAATGAAGTGTCCATCATCTGATTTCTCAGCAAACTTGGCAATTTGATCTTTGGTATTCAAGATGGTGCAGGGACATCCAAATGACCTGAGAAAACCAATGAAAGGTTTCCTCTTGTGCCAAAGTTCATAAGGAGTCTTACCATGTGTCTTAACTACTAAAACTCTGTTTTGCACATAGCAAGCAGTATTAACTGCCTCTGCCCAGAAGGTGATGGGCAGTTTAGAGTCAGACAACATAGTTCTTGCAGCTTCAATAAGTGTCCTGTTTCTCCTCTCAGCAACTCCGTTTTGCTGAGGAGTCCTGGGAGCACTATATTGTCTTGTAATACCTTTTTCATCACAAAATGTATCAAGGATTTGGTTCTTGAATTCAGTTCCTTGATCACATCTTATGGTTTTGACCTTGTGATCACATTGATTCTCAACTTTTAAGATGAAATTCTTCAGAATCTCAGGGGTTTCATCCTTAGTTCTAAGGAAGAAGACCCAAGTGAATCTTGTAAAATCATCTGTGATCACCAAACAGTAAGAGGTCCTTCCTAGACTCATTACACTGGTGGGGCCAAAGAGATCCATATGTAACAAGTGTAGGGGAGTAGTGATGGAGTTCTTTTCCTTAGGCTTGTGAGATACCTTGTGTTGCTTCCCTTTCAGGCATGCAACACAATGATCATCACTTGTAAACTCTTTCTTGGCATTCCAGTTACCAGATCATGTTTAATTAATTTATTCATGTTCTTAAAGTTTACATGGCACATTCTTTTATGCCATAGGAAAGACTCATCACTATTTGCTTTAGATAGAAAGCATGAAACTTCTCCAGAGGGAGATGTTTCTTGCAAATCCATCTTGTACATGTTCCCTTTCCTGGGGGCTCTGAGCAGGATATGCTCATGAGGAATGACCACTCCAGGCTTGAGAACAATGCACTCATGCTCAGTAAAGAGCATGTTATGACTCTGATCACAAAATTGGGATACACTCAGAAGATTGTACCCAAGCTCCTTAACAAAGTTTACCTTCTCAATGCTGAGCTTACCATTTGTGACCTTGCCCCTCCGGAAATGTAACCACCTTCATCTCCTCCAAAAGCAACTGGTCCTCCATCAATTCTCTCAAAATTATGGAGTAGAGACCTATTGCCTGTCATGTGCCTGGAACAGCCACTGTCAATTATCCAGACATTCCTGTTTGTCTTGAGTTGTTCCTGCACAAAGAAAATGATTAGTTACATTTGGAAACCCAAGCCTTACTTGTCTTGGGCTCAGTAAGTGTAATAGAAGGTAATGCAACAGTAATAGATCCTATGGTTGTACTATAGGGATCTTCAGCTGTTGTTGATGGAGAAACTTCAGTCATTTGGTCTTTCTTAGACTTCCACACCACCTTTGGAGTCTTGGACTTGACCTTCAAAACCTTAGAAGCTTTTGGGACTTCACAAGTTTTGATGACTGAACCTTCGGAAGATTCTACAGTCACTGCAGCAGACTTCAGTGCTTCGGAAGAACTTCTTTCTTCCGAGACCAATTTTACTTCCGAAGGTAATTTTCCATTTACCTTCTTCTTTGATTTGGAGCTTCCGAAGGAAACAGACTTTCCTTCTGAAGCTTGAGACTTCTTGAGACTCTTTGAAGTCTTTGTATTGGTCATGTGGATAGTACTTTTAGGATTGTATGGGCAATCCTTAGCAATGTGAGAAGTACTTTCACACATGACACATAACATTTTCTTCTTCAAACAAGTCTCCCTTTGAGAGCAAGACTGGCTTTGGTCACATCCCTTCTCCATCTTCATCTTGGTAGATGCTGAGACAGTTCTTTTGGGCTGTGAACTGTTCTTGGAGTTTGATGGTCCAGGCTGTGCAGCAGTGGTACACAGCAGCTAGTCTTCTTCTTTGCACTGAGATGATTTGAACAAGAACCAGGACTCTTAGCTGAGGAGTCTTGGTTGATGTCTCAGTCCTTACTACTTTGAAACCTGCAGAGATAAAAACTTGTTTCTGCTTAGCATCAAAAGTAGCCTTGATTTCTTGAGCCTTCTTTGCTTTCCTCTTGCTCTTCCTGATCAAGTTCTTTCTATTGGACTTGGTCATCACAGTTGATTTCTTCTCCTCAGAAGGATAGTGGCCCTTGGAAGAATCCTCTTCTTCACTCTTCTCAGAGGAATTCTTCACTATCACTTCTTCATCATCCTCACTTATAGGATCTATGAGAGGAAGCTCATCTTCACAAGTTCACACCTAGGAGATCTTACAGACAAGATTGTGTGTGAAGGAGCTATCTCATTTGATCCCAGTCCCTGTCTATTTTGATAGCACACTTTGTTGTGCAGGGATGAGGATATCATGTTTTGAAGGTCTCTTCTTCAAGAACACTTTTCTCTGCCTTGGCTTTGCTGATCACAAGCTCAGCCTGGCACTCAGTCAACTTAGTTATGAGATCTTGGATCTGAGTTCTAAAATCTGTATGTTCATGTTTTAGTACTGAAATGTTTTCTCCAAGTCCTTTATCTTTAACTTGTAATCATTTTCAGACTTTCTAAAATCAGATTTTAATATGTTTAATGACTCAAGATCAGATCTCATCTCTAAGTTGTAGGACCTGTATCTATTTACTTTAGCAATGCATTCAGGAGTACAGAGATGTTCCAATACCTTGGCTTCATCATGGTCAGCCATCAGTGCTTGGTTTGGAGAAGCATCTTCCACCTGAAAGCTCCAGTCAAAGCCTCCCTCTTCAACAGCAACAGCAGCATGTTGCTTAGGCTTCTCAGTCTGAGGGGCTTCGTCAGTGTAGTTTGGTCTGGGTTGTGTTTGGCCCCCATTTGTTTTAGGTGCCTTACACTTCCTAGCAAAGTGGCCCATAAGGTTACAGTTGTAACACTTAACTTTGCTTTTATCCAGTCCAAACTTTCCACTGGTAGCATTGCTTGGAAACCTTCTTCCTGTTCTCTTGTAGAACTTCTTGGCTCTGTGAGTGAGGAGAGCCATCTGCTGGACTATCTCCATATATTCCAGGTCATCTGGATGGATACAGTCCAGGTCTTCAAGAGTGAAGAGATAATTCCCACAGCTTTCATCAGTAGACACAAAGGCTTGAGAAGAACTTGTCTCTTGGAATGGGCTTCCTTGAGTAAAGTTCTCCCTTGGTGTCTCCGGGAAGGTGATGAAAGGACCCTTTTGTGAGTTGTCAGGGTAGCATATGAGATGATGTTGGGGTTCTATGTTGTCCCTTTCAACCACATGAAGGGCTGAACCCATTTGATTGTTGGAGTTGCCAGATGAACCTTGCATGTTCATCTCCATCTGGTATCCACTGAGAATCTCATACAACTCTGTCAGAGTAAGAGTTTTAAGGTTCTCAGTCCTCTTGATCACCACATAGTAGTGTGTCCATTGTCTAGGAAGTGAGGACATGAACTTCCTTACAATGTCCCTGTTCTCAAGAGGAACTCCTCCATCCACTAGGGTATCAACTATCTCAACATACCTTAAGTATTGTTGAGTAATGGTTTCACCTGCTTTAAAGGTGAAGTTTTCAAACTGCTGTTTCAGAAGATCCTTCTTGTTCTCCTCGGCTTCAGAGGAGCCTTCATACATCAGCTTCAATGCATCCCACAGCTGTTTAGCTGTCTTGCACTTCTTAAAACCTCTGTGAGAGTTTGGGAGAGCAGTCTGAAGAGCAGTCATGGCCTTCCTATCAATCTCTACTCTTTTTCTATCTTCATCTAAGTAGTTGGCCACATCTTTTGGAATCATACCAGCACCAGTAGCAGAGGGAGTGCTGGGTATGAAAGGTCCATTCTCAACAGATTCCCACATTCTTGAATCAAGAGACCTGATGAAGCCTTCCATCCTCATGCACCAGGTGTCAAAATCATCAAGAGTGATCAGTGGGGATTTGTTCATGGTTCCAGTCTTCATATCAGTCTTTGAGATAGAAGCCATTTGAAAGGTTTAGTTTTTGTGTGTGTGAGGGATCTTAAGATGGTTAGATCTTATATCAAGAGCCTGAAACGGTCTGATACCAATTGTAGGACCGTTTAAGGGCTTTAACACAATTACAACACAACAACACAGTGAGGAGAGCAACTAAACTTTAATCAAACAGTGAACTGGATTAACCAAGGTGATACAAAGAACACAAGTAAAGTAAAGAGACAGAACAAGAGAGTTTGGGTTTCAAGGAGGCAGTATATTGCTTTCTCAAGTTCTTTTACAAGTGTTACAAAGCATAAAGAAAGATACAAGAACTTGGAATACTTATACTACAACCTACAGCCGGCTATATTTTGAAAGCCAGCTGGATACAATTGACTAAACACTAACAAAATCAATTGTAGGATCAAAAGGCATATCTGCCTTTGACCTTGTGACTATGACATGCCATTGCTCACATCCTTATACATTACAAAAAGGATAAAGTACATAAAGTAGAAAGTTACAGACTCAAGACCTCAATGTACAGTTACCAAAAGCATGGACCTTTTCACCAACTCATGTAAGTTGGTGACTTTACAGAGATGCAGCGGAAAAGGTGCTTTATGGAACAGTACATCAGATAAAGCATGTGTACTGAAAGTCTTCGGAAGAAATCTGTCTTCATAGGTTGAAGCTTCGGAAGACTTTGTCTCTGAAGCTTCGGAAGACTTCATGTTTGGCTTCGGAAGATATTGGTCTTGGCTTCGGAAGATTTTACACTTAGAGTATTTTCTAATGCATTATGTAAAACTTCCGAAGCATTTTTCACTTCAGTACTTAGTGCATGTTGCAGAGACACTTTGGATGTTTTGGGTTGCATCAGACTTAAGGAATCCTTACAACCAGCAAAGCCTCAAGTATTTTTTATATACCAAGGTTTTCACAGCTCTGCAACAAAATGATTATCTAATATATTGGGGGTAGAAAATTAGGTTGCAAATGCTCTCTCTATAGTTACACATGGGGAATTACTTCAATTAGTTGCTTCTTTTGTATTTTCTTCTTTATGGGAGGAGATTAAGGAAGGTTGGGTTACACATCCTTTGTTGTAGACCATCATTTAGGATTTACAACGAGATGCTACTTCTCATTCTGAATATACTTGGAATCCACAAGAGCTAAGAAGACGGGGTAAGCTGGTTATTAGCGATTCTACTAATCCCAAACATAAAATCTACAAATGGTTGTATGATTTAGCTCATGGACGACATTCTAGGGTTTATGCTAACATTAATAGATTGGCTAGGCTATTTTATCGGCCATAGTTGAGGACAAAGGTGGCTACTTATGATAACCAATGTGTAGTTTGCCAACAATGTAAAACTAATACGCCTGCTTACCCAGGGTTTTTACCTCTTCCAATTCCATTAAGAGTTTGGGAAGATATTTCTATAGATTTCATCGAAGGGTTACTTGTATCGCATGGTAAGGATGTTATACCGGTGGTGGTGGATAGATCAAGTAAAGATGCCCACATTGCTTTTAAACATCCTTTCACTGCAATCAGAGTAGCCCAACTGTTTCTTGATCAGATTTTCCGTCTTCATGGTAATCCAAAATCCATTTGTTTCTAATAGGGATAAAATCTTTGTTAGTCACTTTTGGAAGGAATTACTGGCCTTTTAGGGTGTGGATTAAAAGTTATCAAGTTCTTACCATCCACAAGCAGATGGACAGACTGAAGTTCTAATCGATGTTTGGAAGGTTATCTCCGATTTATGTGTTTTGATCGACCACAAGATTGGTTTAAATGGTTGCCTTAGCTGAATTTTAGTATAACACCACTTATCATTCGGCTATTAAGTACGCTCCATTTGATGTCATTTACAGTAAACCACCCCACTTCATTTGCCTTGCTTGCCTGGAGAGAGTAGCAAGATTTTAAAGACCAACCTTCAATGTGCTCACATATCAGAAAGGAGTGTTCAAATGGGTGATTAGGTTTACTTGAAACTTCATCCCTATTGACAACCTTCTGTTCAAGCTAGACCTCATCAAAAGTTGGGAGCTAAATACTTTGTAGCTTGACCTCATCAAAGGTTGGGAGCTAAATACTTTGTAGCTTGACCTCCCATCAAAAGTTGGGAGCTAAATGCTTTGGTCCTTAGCCGATGTTAGCTAAGGTTAGCTTGGTTGCTTATACTTTGCAATTACCAAAGGGATCCATTATTCATCCAACGATCTATGTTTCATTGCTTAAAAGTACCATCCTCCTTATCCTCCGAGTACTTTAGCTAAGGTTGGCTTGGTTGCTTTTACTTTGCAATTACCAAAGGGATCCATTATTCATCCAACGATCCATGTTTCATTGCTTAAAAAGTACCATCCTCCTTATCCTCCGAGTACTTTAGCTAAGGTTGGCTTGGTTGCTTTTACTTTGCAATTACCAAAGGGATCCATTATTCATCCAACGATCCATGTTTCATTGCTTAAAAAGTACCATCCTCCTTATCCTCCGAGTACTTTAGCTAAGGTTGGCTTGGTTGCTTTTACTTTGCAATTACCAAAGGGATCCATTATTCATCCAACGATCCATGTTTCATTGCTTAAAAAGTACCATCCTCCGAGTACTTCTCCTACTCCCTTTGTTTCCAGTTCTCGAGAACCTGATAGTGTCATTGATACTCGTGTTTTCAAGAAGCATAACCACATGGTGATTCTATGGTTAGTCAAATCGAAAGATTCTTTACCCAAAGATGCTACTTGAGAATCTGCTCTTTTGATGAACCAATGGTATCCATCATTTGATCCTTAGGGTCAGCGATCTTCTTAACCAAAGGGTACTGATGTGTAGTAATAGTTGGGAAAGTTTAGTTAATGGTTAGTGAATGTATACTGGTATTAATACTTGTAATACGAGAAGTAAAAGAACAGTTAGAAATGTCAACAGCTTTTCTCAACCATCTTAATAATCTTGAGTATTATCCACCACATCAGCCTTCGCCAATAAGTGGATATTGGCAGTCTCACTGCCCAGATTTGTTCATCAAGACCGATGCAGTGAGATTAGGGTTTTACTTTTTCATACAAAATATAAAATAGTTCATAACAGAAGATTCAGCAGTTTTAAGTTGGAAAGCAACATACAAGTAGAAGATTCACCAGTCTTAAGTTTGAAAGCAACACACAAGTAGAAGATTCACCAGTTTTAAGTTGGAAAGCAACACATAAGTAGCAGCAAAAGCGATATAGATTTAGCAATAAAACATGACACGCTTGACATTCTCCTTGAGGGCAGGGAGTGGCCTAACTGCAGCATTAGCCCCTGGCACACGTGTGGTTCTTCCACCCTGCTGCATCCCACGACCAGCAGCACCACTAGTCATGGATCCACTGTCCGATGTATCCGGCTCCATGTAGAACCTTGCGCGGAACGCGGCCAGATGAGCATAGTATGCTGGGGGTACTGTAACACAACCAAAACCGCAAATTACTAAAGGTCCATTTTGAAAATCTATTGAACCATGCAATATGAACATTACCTATCGACACAGATCGAGTGCACCTTGCATATCTGTCGAATAAAAACTTAGTTTCAGTAAACATAAAAAATTAAATAAAAATCCAAGTTAAGATATATCTTAAAAATGAAAAAGACAGTCATACGTGTAGCAAAGGTTATTTGTTAGTGACTGCAGAGCATCAGCTTGAAACTTGTTCTCGTCCCAGAGCACATGGTAATGGGCTGGACGGCTAGTACCCTGTTCCAATCCATTTTCATTACATCTTATATCAATAACTAAAATCAATTCAAACGTAATGCATGCATGTATACATACTTGAATCCCAGCATGGCTACACAGGTAGAAATCAAATTCTGTCGGATGACATATCTTTGAATCAACAACCGTGCCTGCAACACATACAAATTTCATATTACCCTAAATCCTATATGTGGCTAAAATAACTTCTTGTTGAACACTTAGCAGTTGGTACGTAAATGAAACATACCTCTCAAATAAAACCGATAATACATACCTGGCAGTATATTTCCACTCCTGTCAGTAGAATTACGATCTTGATGACTGTTAGCAAACAATCTGGTGTGATGACGTTTTTGAACCACCACAAATGTTACTGGGGGCTGATAATTTGGCTCCAGTGATGCACATGCCTGATACAAGTTAAAGTAGATTTATTACACTGATAACAAAAAAAAATATTGATCAAGATCAAGAAGCAAGACTGTGATTGACATTACAGAATAAGTTAAAGTTGAATATTATTATCACCTTACGAATTGCATCAAGCTCATAAAGTAAAACCTGATAAAACTGGCCTTCACTCACCCCATCCCTACATGGACATGTGATTGTACATCATCAGAAAAGTGAACATAATTATTTAAAAACACTAGTGATGAAGATGCAGCACAAGGTACTGTGTCAAAGGAAAAAATACCTGTAGAAAATAATCCGTTGTGGCTTTTGCCCAGTTGCTCTGCGGAAAGATATGAGGAGTTCCCTATTTTTTTCCATTGCATACAAACCACCATTATTCATTAAATACCTTAAAATAAAACAAATCACAAAAGACATACAGGAAGTGGATGCCTATAGATGATGTAGAAAAAATGGAAATATCAACCCATCTGCTTATGAATGGGTCTTTTTGGGTTGGGTTGTATCTCAAACTGGTCAATACCAATCATTGACTAGTAAAAAAAAAGTGAACTGGGTTGAACAAGTTTACATAAGATTGACTGCATACAACCTCGTAAACTGTTTTATTCATTTGCTAAAAATTATCATTGTATACATCAGTTCCTGTAACTATTTATTACCAAACAACTTTTTATTAAAGTCATTAAAAAATTTATTTTTTCTGTTGCTCAACCCGTCCAGTTTGCCACCTCTAACAAAAACACATACTTGATCATGCCGCCAGACATTTTGCCTTTGTTTGGGTCTTGCCACTCCTTGAACAGATCTTGGATAAGTTCTTGACGGTGGGCTTGTGCACAAACCAAGCCAGCATACTTGGTTATCTCAGGCCAATCCTGAGAAGCAACAACCTATATTGCAGTGCTCAAACAATACAAAACAATCAACACAAGAAATAAAATTATAAAAAAAATTAATAAAAAACACATTAAATGTAAGCTTTCATGTACATACAGCTGCAATAGAGGGGCTTGAATCTTCCCCTGGGTGTGGATGAGTAACATCAGCCCCAAAGATGATCGTAGGAACATCACTGACATTAGGAATTCTCCTTGAAATTGCATCACGAAGAACTGTATTCCTTCCTCCAACTTTTACATTAATCTTCAAAGCAACATTAGCCAGGTACTGCTTACTCATCTTAAACACATGTTTAGTCAGACAGCATTGAGACACAATCCCAAGATCAGTCTCGCAGATTCGTTTCAGATCACCTGCACGCAATAAAAAAACATGAAACGTAAAGACGCAACAAAACAGTTGCTGATATGGCGGGTGAAACAGATGCATGATACCATAAAGAGAGCCATTGTTGTCAGGGAGAATGACAATGAGCAGATCAAGCTCCTTTTTTTGAGGTTGGAGTCTAGTCATTGCATCATGGAAACGAGCTTTCAACACCCTCTCAACATGTTCAGGACGACCACTAAGTGGAGGAAGTACAGGATCTGGATTAAATGCCTGCATTTTTAGCAATAACAAAGTTCAAATAATTCAAAAGGCATTTGAATTAATAATAATCTAAAAATTATAGGGCTCCTGACATACCATGCCAGAAATATTACACATTTGGGCAAGCTCTTGGCAAAAAGTACGGGCAGTATTATCTTGCACATTGCGGGCAAAATTTATGCAAATCCAGCTAGCAACTCTTCCCCCATTAACCATTTTCTGTACCAGATATTCAGAATAAAAAGCTTTTACTAGTAGACGTCTTCAGTAGCAACACCGTAACATCTTACAGACAGATGTCAGGCAGATGCATAGTACAAGAATTTGCCTATCAATGTATGACACAGACTTGAGCCTTGAGGCACAAGTTGCTGAAGTAATGCACACAACTTATCAAGAATTAAATACATTTGAACACAGATGACAGAAATAATAGGATAAATGAACACGTAAGTAAAAAATCTTAAAATCTTATTAATATTAACCACTGTTAAAAACAATTGCCATTCAAAGAAGAAAAAAAGATAAACAATTACAACATACATCAACATAGATGGACATAATACAAAAGACAGATTTGTTGTCACAACAAAATCATTTGTTTAAAAAAGACAGTTACCTTATTCATCATATTCCATTGACCTACTTGAGGCAAACAGTCCTTCTCACGGCCCGTGTCATGGTACTTGAGCTACAAAGGAAAATAACTGTCAGAAAATATATATAACACACACTCTTAAATGTTGAGGAACTAAAGGGTGACTATTTACCCAGGGTGGAGGCAGTATCCTAGCTTCAACAGAGGCTAACTTCTGACTAATTTTAATCCCAAACTCCTTTGCATAGTCATCATTAGCATAATTATTGTGAGCAACTGTCTGCAGAAGCATCAGATATGATAAATGATATTAGTAATTAGCTGGCTAAACCTTACAAGAGATGCCCAACCACACATACAAAGCAGTTATACAAAAGTGATTTATAATCGGAGGTCCTACCAACTACCAAGATCCCTTGAAACCCAAAGTGTAAAGAAGAAAATACATTGCTAGTTTTAAACCAAAAACTGCTATTGAAAGAATTAGATTTAGTAAAAATAAACTTCGACAACCTTTAGGATGTCCCTCTCTCTATCTTGAGGACGCTGACAGGTGACTTTGAGTAGGGCGGTAATTTGTCTTTCATTTAGCCTCTTTGAGTACCTCTGACCCTCAACAATCTTACACACCTGAAGATTAATTAAAAAATGTTAGACTGCTTAAACCATAACAAAAGGACACAGTTAATTACAAACAAACCTCCATAGGCAAATAATTTGGCCTCTGAGTATTTCCAACTTGCAGACATGGCCATTGTACATGTTGGATGGAAAAACCATATGTCTCACGGAAGTACTCAACTACAGATTTCATGGTACCTCTTTCATCAACTGGAAAACTGTTTTTGGAATAAAAAAATTGACATAACTAACAAAATAATGATCTATAACAAGTAACAGCAGTTCTAAACCAGCCATTCATCCTTACTTGAGTTCTCGTGTTGCCTGAGATGTTAGCCCAGATATGCGATACTTCCTACGCATATTACCACGGTGCGTCACTTCAACCTTGACTCCTCTTAGTGCTTTTTTGATCTACAAGGCATAAGTGGACGTTCGACTTTATCAAACGATATGCATTGCCTCATAACGACAGGCAAAATTGCATTGACCAAAAGAACTGATGTTTAACAATAAGTAAGATCTTTCCTCTCTTCACAAAATTAGTTTTCAAAGTGGTAATGGTATGCTATGTACACCCATTTGTTTTAAAAAGCATTTACTCAACAAATCGTTACAATTAGAACCAAAACCATCTGAAAGGAACTGGATGAGAGCCTAACCTTAACCCGATCAGAATCAGATAAAGGCCGTGCTGAAACATCTCTGTTCAGGAGCTGAGTTACAAAGTCAATTACAGGCAGTGGCTCAATGAAGGCAGTTGAAGACATATCTGTAGCACAAAAATAACAAGCTCAGTGGTATATATCTTATGAGAGACCAAACTGATACGTTATTAGAACACAAGAAGCACCTAATATTAATTTAAATAGACAACTTGTTTAGATAACAGTGCCACCGTTTCAGACAACAATGTAAAAAACCACAAGATATGACGTGATACGAACCAATATTAAGGGACAGCCCCATCTGAGTAGGGCGTATGCTCTGATAGAAGCCACGCCAACTTTCCAGCCCTTCACCCAATGGTTGCCTTTGTCCCAGATTAGGATCATAAAATGATCGGCCCACTGGTGTGTACCTATATAAGACCCAACATGAGCAATTAGTAAATATACCACAAAATATTATTAAAGTTAAAAATCATGAGACTGCATTTCAACTTCATATCCTTACCTGCTAGTAGGCAACTCCCGTAGAACAATATCCAGCACCTGAAGTGCTTCTTGAGGAGCATCCGCTTGCCTTCCCTCCAAAAACAATCCTAAGTGATGCAAGTCAGCACGTGAAGCCAACTTGATTGCAACTTTGAACTCCCTCTCTCTCCTGTGAGCCAAGAAGAACAAAAAGAATGTTATCAATACATATAGTTGAGAAATATCAATCTAACTAAGCAAGATGTAAAACCTAGCACCGCCTGATCCATCATCTTCATCAAGCAGAGTTATTTTAAAATCTTTGGAGACAAAAGGGAGAGGTCCAGCAGTATATAGACTCTTTCTTCCATCATAGGCAGGAAGTCTCTTCCCAAGATGAGAAACCTTATAAAGCTTCACCAACTGTGCCATCACAGCCCGGTTCACACCGCGGGAAGTCACCTCAGGGGTGATAGTAACCTACCACCATTACAAAAAGATAACAGTCGGATGATGAAATACAAGTTAAATATCACAGCATTTTAATATAAAATAAAACACCTCAGAAACTCACATCATACTGGTGTAAATCCTTGTCAGGCAGTTCAGCAAAAAAATGGTTGGCTTTAACAATGCACCTTGTTCCCGAACTACCTTTTCCTGGGCGTAAAGGAAATCTCATTGATTTGCTAGAAGCAGGTGCAGCTTGAACAGGCTCGTCTTTCTGGACAGAGAGCGAGGCCATTGCCTCATGCACAGGCTGGTTGCTGGATGAACCCGAAGAGGACTCTGCATGAACCACTTCACCAGGTGGTTTTCCATAGGGAGTAGGAGGTTGCCTTGTGACCCCGGGTTGCTGGGGAGCCTGTGTTGCTTGGTGCAGCTCGGGAGTTGGTGTCATTGAAGGTCCACCAGCATACACAGGTCGAGAAACACCACCGCGCTGAGATGGTGCAGTTCCTCTTGGAGTCTGTAGTTGCTGAGACCCTCGCCCTTGCTGTTGTTGATCCAGTGGCACACCAGGATACTGCTGCGGAGTCATGCCACGTGATCCACCCCTTGGACCCCACCCTCTTCCTCCTTGTGGCTGTCCACCCTGACCTTGGTAAGGACCCTGTGGTCCTTGACCACCCCTGCCTCGTCCTTGTTGATAGCCACCCTGTTGCTGTGGTGGCTGCTGTTGTGCTGGTGGGCGTTGAGCAACACTCCCTTGTCCAGCACTTGTTTCCTGAGACTCAGAACTCTCTCCTGCACTGGGGAGTTCAGTTCTCCTCTTCCTCACCATGATGACAACTACAAGGTGTAAAAGAGCACAATCAGTACCACAATAATAATAAAATAAAATTCAATTGGTAACTAAAAATATACCAAAACTGCATGTTTCTCACAAAATAGCGCCAGAAACCCTAAACTATCCAACCATTATATGATGTTACATACATTAGGCAAAATTAACCATATTTTACTTTCAAAAAAGCCTTAACACAGAATCTTTAAAAAATTGGAAACATAAAAAAAAACATAACGATCATAACAAGATCATATAATCATAACAAGAATAAAAAAAATATGACTCACAACAAGAATAACTGAAAAAAATATAACACATGCATTACATTAAGTCTGTGTATACTGGCAGAATCCTATACTAACGAGAGCAAAAATATGTTATGTCACTCCATAAACAAGCCACTCCCTGTAGTAAAATACACGAACAGAATGGCTAACGAAACCGCTAATCATACTTCACAGCAACTTAAAATCAAAGAAAACGCTACAAAAACAAAAGCAAAATTCCAAACAAAAACCCTAACTACGAAAAAAGAAACCCTAAAAAGACGAAACGAAAAACAAATGAGCACGTATAAGAACAGATCAACGCAGATCGGAGTAGAGAAACACCGTCGGAGACGTATTACCACAGATCTAACAGGAATGATCAGCGTAGGACCTAAATTTGATGACCGTAAACATGTTTGTACCTCAAAAGTTGTTGTGAAAACCGCTGAAACGGCAAAAGAGGGGGTCGATTTGAAGTAGTTGAGCGATGAAGCGATGATTTGTAGAGGAAACTGACAATGTAAATTTGTTAGTGAAGGTGAATGTGAATTGTGAAGTGAAAAGGGGGAGCAAAACTAGAATTAAAATTACAAAGGCATCTCCGATTAGGATTTAGGATGATTATTATTAGGATTATTAGTCAAGCAAGGAGTGGATAACCGGTGGCAGGTCTGAGAAAATGACAACTCACTTTGGGGTTCGGAATGATAACCGGGCCAGGTTTTCTTTTGGACTCGTCTCAAAACTATTATTATATTATTATTATTATTACTAGAGTTGTTTTTCCGTGCGTGCGTTGCGCGCATGTCAAACTTGTTAAATAGAGGCTCAGATAAATGTATATTGTCCGATCATCACGTTCATATCATCATAACCTTTTTTTCATGGACATAATTTCAAAAACAAAAACAATTAGGCTCTGATCTAGGTAACACAGTTTGCAAGTGCAGAACACCACACTTGCCCTCACTGATTATGCCACGTCAAGCAACCATCTTTCCAGTGTCATCATAGCAATTCTTACAGCTACTTGATTCTGCAATCATAATCGAGTCAGTGACGTCTAATGGGAACAATCATCGACGTACAATAAGCCAACATCATCAATAAACTAGAAACAAACCAATGTAAAGATCCCGATGACTCTAAACAATCAATGAATGAGAGGCAGGTCTCAAATGACGGGTTGTCATCATCATCGACTTTATGAACACCGAAACATGCACTCATAGACCAAAAACAGAAGATTATTGTTCAAGGTCATTTTGCCTATCATCACCATCCAATAACCAGAACCCGGAGGTTCATAACAGAACAAAAACACAAGGATTTAAGGTTTAGATCAGAAATACCCAAAACAAAACACCAAGCAATAGAGAAACAACAACCAGGCATGTAAAACCCATAGATCCAAAAGATTATTAGGGTTAAGTGAGACCTTGACTCTCAGATGAGCTTTCGCACATCATCATTGAGTCGATAGAACATGCATACCCGAATACCTTCTTCGATTATCAAGCGGAAACGCCATCGTGCCCCCACCGACAATGCCAACAAAGTCGGCTGGAGGGCAGGACGGTTACAAGTCAATTGTTGGCCCGTCCCCAACCAGTATAGGAGGCAGAGCACCATAAACCCACCTTACCGCCAGCTATCGCCACCTAGGGCTCGAAAAACAGAGCAAATGTGCCAATGCATCGCAACCGCCAGACCATCGCCACCTAGGGCACGATAAACAGAGCACAGCCGACAACCGTGTGCATACACCTGATGACGATGGCGGAAGTGGGTTACCGGAGACTATAACCCCTCCCTATGGTTGAACAAGGCCGACTCGATTTGGGGTTCGGCAGAAACCAGGTGGTCATCTGGTCCACCCAACGGAACACACCGACTGCAACAACGGTTTGAGTCTGGGTTCACCCGGGACGCAACCGCCTCCACCTGGCCGCCATCCTCACAACCCCTAACTCAAAAACACCAACAAGAATCTGATGAAACAATAGAAAGCTATCCATGTTTTCCCCTTCGAACGTGTTGAGGTTTATGATGTATTGATGTGACGGCTGCTAGCGTTTTGTGTTTGATTGTGTGAATTGATGTGATGGTGGTTATTGGTTGGGTCGTCGTTTATTGCTCGTATTGCTTGTTTTTTGATGTGAAACCTGGACTCATATTTATAGGCACGCATGTTTCTGTTAAGGAAACAGCGAATCTCTTGGAATCCGTGTTTGACTTGTTGACTTGTAACACTTCTATTATTTAAATACAAGTGTTTGGACTTCGCAGCTAGATTGTCTTCCTCAGGTGATTGCACATCCGCAGAGGTTTACTCTTCCGCAGGAGTCTTTACTTGAACTCTTTACTTGAATCCTTGAACTCCAGAGCTGGTTGTACATCCACAGAAGATCTTCGGATGTTTGTTTTTGTAAGAAACATATCTACGGAAGAATAAAAGTGTTCATCCGTAGATGTTTCTTACAGTTAGTCAATTTCATAAATTGACCAAGCATAATGTTTTACCTGCCATCATACACATAAATCAACACACATATGGGTTTACCTATATACATAAAGCATACATCAAAATAATAAATTACAAATATTCATTACAAGTTTTGATTAAAGTTCTAAGCCTATACAAAAGGATCTAGACCTATTGTTCCTAGATCTAAAATCAGCTCTTCAAAATTGAAAGATCCTTCATTCTTGACACCATCTTCTTGTTGAAATAAGATATTGTATCCTTTTGATCATCGTATTTGTACTTGATCTCCATTCTGCATATCTTTTTAAGTGTCTCAAAACTTAATCCCAGAATGTCTTCTTCTGTTGTCAGAGTTTCCACAACACTTTGATTGTTGACTATTTCTAGCTCATCTTGTTCTGACATTCTCAGTTCAGTTGCTTCCTTGATATCAGCTCCTTTCAACATCCCAACCTCATATCTTCTTCTTTTATATGCTTTTGCTTGCAGTTTGTCAATGACTTGTAGGATATGCAAATACAAGCATAGGTCATTCTGAGCTTGATCATCTTTGAGTTTTGGAAAGAACTTATCATGTAGGTATGAAGTGTACCTTGGATGCAGAAGTTTAATTTCAATTGGATCAAACAGCCTTATACTCTTAGCTTTCTTCTTTTCTTCATTTCTCATCAGCACCAGTTCTTTAGTCTTCTCCATATATCCCCACTCAGTTATGGGAATAATGTATTGATTTCCTTCAATGACTTTGATGGTTGCTGGTTTTCTGTTAGTGTATCCAACCCTCCTTAACAATTCATCATCAACTAATGTAGAGGAGTTGGTGTTTGATCTTCTTTCCTTTTGGTGTCTTTTCTTGTGTTCCTCATATTCCCTTCTTGCTTTCTTGAGCACATCATCCTTAAACTTTGTTTTCAACTTTCCAACCAACACAGAGAAATCTCTTCCTCTTGGACTTATTGGGTAGTTGGAGATGATCAAACTTTGAAGTTCTTTAATGTCAGCATCAGGCAACAACAAGATTGATTCAAGTAAGTGGTAGTATTCAACTCTTCCATATACTCTCGTGATAAGTGCACAGTCCCACTCTGAGTAAAATTTCCAGGCCATAATCTTGTTTTCTTCAGCAGTAGTAGGAGTTGTGATATGATCAAACAACTAGATTATAGAAGATTTTTCATCTGTGATCTCTCTCACAGTTGTGCCCAGAGGCCATACTTCCCTTTATGTTGATCTTTGCTTTCAATAGTTACTGGTTCAGCAGGGGTTTTGTTATGTTGCTCAGCAGCAAAATTTGGAGCTTCAATCCTGAATCTCACCCAGTGTCAAGCTCAACAGCCATTACATGTTCCATCATCCTCCTTAGCTCACCAACTGTTCTTCCCTTAAGCTCATGCACCTAGTAGTTATGACCTTGTAGCCAACATGTCATATTGTATTTGCTAAGCTTTGCTGTATCACAGTGACCTAAATCTTTTTTTATTTTCTGAATAGATTGAAATGTTGTGAATGCTTTATAGTCATAATTAGGGATCATGAATCTAGCAAGCTCAAATTCTTTCAGTAGATCCTTCATTTCAGTCAGATTCATCCTCTCAACCAAGTCGTATGGAAACCCATGGTTAATAAGGGTCATGAACAAAGCTGACTCAGGCCTCTCTTCCAATATGTCTTTTGTTGTAAGTAGATCATCAGCCTTCGATTCTTCTTGTTCTTTGTGTGGCTTATCTTCAGTTAGTTCTTTCCATTCAGCATCACTATCAGCTTCAACATGAGTTACAGGCTTTGAAGTGGAAACATCCACTGAAGGAGTGTGCTTAGGTGATGTGAGTTTTGATCTTTAGGTGATTCTTCAACATCAATCACTTCTTTCTTTGTAGTCCCCAAGTATCTCCTCTTTCTTGAGTATTGTATTATTTGCTTTGAGGTCTCAGCAGATTCCTTTGTTTGTTTTGTTGATTAGTTTCAATGTCCCTTATCTTCTTTTTTAGATTCTCAATCTCCTCATCTTTTCTTTTCAGCTGATCAAATTATTCTTGCAGAGTCTTGTTAGCTTTGTTGCTTTCCAACACAAGCTTTTCTCTTTCAGCCTTCTCATGTGCAATAGACTCTTTTTGTTCTTTGACTAGCTCATGCAAAGCATCAATGACTTCATTGTTTTCTTGAATGTCTTCTCTTAATCTTTTCAGACTAGATTCTTGCTTTATCTGCTGATCTTCCTTTTTCTTTATCAGTCCCTTCAACTCTTGAATTCTTTGCTTCCTTTTGTTTGACTTGATAACAAGTTTGTTGTATTCAGCCACCAAATAGCTTTTGCTAACAGGGATGTCATCTTCACTTAGATCATCTTCATGATAAGCAATCACATCAACATAGTTGGCTTCTTCTTCCTCTTCTTGATGTTCAGCAGCCAGCTCATCATCATTTACTTCATCATGTGCTACACTGACCGAGCTTGAGCTTGACTCAACTGCTTGATCTGCCTGCTCTTCATGTTGTTGTTGATGTTACTAAAGATCAGTGATTGGAGAGACAGGTTCAGTATCATTTGAGTGGACAGAGGATTCAGTTTTGGTTAGTGACAATTGAACATTGCTTGCTTGTGAGGCTAGCTCAGTCTCACTGGTGTAAATGCTCTCAGTGGATTGGTTTTTAGGAGTTGGAGGTTGTTGGAAAAGTTGTAATTGGAGTTGATTGGTGATTGAGGGTGAATTGGAGAAATTGGTTGGGTGTTTTGACTGGATGGAGATTGTGGTTGGGGAGATTGAGGTTGTGGAGATTGAGGTTGTGCAGAATGTGAGGCTTGCTCAGTGTCAACATGAGAGCTCTCTTGCTGATCATCCCACATCAGTTCTTGGGGGACGTTGGCATTGGGGTCAGCTACATGAGCAAAAATAGGCATTTCTTCTCCTGTATATCTTCCACTGATCTTATTCAGTACAGATCTCCCTAGATGTGCCTGAACAAACACATCACCATCTCTAACTATACCAGGTAGATCAGCATTGATGATTAATTGCAAGAACCTTGGAAACATATACATCTTGTCAGCCTTTTGCACCCTAATTTGGTCACACTAACAACTAAAAATGTACTTGGAGTAGCTGTATGTCCTTCCCTCAAAGATGCCAATAATGCCAGATGAAATGTGCCTTGAGAATCTGTCAAGCCCAGACTTCCTGTTGGAGATGAACTTAGATAAATGTGCCATAAAAATCTGTATGGCTTGCATAATCTCCCTTTATTTATCTCACCCTTGTCAAAGTCACCATTATACCCCATCAGGTAGAACACTTTCTCTATGTATTCATTCTCAAATACATCGGGGTGACCAACTTCTTGTTCTCCTAACTCTAGTACCCTTCTTATGGTCTGCTCATCTATCCTTAGTCTTTCATTCTTAACCTCAGCCACAATCACTTCAGATTCTCCATCTTCCTCAATTTGTGTTGAATTCCAGAAATCGACTATATGATCTTGATGAATCAGAGGCTCTGTTGTTAAAGCGTAGAAGAGTCTGGATCGTTGTAAGTATCTTATGATGTCCCGACATCCTTCAGGCACGGGGTCATCCGGATTTAAGAATGCACACACATTGTACTCTCTTTCAAATCGATTAGCCATCTGTTTATAAGAATGAAGACGATTATGTTAGAACTAAGTCATCATATTTAAGAATACGAAGAGTTTAAACAAGAATGATGAATCAATCACTTCATTACTGATGTTTATGATATGATTACCTTGAAATTAAGACTTGAAATCAGGTTTAAGCTTTGTTTGATGTTTAAGATTTGAGTAATTTTTGAAATCATATGAGGGAGGGATGGGGTTTTGACTAACGAACTTCTAGGTCAAAAAGGTTCTGTAAAAGTGAATAATAAATTCAAAGTCAAAAACCTCATTTATACTCCCTCGGACACATTTATTTCATTTATTTAATGAAGTGGGTCCCACTTTTGTTATTACTCTTCCGTTGGAATTTATTTGTTTCACAGATTTCTGTTCATCCGTAGGACATCTGCGGGTGCCTAACTTAAAAACTAAATTGAAGTAAAACTAGATTTTCCATAGGTTACCAATCTATGAAAATGAATTATACTTGTTAAATATTAACTCATCCGTAGGTTACCAATCTACGGATAGTCATATGTTACTCCACCTTAAGTTTCGCACTGTAGCTTCTGCTTATGCTAAGAATGTACTGTAGCTTCTGCTGATGCTAAGAATGCACTGTAGCTTCTGCTGATGCTAAGAATGCACTGTAGCTTCTGCTGACGCTAAGAATGCACTGTAGCTTCTGCTGATGCTAAGAATACACTGCAGCTTCTGCTGATACTGAGATGTAAAGTTTGAAACTTCTTTGACTGTATGATTGTATGGTTCTATTTAACTGAGAACCATTTATTGCTATTGGACCTTGTTGACTTTGTTTTCATGACAATTTGTGTACAAGAAGATTTATAAATTTAAAAACTTCATGTATCTCATGTATCCAAAAGCCAAGTTAGTGCTCAGGTTCCAATTCCTTTTTATTGACAATTTATTTGACAATTTTGTGGTTAACTTGTTTTTCATGAATCTACTCCCCCTAAATTTTTGATCAATGATGAATGAAGGCATTTATCATAAATTTATAAGAAAAATATCATGAAAGACACATGTTTGTCCAAACATACCAAACAGAAAGAATTTAAAATAAACAAAATTGAAATGAGTACTATGTACAAGCATATATACACATAGAATGGGATCATACTATAACACTAAGCATCTTCCTAATTAATTTGTCTGATGAAAGTATACCTGATCTTAGTGCTGATTGCAAGTATATTTGTCCACTTAAATCCAAACAAGAGTATTGTGTCAGCTAGGCATGCTGTTTATCATGTTTTCATGTTTATTAGTGAGTAACTGTTATGGGCTCCACACATAAAATCACTTAGAGTTTATCATCCCTTTGTGAGTCAAATCGTCACTTTTTCACACTTAGAAACTATGTACTTTAAATTATAAGTTCTATCTTGAGATGCATTTGACATCTCATTAATGCATTGATGTAATAGCTCTGAAGTTAATATACAGTTGATCACAGAGGATTCTTTTGAGAGCTAAGATATGATCATCATCACGTCACCAGGTCTTTACTTCCGTAAAACAGAGGTGCCTTTAACCCAGGTCTTTGTTTACACAAAAGAGAAGGATGATGAGGATCATGATCTTTTCACCAATCGGTTACAAATGTATACCATGATGATCATACACCTAGGTCTTTGTTTATAGAAAACAGAGGGAATATGATTTTCAAAGATATATATTATAAAGTGTTGGTACATAGTGTGCTTAGATGAGTGATTTGGGCACATCAGAATAAGACTCACTTGCTGTATCCTCAAAATAAAGTTTCCTACAAACAGTCACTTTGCATTATGTTAGGCATGCTCTTAGTGTAGTTTCCACTCAAGATGAACCTACTCACATATCAAGAAACTTTGATCAAATTTTAATGATATTTAAGAACTCAGGAAGTAAGCAAAGGCATAGTGTACTATCATTTCCCATACATATGTCATGCTGAACTAAAAGACAAAGAAAGAAAAACAATATTTTTTTTATTTAACTTTTTTTTATTGATTATTATTTACAAGGACAGACACATGCTTTTCTTTGTTAATGATGATTAATATAAGTCAATCATGCCTAAAGACTCAATTAGAAAATTAAATCTAACTGAATCAAAGGCGTTAGTGAATAAATCAGCAAACGGATTTGTTGTATCCACTTTGACTAACTTGATCAAACCTTTTTCTGAGCAATCTCTCAGAAAATAATATCTGATTTCAACAACAAGCAAGGGTTAAGCGCTTCGAAACGGTTCGAGCACTCCATGCATGTCGTATGGACGACAACCAATCAGTTTCATCTTATGTACTTAAGATGAAAAGTCATATTGACCGCCTCGAGAGGCTTAATTGTCCCGTCTCGAAGGAATTGGCCACGAATTTGATCCTTAATGGCCTTACCAAGAAGTTCGAGACATTTGTGTTGAATTACGACATGAATGCATGGGACAAGAGCATTGGTGAGCTTCACTCAATGCTTAAAACGGCCGAGGCGGCCATGGGTAAAAGGGTTTTACCCGTTCTCACCATCAATGAAGGTGGGAACAAGAAAAGGCCTTATCCCGCACCCAAGGCAAAGGTTGCCAAGGGTAAAGGACCCGTATGGGGAAAAGGGAAAGGAGTGGCAAGGGTGCCACCCAAACCACAAGAGAAGAAGCAAAAGGTTGCTACCAATGACCCATGCTTCAAGTGTGGGGAGATTGGACATTGGGCAAGAAATTGTCCTGTCCATCTCCAAGAGTTGAAAGCAAAGAGGGATGCCGGGCAGACCTTAGGTACAATATACATGATTCATATTGATCTTAATGTTACATCTTCTAACACATGGGTATTAGATACCGGATGTGGAACTCATATTTGCAATTTGTTGCAGGGGTTCAAAAGAAGTAGGGACTTCAATCAAGGGGATGTTAGTCTCTTCATGGGCAATGGAACCAAAGTCCAAGTTGAAGCTCGTGGGGACTACATCCTAAAACTTCCAAGTGGCTTGGATGTTATTTTGAAGAATGTTTTGTATGCTCCTAGTCTGACTAGGAACATTATTTCTGTATCCCAATTAAGACTTTATGATTATGTATTATCTTTTGTTGAAAATGATATTCATGTTTCTTTAAATGATATGTTCTATTTTAAAGCTATTCCCATTAATGGTATTTATGAATTGGTTCATGAAAATACTTTAAATAGTTCATTGTACCAAACTAGCACCAAGAAACTCAAGTTGGATTTGAGTGATACCTATCTTTGGCATTGTCGTCTTGGTCATATAAACAAGAAAAGAATTCAAACACTACAAAAGAATGGTCTTTTAAAAACAAGTGAATGTGATTCATTTGATGTGTGTGAATCTTGTTTACAAGGTAAAATGACTAAGGCACCCTTTAGTGGAACTAACGAAAGGGCAAAAG
Organism: Flaveria ramosissima; assembly: GCA_025215565.1. Taxonomy (NCBI): domain Eukaryota; kingdom Viridiplantae; phylum Streptophyta; class Magnoliopsida; order Asterales; family Asteraceae; genus Flaveria; species Flaveria ramosissima. The sequence continues at coordinate 14,752,373 of CM046034.1, forward strand.
ATTTATTGGGAATCATACATTCGGATGTATGTGGTCCTTTTAAACCAATGACTAGGAATGGTGAAAGATACTTCATTACCTTTACCGACGATTATAGTCGCTACGGGTATGTGTACCTGTTAAGACACAAAGATGAAGGTTTTGAAATGTTCAAGATCTTTCAAAATGAAGTATAAAATCAACTCAACAAGTCGATTAAAGTTCTCCGCACCGATAGAGGAGGTGAATACCTAAATGATGCTTTTCAAGATCATCTTAGGAGTTGTGGGATTGTCTCACAACTCACTCCACCTGGAACACCACAACATAATGGTATGTCTGAGAGGAGGAATTGAACCTTATTGGATATGGTCCGATCTATGATGGCTAGAAGCACGTTACCTCTATCATTTTGGGGTTTTGCTATGCTCTCCGCGGCCCGTATTCTAAATATGGCCCCAACCAAAAAGGTGGAAAGGACACCTTTTGAGATATGGCATGGAAGAGTTCCATCCCTATCATACTTAAGGGTCTGGGGTTGTGAGGCTTACGTTAAGACTCCCACCCCAAACAAATTGGAAGTCCGATCCACCAAGTGTATCTTTATTGGATATCCTAGAGATTCTATGGGATATTATTTCTATGATCCACTGGAACAAAAGGTGTTTGTTGCCAGAAAGGGTGAGTTCTTAGAGGCAAAGTTCCTTATGGAAGGAACTAGCAGTAGAACAGTGGATCTTGAGGAGGATCAAGAACCACAACCCAATGCACGTCTGGTTGAAACTAGCACTCAACATGTGGATGTAGAGGATGATCAAGCGGTTGATCAATACACACAAAACGTTCGCAGAAGTGGTAGAACTAGTAATCCACCTGAAAGATATGGATTTTTCATGGATGGATGCTATGTGGTAGATTCAGATGAACCAACCACATACCAGAATGCAGTGTCCAATTTGGATTGTGACAAATGGCTTGAGGCCATGAATGTTGAGATGCAATCCATGTATGACAATCAAGTTTGGGAACTTGTTGTACCACCTCTTAATTCCAAAGTAGTTGGAAGCAAGTGGGTTTTCAAGAAGAAAACCGATATGCATGGAAACCTGGATACTTATAAAGCTAGACTTGTAGCAAAGGGTTTCACTCAAACTCAAGGGGTTGACTATGATGAAACTTTCTCACCTGTTGCGATGCTATAAGGATATTGTTGCCATAGCTGCTCATTATGATTATGAGATTTGGCAAATGGATGTCAAAACCGCTTTCCTAAATGGATATCTTGAGGAAGATGTCTATATGGTTCAGCCTGAAGGTTTTGTCGATCCAAAACATCCTAATAAAGTATGCAAGTTAAAGAAATCAATCTATGGATTGAAACAAGCATCGAGAAGCTGTAATCATCGTTTTGATGAGGAGGTAAAGAAATTTGGCTTCATCAAAAACGCTGATGAGGCTTGTGTGTATAAGAAGGCTAGTGGGAGCACAATAACTTTCCTAGTATTGTATGTTGATGACATACTACTATTTGGAAATGACATTCCAACCTTGGAAGGTGTAAAAACCTGGCTTGGAAGTTGTTTTTCCATCAAGGATCTTGGTGAAGCCGCCTATATTCTGGGAATAAAGATCTATAGGGATAGATCAAGGCGGTTGATTGGTTTAAATCAAAGTTCATACATTGATAAGATCTTGAAAAGGTTCAAGATGGAGAACTCTAAGAAAGGCACCGTACCCATTCAAAGAGGAACGATATTGAGTACGACTCAATGTCCTAGCTCAAGGGATGAGCAAGATAAAATGAAGGCAATCCCATACGCATCTGCTATTGGATCCATCATGTATGCAATGATATGCACTCGACCGGACGTGTCATGCGCCTTAAGCATGACAGTAAAATCCTGGAAACAGTCATTGGATGGCTGTTAAGAACATACTTAAGTACCTAAGGAGGACAAGAGATATGTTCCTAATCTATGGATCTGGTGATGAGGAACCGTTGTAAAAGGTTACATGGATGCGAGTTTCCAAACCGATCGTGATGATTCTCGGTCACAATCGGGATATATTTTCATTCTGAATGGAGGAGCGGTCTCTTGGAAGAGCTCCAAACAGGATGTGGTGGCTCTATCAACTACAGAATCAGAATATGTCGCCGCCTCATTGGCAGCTCAAGAAGCTGCATGGTTGAAGAAATTCATTGCCGATCTAGGGGTTGTCCCTTCCATTCAGGAACCCCTAGAGATCTTTTGTGATAACGAGGGTGCGATTGCTCAAATCAAGGAACCTTGTGCTCATCAAAAGACTAGGAACATTGAGCGGAGATTCAACTACATACGAGATGAAGTTGAAAAGGGAAAGATATGTATTCGCAAAGTTCACACGGATCAAAACATTGCGGATCCTCTCACGAAGCTCCTTGAAAAGGCAAAGCATGAAGGTCATACTTGTGCCATGGGACTTCGATATTCTAGTGATTGGATTTGATCTGTAAATTTTGTATTTGGATATGTGGAACTCTTTATTATTTGAATAAAATTATTTGGTTATAATATTTCAATTAATGTTTAATCCATGAGTAAATTGTTTACTCTAAATGTCCATAGTCGTTCATACTTGTGGGAACAAGTGTGAGGGTAAGATTATTATGAACTTGGATTGGTTGATATTCATAAGGATGAATATAGAGCAATGGGTTGCTACCAAGGTTCATAGATATTTGTGGGATACAAATATTGGACTAACCCGCATCTCAAATTTTACTACATGGAATCTTATTGATTGATCATAAGTAAATTTGAGTAAAGGCGAATATCATTTGGTATCCTCCGACCTGAGATACATATTGGGTTTTGATATTCACCAAGTATTATACCTTGAGCTAATTCTTTACTGTCCTGAAATAGTGGACAGCACATAAGGATATGTTCAGGTATGACACGAGGTGTTTGTGAGAAACGTATGTAGTCAAGATGGAATTTGTTCCTCTTATTCGTTGAGAGTTAGATGTCTAAGGCCTGATAAGTTAAATCAACAAGGAATGATCACTCTGTGTTCTTGGATTTAACATGACATCTGTAACAAAAGGATAGATGATTGATTCACCTAAATCATTTCAAGTAGGATACTAGAATAAGATGATGTTATTGAATGACTATAAGTCATGCGTATTAAGGGTTGTAAACCGTTGTTAGGCGGTATTTACTGCTTGCATCAATCTTCTATGAATCTTGGCCAAGTGGGAGATTGTAGGATTGTATATGCCCAAGACACGTAGAATATTGATGCGGTTAGTACGTTATGATCCAAGTCGGGTTATACCCAATAACAAGCTTAGCAAACACCAATTAATATTTAATTGATGATATGATCATGCAATTAAATATTTACACCAATTTAGAAAATGGGTTTTCTAAATAAGTTGCATATGAGATGGAACAAATTATGAGGATAATTTGTTGATGGGTTTATTATTATTTTGTTATTCAAAAGGGTTTAAATAACACAAATAACATGAGAGTGTACTTTAATTAAATTGTTTAATTAGAGAAGACATATGTCACATTTTAAATAAGTCTAGTAGATGACTTATTAATGTGTGACAAAAGGCTAGTTAAAGTTTAAGTGTGTGTGTTTGATTAAAGAGGGAAACCCCTTTTGTTTTAAATTTTCGGCCGCCCTCCCCTTGATTGATTGGTCCCTTTGTTGTCTTGAGAACACACAACTTTAACTAGTCTAGCACTCCTCATTTTCCAATCTCAATACATGCAAACACAAAAACAAAAACTCTCTCTCTTTTTCTCTCTTGAACTCACGGTTTCAGCAGCAGAAAAATAAGAGGTTTTGAGTTGTGCTTGGTGGTGGTTCTTCCTAACAAGAAGGTGATTGCAAGTAAGCTTGGGTATACAAGCTTGAGGACCTCTAATCTTGAAGTCTTGGCCGAATTTTCAGCATCTTTTCTACTCTTTCTGTCGACTTTTGAAGGCTGCTGGAAGGTAGTTTAGGCAGCCCTTTGTGGCTGTCATATTATGTTGTTTTATGCACACATAGCATGCTTGTTCACATAAAATGATCCTTTGATATATGGGTTTGTTTCATACATTTAAATGATCACCTAAAGAACATGTTTTTCAGCTTATAAACAAGTTCATAAAGTTGTTATTCCGCTGCGTTTTCAGAAAGTTTAAGAGGTTAAACTGTGATTTTATGTTCTAACAAACCCTTCAGATGTATCAGCAAGATTGTACTTCTTTAATATTTGATGTATATACTTCTCTTGATTGATGAAAATGCCATCTATTTTCTGATGAACTTGTAGACCAAGGAAGAATGTTAATTCTTCCATTGAAATCATCTAAAACTCAGATCTCATCAACTCCTCAAAGCTTACACATAATCTCTTATTAGTTGATCCAAATATAATGTCATCAACATAAATTCGAACAACTAAGAGATCTTGATGTTCTTGTTTAAGAAAGAGAGTCTGATCAATAGTTTCTCTTTTATATCCATGCTTGAGAAAGAAATATGATAATGTTTCATACCACTTTCTTGGTGCTTGATGAAGACCATACAAAGCTTTGTCAAGCTTGTATACCCTGTGTGGGTAATCAGGATCTTCAAAACCAGGAGGTTGAGCTACATAGACTTCTTCATCAATTTTCCCATATAAGAAAGCACATTTGACATCCATTTGATAGACAGTGAACTTCTTATATGATGCATAGGCTAGGAATACTCTTATGGCTTCAATCCTTGCAACTGGTGCAAAAACTTCATCATGGTCTATCCCTTCTTCTTGAGTATAACCTTGTGCAATCAGCCTTGCTTTGTTTCTCACAATTATACCTCTGTCATCTAGTTCATTTTTGAAGAGCCATCTTGTGCCATTTGGATGTTGACCTTCAGGTAGATCAACTAGATTCCAGACTTTCTGCTTTCTGAATTGTTGAAGCTCTTCCTGCATAGCTTCAATCCAACTATTATCTTTTAGTGCAGCTGTGATGTTTGGAGGAACCACTTGTGAAAGAAAACAAGAGAAAAGATAGATATTTGCAGCTCCCCCTTGACTCCTTGTGGTTCTTTCATTAAGATCACCAATGATGTTGTCAATTGGATGTGTCTTATGAATTCTAGTTGTTGGAATGGACTCAACTAGAATAGATGATTCCAAGTTAGTTAGATTCAGTGATGCAGATGGATTCAGCTGATATGATGAATTTATGAAGTAATCAAATTGATCATCATGTTGATCATTGGAAGATGGATGATTTTCCTCATGAGTTGGTACATCAGCTGCATTATGAATGCCTTCCGTAGGAACTTCTACGGATGGATTTTCTGCTTCCGTAGGAGTTACTGGAACATCTACAGATGGGATTTGTTGAGCATCTGTTTTGAATATCTACTGATGTGGATGGAACATCTGCTGATGCAATATTCATATCTCCGAATGTAGAACACTCATCTGCGGATGCAGAGGTAGCAGCTGCTGATGAAGTGTTTTCATCTGAGGATGTAGGTCCATTAGGCTGGTCTTGTTCTGCATCAACTGCATTATGGAGATTATTTGTAGTTCCTTGTGCCATGGTACTTGAAGTTTGTATCCTTGGAGGATCAGAAGATAATGACACTTCATTCATGTTTGGAGGAATAAATGGATAGCATGTATCCGTAGATCCTGCATTATTCAAATAATCAGAGTTAAATGAATCTGTGAGTGCATCTATATCAAACAACCATGATGATCCTTTAACCGATTTAGGAAATAAGGATTCATCAAATGACACATTAGGAGTTTGTTCCATAATGTTTTGTTGTGGAATATAAATCCTATATGATTTAGATGTTGAAGAGTATCCAATAAAGTAACCATCATAGGCTTTTTCTGAAAACTTTCCCAATTGTTCTTTGGTGTTTAAAACAGATACATGACACCCAAAAGCTCTAAGATATCCTATGTAAGATTTTCTTTTGAATAAAAAGCTCATAAGGTGTTTTATTATGTTCTTTGACAATTAAAGTCCTGTTTTGAACATTGCATGCAGTGTTCACTACTTCAGCCCAAAAGGTGTTAGGCAATTGTGAATCAGCTAGCATTGTCCTTGCTGCTTCAATGAGAGTTCTGCTTCTTCTTTCAGCAACTCCATTTTGTTGTGGAGTTCTTGGAGCACTAAACTGCCTTGCAACACCAAGACAACATTAACAAATTCAGTCCCATTGTCACTCCTAAAAATTTTGATTTTTAAATCAAGTTGATTTTCAATCTTAGTGACAAAGTCCACTAATGTTTCAGATGTTTCACTCTTTTGTTTTAAGAAAAAGACCCATATGAATCTAGTGAAATCATCCACAACCACCAAATAATATTGTCTTTTTCCAATGCTCATCACATTGGTTGGACCAAAAAGATCCATGTGAAGCAATTTGAGTGGTGTAGTGTTTGTATTGATAATTTTCAATTTATGTGACACTCTATGTTGTTTTCCTTTGTAACATGAAGGACAATGGTTTGAACAATAAAATTATTTCTTTGGTAGGCCAATGACTAGGTCATTTTTCACCAATTTGTTCATGTTCTTCATGTTAGAGTGAACAAGCCTTCTATGCCACAACTGAGATTCATCTTCTGATGACTTAGATAGCAGGCAAGTTTCACTTCTTATGAGTGTTGTGTTGTTCATATCCAAAACATATGTGTTTTCTTTTCTTGATGCTTTAAGAAAAATCCAATCTTCTGGAACTGAAAAACCTGGCTTAAGAATGTAACAATTAGTGTTATCAAATAATGTGGTATAATTTTGATCACAAATTTGAGACACACTCAGTAAATTATATTGTAAATTTTCACAATAGTTTACTTTCTCAAATTTGAGCACACCATTAGTTACCATTCCATCACCAACAATTTTACCTCCCTTCTATCCCCACAAAATGCCACATAAGAAGCATTTTTATGTTTGAAGTCATGGAGAAGAGAATAGTTTCCTGTCATATGTCTGGAACAACCACTGTCGACATACCACTTGTTGTCAGCTCTCCATGATTGTTCCTGCACACAAAAGAAATCAATTAGAAGTAGGAACCCAAGTCTTAATGATCTTGGGTTTTCCAACAGAGTCTAAAATTGTAACTTCCTCATGAAGGAGTTTTGATGTTTTAGTATTAATTTTAGATTCAATTGATTTATTGTGTATTGGTTGAGGTGAGGATGATTCTGTTGAGGATGAGCTTACACTACAAAAAAGAAGGGTATTTAAGACTGAAAATTTAGTCTTTGATATTTCAAAATCAGTCTCTAATGCCTATTAGGGACTAATTTTGTTAGTCCCCATTCAGTCCTAAATACCTAGTCCTAAATACTTGCATTAGTAACTAAATTTCAGTCTTAAATGGGTGCCACCAACATGGACCGACATTCAGTCTCCAATGCATATAAATTCAGTCCTTAATCTATCCCCCTATAGCAAGTCATTTTAGTCTCGAATACATTTCGTCTGTGACTCAAAATCAGTCTTCGGTACTAGGTTTTCCGAGACTAAAAATCAATACATAAACCTTTATATTTTGTCTCGGATATATTTTAGTAGATTCAGGTCTAGTGACATTCAGTCTTTAATAAGACGCTATAGAGACCAAGAATTCGTGACTAATAACAAACCATTCAATCTATAATGTATGTTTAAAGTCTAAATATCAATCTTTGAAATCATTAGTAACTAATAAATAACATCCAACAGATGATTTATAAATTGAAAACCATAAACAATCAAAAATTTGGATAAATAAAACTAAGTTGATTGCATCTAAACCTTAAGTCTTCACCAACATCCTAAACTAAACAATCATTATTAGAATCGTTAAACAACTTATCCGAACATGTTGCTTTGCTACTCTAGACGGTAGGTGCGGATACTGAAGACTCAAAATCTGACAACTTTGACCTCATGAACTTTAATATATTATCATACTTCTCTTTGCTTTGTTTTAACTACTCTTCAAGTGAAGCAACCTGGATTCCTTGAGCTTCGATCTTCATTGTTAGTGGTTGAGACGTTTCAGCTTCTAAAGTCATCTAATAATCCTTTTTCTTTCTAAAAAAGTTTCAAAATCTACCTCCAATGTAGATTTTAATATATTCTCCTTGGCACACATACTCTTGATTGCCTCTCTTTTTAGCTCATGTTTTATGATAATAGTTAGAGTTATTCCTTCAAGAATTAATTTATTCATGGTCTTCTCTTTAACGAACAATATTTTCCTACAAGAATAGAGGTAAAATAAACATTTAGATAATAATAACCCAAAAATAAAAAGCATCAAAATAAAGTTTATCAAAATTATATTTCAAGAACATAAGCTTTTAACAAAGAGAGCATGCAACTTACATATTCAACACATGCATCATCATTTAGCCAAACTTTTTTTAGTGTTGAAATGCAAAAATAAAAGATTTCTTGTATTATATAAAGCAGATAACTAAAACAAACTAAAGACTAATTTAATGTTTGTGATAATCATCTTGTAAATTGATTTGATGGACCAATAATTTACTTCTTCCAGAAATCAACCAAATACTTAAGGCCTTATATAAGTCCTAGAACTAACAGGTTAATTGTTCATAAATATAGTGTCACCAATGAATTTTGTTAATAGATTGTATTTAAGGCATACATTAATATATAATAAAATAGATCTAGGGTGGCCATCTCCTAAGTTTAACACCATCCTATTCGTCAGAACCATTTCAAAACTCGTACATCCATACTTAAACAAGTTCAACCTATACAACTTAGAAAACCAAGGATCAAAATTGTTACCTGATCAGTAGAGACGGTCAAACTAAATGTTTAAGAGCTTGCAAGTGATCAAACATAAGCAAATAAGGGTGAGGCGAGTGTGTGAGAAGCTGTGTAATACAACAAAAAATATGTTCATATTAGAGCTACAGGTCATAGAAACATAATTCACATAAAGAGCTAATATTCAATACTTGTGTCAAGAAATGGATACCAAACGAGAGGTTTACAATTAGATGCTCAAACAACTTTTTTAATTTTTTCTTTTTTGATGTTTCTGATTTGGATGATAAGAGGAATAAAGAAAACACATTATGGATTTATTTATTGAATACTATTAGCTTTTAATTGGAATCCTGTAACAATCATATTCTAAAAGAAACTTTCAATCCTTTCTATTGCAGAAGTTAGGTACCAAATTTTTTTTTAAGTTACAATGTGTATAACTTCCTATGTATTCCTATGAGATCACAATTCATGGGACTTCTATTTGAGTTGCAAAGCACTCAATTTAAGATGCAAGTTAGGAAGAAAATAACTCAACTAATTTACTTTGAAAAGACTAACATATTTTAACCAAATATTAAACTTATGTTTAGTCTTGCAGCCCTTTTCATTACAATTGACAAGCAAGAAATGTATAGTAGGCTATTCTCAAGTTAGGGGACTTACCACACATATCAAATCTTTGATTGTAAAATGTCTTCTTCGGCCAACCCATATATTCCAAGCTTCACTAAACATGGCAACTTACAAGTCAAAGCACACCATTAAATAAACATAATATTAGAAATCATTCCAATAAATATCTTTATATTAACTCGTAATGCATTCAACATGTTGATACAATATACTCATCTATACACAACTATAATATAAACAAGTATCCTTTCTCATTTATTTTATCCTGTTTACAAGGATTCAGCTACCTATAAAGTGTAAAAAAACCAAAATAGTATAGATCCTTCATTGAGGCATTTTATCGAGCACCTAATGTACATAATTAATATGAATCATATTCTCTGCTTTAACATACTAACACACACCAATAGTAAGTTTTAGTACTAAGACTACTTCATCTTAGAATTCTTCATTTGGATACAACCCTATAGTAGAGCAAGAGATTTCTTATTTCCAAAAACAAAATCATGATACAGTTTTATAAGAAAGACAATGTATGCGATAAGAACCATGTGTTACCCAATATGAGTTTAATCAACATACTCTTACAGATCGAGAGTTCGATTGGAACGTGAAGTCGATTGGTGGTGCCTGCGATCCAAGCAATTCAGGGGTCATGCCTTTAATCAAAGAACGTGAGGTCGATTGTTGGTGGTTTGTGACCAAGCACTATCAATGCGTAATGATTTACCGTCAAGGATTGAAGAGCGATGATGATACAAGTGGTGCAACATGAAATAGATATGGGAAAGAGATAGATTAAGGGTTAAGGCAAGTGAGCGGGAATATGAATTATTTGAGAAGGGAGTTTTATGATGGAGAAGGGTGTTAATATGTTTTGAAAATTCGAGAGGGAATTTATAAATTTTATAGCTAGTTGACCCTGTAAATAATCTTAATTCATGATTCTTAACCATGATTAAAAATAATTTACCCTAATTCTCCAAAATTATCATTATTTTTTAACGACAAATGTGCAGCTCTTCTTCGGAGGGAGGTGTTATCTTAATTGGCTTCAGCTATCCGTTTCCCAGGCAAGACCGCACCTCCAACCCCTCAGAAGTAAACTCATTATTAAAAAAACTTTTGACTCAACTCTGACTCTAATTGCCTATAAGTGAAAATATGTTTATTATTAGAGACTGAATATTCATCAATACTTATTTCATATAAAAAACTCTTTAGAGACTGAATATGAGTTTTAAATAAACTCACTTACAACATCTTGAAGACTGATTTTTAGTATTTGATATGTTTCTTAAAATTGTATAACTCACATCAAATAATTAGAGGCTATAAGACAATTAATAAATTTTTATATTACACAAAAGACATTCAAGACTAATTATCAGTCTTGAATTCGGTATGATTTAGGAACGTTAAAAACTGATTTTTAGTTTCCCGTATGTTCCTTCTATATTAGAGACTGAATATTAGTTACTCATATAATGATGTTATTTTTCATTATTGAGGTCACTATTTGAGACTAGAATTTAGTTACGAAAAGGTTTCCCTCCAAAAACATTTTTTTTGCTAACATATTTGTGACTGAAGTTTAGTCTTAAATAATGTATCAAAGTATTAGGGATTAATTATCAGTTACTAACATCAGTTACAAAAATAGTCCCTAATATCATTGGTCACTGATATAGCAGTCTTCAATACTATGTATCTGAGACTGATAAATCAGTCACTAATAATTTAGTCCCTAATGATAATTTTTCTTGTAGTGAATTGTGGAGTTTTGTTCTTGATGCTTAATCCCTTCTTCATGCATCCTTTCTTTGGTTGTCTGCTCTTTTGTTTTTGATGATGAACCTTGATTGTTGAAAGTTTCACCATCCTTTGATTTTGACTGTGGTATATGTGTACCTTTTTCAAAATGATCAAAGAATTTATCATCAGTATTTTCATTCTTATCTGTCAAATCCACCTTTTTGTGAGGTGTTTTGAGTTGCTTATATGGTTTCTCTTTCTTTAAAGGTTTATCATCAGCAGATGTTTTCTTCTTTGGTTTTTGCAACTTTTGTTTTTGTTGCTGCGTCTTTGCTTTTGAATCTTCTTGACTTTCACTGGATTGAGAGTTTGATTCATCTTGCTCAGATTGTTGCTTCTTTGTGCTCTTTGTCTTGTTTTCTTATTGAAATAACATTCCTATGTGTAATGGTTATTTTTATTACAAATTTCACAATGTTTGTTGAAGTAGCAGTCAGAAGTCATGTGATTGTTCATGTTGCAAATAGAGCAATAACTGCTGAAGTAGCAGTCTTCAGTGTTGTGATTCTTCATATCACACCATTTGCAATACTTTACCTCTGAATCTTTTTCAAAGTCAACCACTTTCTTCTTTTGATCTCTTTGTGTCTTCAATTCTTTTTCAACCTTTACAGTTGATGAATTCTTTCCCTTTCCTGACAAGATGTCAAAGGAGTCTTGTTTAGCATTTCCTGATTTTTGGTGTTTATGATTCACCATTTGCTGGTTAGATTTCTTATTGATTGTTATTTTTGCCTTCCGCAGATCTTCTACTGATTCAGTAGAGTTGGCTTTCAGCAGATCTTTTACTGAAGAATGCTTCTTCTTCTAAAGTTTTTCTGCTGATGGTTTCTTCCTTACTTTTCTACGGAGGATGTGTGCACTTCCTCAGTAGATGCACACTTCTCAATCCTTCCAATTAATGGTTTTTGTTGCTGATGGAGTTCTTAAAGACCTTCATTTAACTGAGCTATTCTCTTGCAAATAGTCTTCAACATGTTTCTTTGCTTAGGAGGATATGACAGCTTGGTTTCTTCAATGACTTTGGGAATGATTAGTTCAAATGACACATTCTTACCAATGTTCAATTCTTTCGCACATTCATCATTTTGTTCATCAGAATCATCCAAATCATCACATTCATCAAAGTCAAATTCTGAGTCATCTTTCTTAACTTTATCTGATTCAGAAGACTCAGTTTCACTCACCTCAGATTCATTATTATTGACTTGTTCATTACATTTTGATTCAAACTTGGTGCATAGCACAAAATGTTTTGACAAGCTGCTTGTCATTGTTTCAGGTAAAGTGCAGGACCGGTGAAAGGTATGCACTTACAACACAACAACACAATGAGGAGAGTTGCTTAGAACACTTAACAGATCAAATAGGGAACTGGTTAACTTGTTAATAAAAGATGCTAAGAATACAAGTAAATGTGAGACACAACAAGATTGCAAACAACACAAGTATTTGGTTTTCAAGAATGTTGTATATTGCTTCTCAAGTTCTATTACAAGTTACAAAGCATCGATGGAAAGTTACAAGTACTTGAGATACTTTATACTACATCCTACAGCCGGCCATACTTTGAAGGCCAGCTGGATACAATTGACTAGACAACTACAAAATCAAATGTAGAGTCAAAAAGCAGATCTGCCTTTTGACTTGTGACTACAATTGACTAGACAACTACAAAATCAAATGTAGAGTCAAAAAGCATGTCATAGTCACAAGTCAAAAAGGATAAAAGTACATAAAGTAGAAAGCATGGACTCAAGACCTCAATGTACAGTTGCCAAAAGCATGGACCTTTCACCAACTCATGTAAGTTGGTGACTTTACAGAGTAGCAGCGGAAAGGTGCTCTAGCTTTATGGTAAAGTACATCAGATAAATGCATATCTCTAAAAGTCTTCGGAAGAAATCTGTCTTCACTCTTTGGCTTCGGAAGACTTTGTCTTTGAAGCTTCGAAAGACTTCACTTTTGGCTTCGGAAGATTTTACACTTAGAATATTTCTAGTGCATGGTGTAAAACTTCCGAAGCATTTCTACTCCTGTTCTTTAGTACATGCTTGCAGAGAGACATTGGATGTTTTGGCTACATCAGACTTATAGGAATCCTTACAAACTCCCCCTAGGCTGATGCTACCAAAACACTTAGAAAATCTTCAGATATTTGTAGTCTTCAACATAATGATGACCATACCCTTTTTCATCAGATGGTCAGGATCATTCAGACTCTCATAATATCTTCTCATCTCAAAGAGATCATGCAGAGGTAAGTTGATTATGTCTTGCCATGTATAGACATTCTCAATACCTTGATCTCTGATCACATGCCATCTCTCTGGATTAGTAGTGAAGGTCCAGGATAAGATGGGTGTCTCAGCTCCAAGAGGAGCCACTTGAATTGGAGTTGATTGGGCTGCCTCTTTATGCACTTTCTCAGGTTGATCTGTCTCAGCCTGAGGTGTAGAGGTGGGTGATTCAGGCTTCTTCTTCTTAGACTTTGGTTTGGAAGCCATCCTCTTCTTCCTCTTAGAAGACTTTAACTGAGAAGACAGGTCTGCAGCACCTTGTTGATCATCCTTATCTTTCTCAGTTGGGTGTTCCTCCCTCACAGGTTCAGAAGGAGAGGGAGTTTGACCATGCTGTGGATCAGAAGATGAAGCTTACTGAGGCTCAGCAGGTGGTCCAGGTTATGTTGTCTCAGGTTGTTCAACCTTAACCTCCACTTTAGGTGGGATTTGACTTGGAGGAGAGTATAAGTCAATCAACTCTCCACTCTTGATCTTCTGCTTGATTACCCTGATATGGTCATCCATTGTGGATAAAGACATAGGGCCAAGTCTCCTTTCGGAGAATCCATACAGCTTCAAGAAGCTCATCATCCTTTGTCTGTCAGCAGACTTTTTCATACTCTTTTGGATGATAGCTCTTGACTTTGCAGCATCTTCCCTCATCTTTCTTTTTGTTGCCTTTTGTTCTTTAAGCACTTGAAGTTCAAGCTGTTTGAGATACTCAAACTCAATGTACTCAAAGGACAAGGGAAGAAGTGCAGATGCCTGGTAGAGACCTGTGGCACTCAGGTGGTTGATCATGTTTCGCCTATCTGTTTCCTTGTCTACCTGAGGTTCTTGTGTAGCAGCCACATCCTCTTGCACAAGACTTTCCTGAACTGGGAAGAGAGTTGGAGCATTCTTGTATAATCTTTTCTGTCTCTTCTCCTCTTTGAACTGGAGAAGTAATCTTGCATCCTCTGCTTCCTTCATCTCTCTTGACACTTCCATGTCAGCCCGTTCATTTAATTGCTCTAAGGGGAGAGATATAATCTTATCTATGTCATAGTTCCTGGTCTGCAAGTAAGTAATCCTGACTGCCTTTAACTCATCTTCTTGAGTGTTTGGTCTGGGGGCAGCTCTGATTGCAGCTTGCATAAAGCCTGAAGACCCAGAGGAACTTTCTCACCTTAGCTTCCTCTTCCTCTCTTTCTCCTCCTCCTCAATCTCCTCAGGAGTCAAAATCCTTTTCCCTTTGTCACCCACAGACCTTTGTGACTCAGGGTGGAGAGAGGTTTGGCCTTCATTGCTTGGTGTAGCATCCAAGCTCTGGCCAGAGAGAGGTTGTGAGACACCTTCACCAGGAGGTGTTTCACTGAGGGAATGAATTTCTGAAGCAGTTGTTGGTGTGACAGGGCTCTCAGCTCTATCACTGGGCCTTCAGCCAAGGTTTTCCCTTTGAAGCTAATCTCAGGGTCTGCCTCAGCATTCGGTTGACCAATGACATTACCTGATTGCCTTTGTCTCCTTCTAAGGATGAACTCTTTAGTAATTCTGTCTTGAATCCTGAGTGCTAACCTGTCAGCTTATCTTGATTTGCTTGGGTTGACAAGTGGCTTGTTGATCAGGTCAAGACCTTCATAGTAGTCCAGGGTCTGAAAATTGAACACTCCTTGCTGCCCTTGAACTCTGTGAAGAATGAGGGCTCTTCTATCAGCATCATACCTCCACCCAATAATGTAGTTTGAAGTTCCTTGAGGTGGAGATGACACAGCCCTTGGAATGCCTTCCTAAAAGAGACTCCTAATGACAGAGTCTATAATGTTCATATTAATGTGAAATTGAGGAAGTTGCTGAGTATGCACAGTTGCAAGTGAGGATGGTGAATCCTCAATGTCCATACTCCCTGAAGAACTCCCAGGTTCTGTGACTGTAATGACTTTCTCTCCTATTTTGGTAGCATCACCCTCTTGCATAGGTGAGCTAGAGGTTAGGTCAATCACATTCACAGGTTCTTGTGTTCCTGGTTGAGCTCCTCTTAAAGGTCTCCCAGCTAGTTTTTCCCTGAGATAAGATATCTCAAGTTGCTGATCATTGGCCCTATTATGCAGGGTAGTCACCTGAGATTCAAGGTGACTAACCTTAGAGACTAAATAGGAGCATGTTTTTGACAGTTTTTGCACCTTTAGTCTCAGATTCCCCTCATCTTCATCAGAAGATTCATTGGGGGATGAGATGATTGGACCAAAGTCCTCTCTCTCACCACCAACTTCAGGTTCTAGGCTGCTGGATTTCCTCTGCACATTGACATTCTCAGTTGAGGTGTCAGTGGACTCAGTTGCCATGGTTGAGGTCTTAATGATGTAATCACTTGCAAAAGTGAGAGCCTCTTCCATATGGATATCCTGAACAGGTTCAAAAGTATCCATCTCAGTAATGGGTGACTGATGTGGGCTAGACAAAGAAGACTCAGGAGTACTCATCTCTCATTGAATAGGGCAAGAGTAGAGAGACTCATGGTACCCACTGAAACCTAAGTCTTCATCAGTATAGAATGAGAGGTTGGGAATGGGTTGATTTAAGTCTAAAGGCTGGGGATGGTAACTGTCCCCTGAAGGTTGTTCACTTGAGTGTTAAGACTCAGAATGAAGGCTTAAGGCAGTTGGGCTTGTGAGCTCATCAGGGTGAGCATGAGGAACCTCATCCCTGATTGTTGAAGAGATGGGAGTGGTTTGCTCCTCAGGGGAAGTGGGAGCTCTAGTGTCCACTTCCTCCTGTATGGGTGAGTATATGGGGGCCTGCATAGACTCAATAGCTTGAGCAGGGGTTTGTTTGGATTTTCTTTGGTAGGTGAGGGTGACTTGGGGCCTTTTTGGTGGTTGATAGGTAGAAGGTGTGGGTTCAACACTAGCTTGTGTTGCTAGGTTGTCACCTTGAGCAATAAGCTCTAACATTTTTGGGACAAGGGCTATTTCTACCCCTGAGAAGCCTACAGTTGGCTTCTTCATAGTTTTAAAGATGCCGAGCTTCATCTGTCCCAATTTAAGAATATTATCTGTTTCCCTCAACTGTGAGCCCAGTTCACAGTTGAGAATGTGTTGAACATATCTAGGAAACATATAATACTTTAAGGAGTCCAAGTTAGCAAGCAAATTTGTATAAACAAATTGAGAGTACCTGAACTTGACCCCTTGAACCATTCCATGTACTATGAAGGATAGATCCTCAGAAATCTGGTCCCACCCTCCATGCTTGTTTGACAAGCTGTGGATAACCACATGAAGCAAGTATTTCCACTGGGATGAGACCTTCCCTTTCCCGAAGGTCTTTATAGAGAAATCTCCCTCGTAGCCCATTTGCTCAAAGGAATGATTTACAGCCTCCTTTGAGAAGGACAACTCACCTTTTTCATCATCCAGCTGCAAGTGAGTGTTTATGATGGCCGGAGTGATGAAGATTGTCCTCCCTTGCACTGTGGCAGACATTGTCTTCTTCCCATTCATAATGACATCTTGGCAGGTTGTCCAAAATTCAAGCAGATGATCCTCATAGAGAGTAGGATCAATGGTTAGGGAGGTGAAGTGTTGATACATATGTACCTAGTTTATGAGCTTAATGTTAAATGTCTTTCATGTCTTACATATATGTAATGAATGAGTTGAATGAAATGAAATATGTGTTTGATGCTTATATTGTTTAATGCTTCATTGTTTATTGTGTCATAACGCATATTGAACTAACTATTTAGGTTTGTGGTTGTTACATAGTTCTTAGTCAAGAATGGTTGAGAAATGTGTTTAAACTTAATCGTATGAAGTATTCATGCGAATGGACCATGCTAATGGACCATACGCATGAACACTTCATGCTAATGGACCAGTCGCACGACTGAATCAAGAGACTGGATCAGTCGCACGATTGAGACATAAGATTGGCTCAGTCGCACGACTGAACCTTCAGTCGTGCGTATGGAACAATCGTATGATTCAGTCGCACGACTAAACCATACTAATGGTTTAGTCGCATGATTGACAAACCCTAACCTATAAATACCACTTAATTCGTGAAAAATAAAAACACTTGAAGAATTTCGACTCACAGACGTACCCTAGCCGTCCAGAGACTCCAGAACACCTGTTCCAACTTCATAGATCGCAGTTGATCGTGTTCTAATCGTTCATAACGTTTCTTTAATCTCTAGATTGTTCGATATTGCTTTCTCACTGATTGGATCGCCAGTCAAATAGGATTCCGCACTATTTGATTAGGTATACACGCATTATCAGTTAGTACTCCGTCCGTACACGGTCCTAACAAGTGGTATCAGAGCTTTGGCTCTTGATTTTGCGTGTGATTCGATTGGTTTTGGTGTAAAAATCACGTTTTTTCATTCAAAAACATCATTTTTTTAGTAAAACAGTGTTTTTGGTGTCTCCAGATCAAAAAGTTTACGTTTTTCGGCATACGGCAGATTAGGGTTCTTGAAAAATCGTGTTTTTGTGTCAAAGTGTCAAAAACCTTCGAATTTTCAAATCCAGCAGCCTCGATCGCACGATTGGCTTAATTGCACGACTGAACTCAATCACACCTCCCTTACGCACGATTGAAATCAGTCGCCCATCCATTCGTACGACTGAACACCCCACTCGCATTGTCCATCCGCACTTGTTCAATCGCATGATTGACTCATCCACATTGGTTCAATCGCACGA
This sequence comes from Flaveria ramosissima, assembly GCA_025215565.1. NCBI lineage: Eukaryota > Viridiplantae > Streptophyta > Magnoliopsida > Asterales > Asteraceae > Flaveria > Flaveria ramosissima. Next base: position 14,770,580 of record CM046034.1, read on the forward strand.
TTGATTCATCCGCATTAGTCCATCCGCACGATTGACCCATTCGAATCTCTCCATTCGCACCAGTGAAACAGTTTTCTTCTAACTCTCAAAGTTTAAAGAAATGGAAGATCAACACTCTGCGTTTACTGCCAGTAGAGACTCTCGAATCCAGAACCTTCTGCTTCTAGAGAATGAAGTTGGAAATCACAATAAGCCACCTAAACTTATAACGTTAGATGAGTACCCGCAATGGAAGCAAAGGTTTGAGATTTATCTAAATGGAGTTGATCCCAATTTGTGGGAAGCAATCGAGACAGGTTATAGCATGCCGGTTGGTGCTGATGGTGTTAAACTTACCTTGGGTGGCATGACTGACAGCCAGAAGGTGAAGTATAATGCTGAGAAGAAAGTGTATGCTCTGTTGACTCAGTCGATACCTAAGGATATATTCCACCAGTTTTCTGAGAACACACACGCAAAGAAGCTATGGGACGCCTTGGAGAAATGATACGACGTGAATGCATCGTTGAAAGCTCTAAAGGCAATAGCTTTGAAGAAGGAGTTTGATAACTTCTCTTCAATGGGTAAAGAGAGCTTGGATGATGTCATAGACAGATTCTACCTTTTAATGAGTGAGCTGCACACTCATGGAGTTACAACGTCAATGGAAGATAAGGTCTCAAGCTTTGCCGATGGTCTGCCAGAGAAGTGGGACTCGTTTGTGTCAAATTTGAGATAGAACAAGTTACTGGAGACATTAGACATAAACGACTTCATCCTGAAATTGAGAGAGGAGGAACTTAGGATGAAATACAGGTCATAGAAAGGATCCTATGACCAGAATCCTTCACTTTATTGATCCTCTTCCACTTCAACAAGTTCAGGAGCACCTCTTCAAACGACATTTGTGTCTAGTTCAACTGTTCCTTCCTAATCAACTACTTCGGGATCTGAAACGTCAGGGTCGTCTTGCACCCAATATATCACACCGGAAGCAAATGCTACGAAGTTGAAGACCGAGAATCTCGGGAATATCACTGTGGAGGTTGCAAAGGAGCATATGGACCTTTTAGCTGCAGTCGTTCATTCTTATGATGGTCTTGTTGCAGGAAAGATCGGAAATTGCCATATGGCTGATGAGGATTACGAGCAGGTGGACGAGAATGAATTAGAGAGAATGGACATTATGTGGGCTCTTGCAAGTGCTGTTCGAAGGGCTAAGAAGTTTGTGAAGAAGACATGACATAACTTGATAGCCACAAAGGATACAACCTTTGGTTTTGACAAAACCAAAGTTACCTGCTTTAACTGTGGAGAAAAGGGGCACTTCAAACATGAATGTGTAAAGCTCAAGAAGACAGGTAATGGAATCCATTCTCGTCTTTCAACCGTCAAGAAAAACGTACAAGTGGAGGTGCATCGTCAAGCAAAGATACAAAGGCCTTGACTGCTCAAGATGATGAAGGACAAGAATGGACCTTCAAGTTTGTTTCTCCGGGCGAATCGAACATTGCTAATGTTGAGGGTCTGGATGATGACACTGCAAGTGAAGGTGAAATAGTAGTTGAACTAGTGATATCAGATCATAAAGATACTGCTAATGTGGTCAATCACCTGATTGAAGAAGATCTTAGAACGACAAGTTCAGAATCTCCAGCATCCGAGGAATCAAACTCTACGCTGATGGCTGATTCAACCGAATCTTCACAGGGTGTCCGCTATAGTGCTTCTACAAATACCTGGATCGTTGATAGTGGGGCATCAAGGCACATGACTGGGAACTTGTCTCTCATTTTCAATGTCAAACAAATTAAAGGGGGACATGTATCCTTTGCGGGAAATAAATGAGGATACATCACGGCTCAAGGCGAAGTGGGAAACCAGAAAGTCAAGTTTGACAAGGTCAACTACGTTCAACAACTTCAAAATAACTTGCTTTCTATATCCCAGATCTGTGATAAAGGATTCAAGGTAGTCTTTGACAACAAGAAGTGCTATGTGTTGAAGAAGGAGTATGTGATACCAGAGGACCAAGTCTTAATGTCAGCTTCAAGATATAATGATTTATATGTCTTGGACCTATCAAAGGCCTCACAACCGATCATCAAGTTCAATGCTTCTTGTCAAAGGCAACAGAGAAAGACTCCATTTCCTGGCATAGGAGAATGGGACACATTAATCCACGGAAGATGAATCACTTGATCCAGAATGATCTAGTGCGTGGAGTAAATGTTAAGAACTTCCAATTACCAGATTTTTGTGTCGCGTGTAAGAAAGGAAAACGGACAAAGAAGTCTCATAAGGAAAAGAAAGTTCACTCAATTGACCTACCTCTTGAGCTTCTTCACATGGATCTGTTTGGGCCAGTTAGTACAAAGAGCATTGTCGGCGATTTGTATTGCTATGTTGTTTGGGCCATTCAAGTACACAAGTATCAAACCCTGATGCCTCTGACTCTTCTGAACCTCAAACTCCAACTGCCTCAGATACTGACACTGGTGTTCACAATCTGGATAATGAGGTAGTTGTTCCTACCACCCCTGGATCACGGTTAAATGTTTATCATCCCTTGGATAATGTCATTGGAGATGTTTGATCAGGTGTACAGACCAGAAATCAGCTATACTCAGCTGATTATGCCTCAGTCATGGAAAAGGGATATCTTCACGACGGCGCATATCGATGTTTTGTGTCTCAATTTGAGCCAAAATATGTTAGTGACGCATTAAACGATGAGGCATGGGTAAGTGCGATGCAAGAAGAACTCCTACAGTTCAAGAAGCTAGGAGTATGGACCCTTGTGGACAGACCAAAAGGTGCTAAAGTCATTGGAACTAAATGGGTCTTGAAATGCAAGAAAGACGATCAAGGGGTCATAATTCGCAACAAGGCTTGACTTGTCTTTCAAGGTTTTAGACAAGTTGAAGGAATCGATTATAATGAAGTGTTTGCACCTGTGGCAAGGATGGAAGCAATCCGTATCTTCCTAGCCTATGCCTCTTACATGAAGATCAAAGTTTATCAATTAGATGTAAAAAGTGCATTCCTTCATGGTGAAATCCGAGAGACAGTGTACGTCAGTCAACCCGAAGGATTTGAGGATGTGTATCATCGGGACAGAGTTTACAAACTAGATAAGGCTCTCTACGGGCTCCATCAAGCCCCAAGAGCATGGTATGAGAAGCTCTCGACTCATCTTGTGAAACACGGCTTTCGCAGAGGAGTGATTGATTGTACACTGTTCATCAAAGAAAAGGATGGTGACTTACTGCTCGTACAGATCTATGTTGATGACATAATCTTCGGTTCCAAAAAAGAAGATCTATGTAAAGAATTTGAAGCAGTAATGAAAGCTGAATTTGAGATGAGTGCCATGGGAGAAATGAAGTTCTTTCTCGGGTTACAGGTGGATCAGACACCAAAAGGGATATTTCTACATCAGACAAAGTATGTAGGCGATATTCTCAGTCGATTCGATATGGAGAATGCTTCAACAGCTGAGACTCCACTGGCCACAAACCACGATGTGGCACCTGACGAAAATGGTGATCTGGTGGATGCCACCATGTACCGAGGAATGATTGGATCCCTCATGTACCTCACAGCCTCATGACCTGATATCATGTAGGGACGTGTCTATGCTCCAGATATCAGGCAAAGCCGAAAGTCAACCATATCATAGGAGTCAAAAGGATATTTCGTTATCTGAAGGGTACTCCAACACTTGGGTTGTGGTATCCTCATGATGATGACTTTGAGCTTACAGCGTATAGCGATTCGGATTATGGCGGATGCAAAATGAACTACAAGTCCACTTCAGCAGGATGTCAATTCTTTGGGAGAAGATTAGTCACGTGGCATTGTAAGAAGCAGACATCGGTTGCTCTGTCAACTTGTGAAGCTGAATACGTTGCTGCTGCAAGCTGCTGTTCACAAATCATCTGGATTCAACAGCAAATGTGGGACTACGGTTTGAAATTCTCTAATGCTCCTATATTTGTTGATAATTCTGCTGCTATAGCCGTAACTAAAAATCCGATCCAACATCCTAAAACCAAACACGTCGGAATTAAATATCACTTTATACGTGATTGTTTTGAAAAGAATTTAATCGATGTTGTTAAAATTAATACGGACTTTCAACGCGCTGACCTCTACACAAAAGCGTTTGATAAACCAATATTTTTATATCTGTTGGAGGTCAACGGCGTGAAAAAGAAATGTGAAGTGATTCTAGAAGATGACAGTACTTAGTCCGACGAGTAGAGTTATTTTTTATTTGTTATTTTGTTTTATTTTCCGTATTTTAATTTCCTGTTTCTATAAAATCCAAAAACTCAAAAAAAAAATATTTTCAGTTTTAGAATTTTAGGGGGAGAATAGGTTAGAGTAGTATTAAATTAGGTGTTTTAATTTCAGTACTTAAAAAAACGAGGGAGGAGGACAGCGTAACTAAAAGGATAGAAAACAAATCTGTGATACTGATTCAATGCTTATGGAAAGTGATAGTACACGGGGAACAAATTATTTGGGACTTAAAAAAATTTGAATGATTAAGATGTAAAATTCAAAGTATAAATCTGAGAAGTCTAAGCAAAATAAAAGGAAAAATGATAGTAAAACTAGTATGCTAATAAGGTAACATAGAGAAAGTAGACCTAGAGGTTGCAAGTTCATTATATGATGTGTCGGTAGATTCAACACAATAGATGAGTAGACCTCATTGGTGACGTAAATTCAAACTAAATTGTTTAACTTGCTGTGGGTTCCCATCTTATCCTTGGTTAACACAATCAACATAGTTCCAATAAGGGGTGACGAGCAAATAAACGCCACAAATGTGTGCGGATGACCATAAAAAGAGCAAAGCATGAAGGAAAAAAATGTGTAAGCGCTATCAAGCTGAGAACAAATGTTGTTGGTGCGTTACGTGCAAAAAGAAAAGAAAAATGCTCTCACAAGAAGATAGGTTGTGTGCCTCTCTGCTGTGCGATAGCACTGACCTGAGGATAAGCATAACCTAAATATTCTAGAATTCATTGTTTTTTGCGCCTCTCTGCTGTGCGATGGCACTGACCTGAGGATTGGCATCTCTTTGAAAGCTCTTAGAACAGTTTCTTCTTGTCAAAACACCCGTAGACCGCTCAAAAATCTCCTGAGGAATGCTGATTACCATATAAGCTTTGGATCCACAAATGCTCGTTGAAATAATTAAACCTTAATTCATCACCAATGTGTGTCAAAAATCAGTGTATGGATTTAAGAGAACAAGTATACTAACAATCATCGTGGCAGCAACTCTTGAAAGTCCAAATCAGCGTGTGCATCTTATAGCTCTAGTATGCTTTCCTAAACTTGCTAATGACTCTCGATAAAACCAAGAATCTAGCATCAAAAAGTTTTGGTAACATGTCCCAAATGATTCTGGAATACCTGTATGATTCCAAAATAAATCGTACCAGAAATGATTAACTGGAATTGAAGCTGTGATGTCCTTGAAGTAAAATCAATTAGAATTATTCTAATAGGTCGTATATCATCTCTACAAAAATATGTCTTGTTATTGTTCTTAATTTCAAAGTTGTTCTGTTTAGTTTTAGTAAATTTTAATGTAAGAGTCGGACTCAAAAACTCGTCATAGTCTGGGATTCACTCACTAAAAGGGTCATGTCTGAGGTGACCAATGGGGTTTTCAAATGTAAAAGGATCACGTCTGAGGTGACCAATGGGGTTTTCAAATGTAAAAGGATCATGTCTGAGGTGATCAAAAGTCCTCTAAGTTAAAATGGTCATGTCTAAGATGATCGAATGCTTGAAATGTTTTATCAATTGTTAATAGGGCTAAGTGTCAAATGGTCATAAAGTCAAAACCATACGTATGAGCCCATTCGCACGACTGGACCATGAGTATGGACCAACCGTACGATTGGTCCATACTTATGAGCCCAATCGCACGACTAACCCACATGTATTGACCAGACGTGCGATTGGACCATAAGCATGAGTAAATTCACACGATTGGATCACAAGAATGGACCAATCGCATGAATGGAGGTGACCGAATGAGACAGTCGCACGACTGACACCTAGTCGCACGACTGAAAGTGACCGACTGTGCCAGTCGCACGACTGACCCTCAGTCGCACGAATCAAGTATGCGACTAGGTTCAGTCGCACGACTGGAAGAAACCCTAGTATAAATAGAGGGGGAGTCGGTCGCAGATGCCCATTCACCCCAATCGCTCACTTTATTGCACAAAGTACCGTTACGCTGCCCGATTTACGTTTGACTGTTCTAGACTACTGATTATTGTGATCTAACGATTTCTAGTGTTTATCCAGGTAGTGTGCGATGCTATTCACTCCAACGTTCAATGAATTCGTGCCCTAATGATCGAATTTAAGCCCTAAACTTAACCGAGACTCAGTTTGCCTAAGAAACCTATAAAACTAAGTATATTGTTCAAATAAAGGTTATTAGGTGTTATGTCAGTCATTTGCGAAACTAATGAGCCAAACCACGACGTCTAACATCAAGTTTTGCTCAAAATTTGAATTTGAATGGAAAAACAGTCTGTAATGCGAATGGACACCCTGATGAACTTCAATCGCACGACTGAGATGGGCGAATGGCTCAGTCGTATGACTGAACCATGCGTATGAGTTCAGTCGCACGACTGGTGAAACGCATGGGATAACATACGACTAAGCCCAGTCGCATGCTCAGTCGTACGTATGAGCTCATTCACACAACTAGATCTCACTCACACAGTTCATTCGCACGACAGAACATAAGATTTCAAGTCCAATGAATCAAACTGTTACTCATTGACACACACTAACGTTTATTTGCATTGTGTAACAGATGGCGAGTCGTTGGACTATGAGCACAAAGCATAACATTTGTGCTCATTTGGATCTGACCTCCCGGAACGCGGCTGATTTCTCGGGCATTATTACATTCTTACGGAGATCGAGGATCTTCCGTGCTATATTGACTCCGTGCACTCCGTACCGTTCAGTTCAGCAGGCTTTCTGGGAAAGCGCTGTTGTCGACAGGTCCTCAGAGCCCCACTGCATGAGGAGCTCCATTTTTGGTCAGGCTATAGAGATCACTGAGGATGATCTCAGGACAGTCTTGGAATTTAGGGATGATGCTGACTGCCCTACACGACTACACCCTAGGACTGTACGAGGCTGTTTTCTGCAGGCCAAGTACTTGGGGGATCAACACAAGTGTGCTCAACAAGAGTAACCTGTGCCCCCAATTTAAGTACTTAGCCTATGTGCTGCTTAAGTGCATTGCCTCAAGGAAGGGAGGATTCGATGAGCTATCTAATCAGATTCGGAACGCCTATGTGGCGTTGGTGCTGAACCATCCGTTCACCTTCTCGAGAATGATCTTCACCTACCTGGTGGAGAACATCGAGGCGAAGGGCGAGGAGGGCTTTTGAATGTACCCTCGCTTTATGCAGATGATTATTGACCAGAAGCTCCCTTTGCTGCCAAAGGAGAAGGAGGATGCTATGGTGCTTGAGGTGATGGAAGATACCACCTTAGGCAGGATGAAGGTGTACAGGGGGAAGCAGGTGAAACCCCTTATCGGGCGACTGTTTGGGCATCTGGCCCGTGAGGATTATGTGGCGCCAGCTCAGAGGAAGTGGCGCCACGATGACAGTGACTCAGACACTGAGCAGATTGTGCTCCCCGCTGATGATTCTGATGATGATGATAGCGGTGATGGTGGAGATGCTGGCCCCACCCAATCAAGGGCCACTACTACTGATGTGATATCTCCTTCATCCACCCGAGGAGGAGCAGAGACTGCGGGATTCCATCAGAACTTCCGACCTGATGAGGAGGAGGAGTCGGATGAGGAGCCGTTGACTCGAACGGTGGGGAGCAAGGTGGTTGCCACCGAGCGAGGGATTCGGGCAGTTGGTGGACGCCCGGGCGAGTCTGGGGAGACTACGACTGATCCTACCTACACCCCAGGCCAGCCCAGCATCCCAGGGGGAGCATCCTCCTCGAAGGGTTCGAGGAAAAAGAGGATGGCTCAGCCCCACGGGATGAAGCCCAAGAGACGGAGGTACACGTTGATCACTACCTCTTTCCCCACTGCCACCACAGCTATCACCACCACTACCTCACTCACCACCACTACTACCACTCCACTTACCATTACTACCACACCTCCACCTTTCACTACTACCACTCCACCCACTATCACACCTCCACTCTCCACCACTACAGCCACCCCTCCACCATATACACCTATGCCACCACCCATCTACACTACAACCACCACCAGTACCACCACCGTCAGAGCAGGGACCTCATCTCAGGTCCCACTGACTTTTGGATCCTCTCTCCCCACAGTTGGGTTAGAGGAGCAGCTGGCCAATCTTAACCGGATTGTGCTTAAGCTGCTGGCTACTGATGAGCAACGAGCTACTCAGCTCAATCAGCTGATGGAGCTCACTGTCTCCCAGGCTCGGGAGATAGCTGAGCTTCATGAGAAGCAGACCTCGTCTGTATAGAGGATACAAGATCTTGAGGTGAAGAACAAGAAGTTGATGCTGAGGCTCAAAGGCTCTAAAGATGAGCCTCTCAAGATCAGAGAGGGAGATGATGATGGTGGTGATGACGATGATGATGAAGATGAGGATGATGATGAGGATGAGACAGAAGGAGGTGATGATGTTGCAGGAGAGGAAGAGGGAGGAGATGATGAGGAAGGATATGATGCGGCTGCATCGGCTGCCACACAAGCCAGAGAAAGGCGCACAAAGAAGGCGCAGGATCAGGGAGCCTCGTCCTCAGCCCCGACTGCAGAAGAACCCATGATTCAGGATAAAAGTAATGTTTAGATGTTTATGTATTTTTAAATCTTGTGTAATTGAATCATGTATTAAGCTTATGTACTTAATGTTTATATATATTTGATATTTAACTGTCTTGATTATTGAAAAATGATTGTTGTGTTAAATGTTTAAATCAAGCAGATCAACCATCTCAGCAAGACGAGTACGATGTTGCTCCCCTACAGCAAATCAAGTCTCAATTCATTATGATACTTGATTTGCAAGGGAGTGTCAGGAGGTCTGTGAGTTATACTCCCAAAGAAGGAGAAATAATTCATGATCTTACTGATGAGCAACTTGGGATGATGTTCCGGCTAAATCCAGATGAAATTGTTAAGGATGCCCCTACCGTTGACGTGGCTAGTGACGACGAGTTTCACGATGTGGACGAAATAGAGATTGAAGACGTCACAACCCAGCATTATCCAGAATATACTGATCGAGAGGGAAATGTGGTTCCTAACTTTAGGGATACTCTCGACAGTGGTACTAAATGACAGTCTAGATACGATGGAGAAGGAGGCAGAGAAGTCAAAAAGCCAAGCCCAAGCTTCGGATGCCGATGTTGAAATAAAGAAGGCTAAATGGGCGGCTTGTTTTGTAGAGATCCAAGCCCAACGCACTACTCCAAAGCCGAGTGCCTACACCAAGCTCTACAAAGTGAAGAAGCATCTAAAGGTGTCAAGAAAGATTATAGCGTGGGCATATTTTGAGGATCTAAATGTCTATGCTGTCAAGAGGGAGAAGGGAATAGAGTACTTTAGATTCCCACATGATCTGAAGACTCTTCCTGGTTTTGAGCTCAACCAGCTGGCCAAACTGAAGTTGTTATATGCTAACCCAAAGAAAATGTTAGGCTGGTTTGAGGCTGCCTTGAGGAAAGAGTACCACACCAGGTGGGTTAACTTTAGACCTTAACAACCGAAGAGGTACATCAGACGGTCTGAAGTTGATCCCATTACTGGAAAGCCAAAGGTCATGCTGAAGTGGAGTCCTCCGAGCACTATGTCTAAGATTCCCTTACGGGAAATGCCACAGGACTTCACTCCACACTTTAAGTGGTGGTACTACGATTGGAGAATAGGTGAAACGGTCATAGTCTTACAAAAGGAAAGCCAAATGGATACTATCCGGGTATTTGACCCTATGTGGCTGACTAACTTGTCTACTGACGATGTATATACCTTATACAAGTGGCCACTATTCTATGAGTCGCAGGATATTGTACAAGCCCTCCAGTTCCAGAACGTGATAAGACTATGTTTCGCATTCGAGATACATGCAGGAGTTACAAGAGAGGAAAAGTACAAGGGGGAGTTTGTTGATACATATGTACCTAGTTTATGAGCTTAATGTTAAATTCCTTTCATGTCTTACATATATGTAATGAATGAGTTAAATGAAATGAAATATGTGTTTGATGCTTATATTGTTTAATGTTTCATTGTTTATTGTGTCATAACGAATATTGAACTAACTATATAGGTTTGTGGTTGTTTACATAGTTCTTAGTCAAGAATGGTTGAGAAATGTGTTTAAACTTAATCGTATGAAGTATTCATGCGAATGGACCATGCTAAGGGACCATACGCATGAACACTTCATGCTAATGGACCAGTCGCACGACTGAACTAGGAGACTGGATCAGTCGCACGATTGAGACATAAGATTGGCTCAGTTGCACGACTGAACCTTCAGTCGTGCGTATGGAACAATCGTATGATTCAGTCGCACGATTGAACCATACTAATGGTTCAGTCGCACGATTGACAAACCCTAACCTATAAATACAACTTAATTCGTGAAAAATAAAAACACTTGAAGAATTTCGACTCACAGACGTACCCTAGCCATCCAGAGACTCTAGAAAACCTGTTCCAACTTCATAGATCATAGTTGATCGTGTTCTAATCGTTCATAACGTTTCTTTAATCTCTAGATTGATCGACACTGCTTTCTCACTGATTGGATCGCCAATCAAATATGATTCCGCACTATTTGATTAGGTATACACGCATTATCAGTTAGTACTCCGTCCGTACACGGTCCTAACATGAAGTAGTTTGATAGAGCTAAGAAACGGCAAATCTCTGAGAAACTTTCATCTTTCTCAGAGCTTAACAGAGCAACTTGGTTATGTTGCCTGAAGTAGTTTAAGTTGGCCATTTTAAAAGCTTAAGGATGAAGAAAGATGAAGAACAAAAGGCGATTTTGGAGAATTTAGGTTTAAGGAATAGTGTAATTGAGGAAGATAGTGAAAGAGGGGGAACCGTTGGGCATTTATGTGAAAAGGATTTGAGACAAAGTTAATGAAAGAGGATAAACTTTGAAATCCGGATATCGGTCCCACCTCTGAAAAGTAGTTTACTTTTGCCCAAAAAGTAGTTTTCTTGGAAGTCGAGACATCTTCCGAAGGTTATTTGCTTCGGAAGTTCTAAAGAAAAAGCTTCCGAAGGCAAATATGCTTCGGAAGAGATTTTAAAGGGTTTTGAGAATTTTGTTTCGGAAGAGAATTTACACTCAGAGGCCCACCCCTCCTGGCAAAGAAAGAAAGGCAGGTTCAGGCGATTGATCAAAAAAATATTTCCTTCCCTTTCTTTATGACAGAGCAATTGAATGCAGCAGTGCAGGGCCTCTAAGATTATGAATAAGCTATTCATTTTCCGTCCTATTGAAGAAATTTTTTATTCTAAGAAGAATAAATACTTCCGAAGGTAAATTGCTTTCGGAAGAAACTTGTTCTTTGAAAACATACAAAGTACTTAAGTTGATTTTAAGTTTCGGAAGATATTTCAGAAATTTCTTCCGAAGGTAAAACCACTGAAGCAATTATTTGTTTACTAAGACATAAACTTCTTCCGAAGGTAATTTTGAATCTTCCGAAGAGATCAAGATTTTCAAAAATCTAAGAAAAGTCTTTTGAAAAGATTTTCTTCCAAAGAAAACAAGGGCTTATGAAGGTGATATAATAGACAACTTAGGACACACAGGTTTTAGAAATAAATATGATTAAGTTTTAAGAAAAGCTATTCAAAGTTAATCATCCCAATAGCTGATACAAGATATTTAAATCTCTGCTCATCAAAAGCTTTGGTAAACAGATCAGCATATTGTTCATTTGTGTTAACTTCGGCTAGTTTGATTAATCCCTTTTCAAAGTTATCTCTAATCAAATGATACCTGATATTTATGCTTTGTCCTTGAGTGTTGCACAGGATTCTCTGTGATGGAGATAACACTATTGTTGTCTATGTGGATGGAAGTCTCTTTAAAGTTAAATCCATAGTCCAGCATCTGATTTTGAATCCAAAGCACTTGAGCACAGCAACTTGCAGCAATGTATTCAGCCTCAGCAGTTGATGCAGACACACAGGATTGTTTCTTGCATTGCCAAGAGACTACTCTTCCACCAAGAAATTGACATCCCCCTGATGTAGACTTTGCAGTCATGTGCAACCACCATAGTCACTATCTGTATAAGCATACAGATTAAAGTCAGAATTCTTTGGATACCAAAGGCCAAGTGATGGAGCACCTATGAGATATCTTAAAATTCTTTTGACAGTGACCAGGTGTGACATCTTGGGGTTGGCTTGATATCTTGCACAAATGCATGTAGCAAACATGATATCTGGCCTGCTAGCTATGAGGTACATAAGAGACCCAATCATTGCCCTATAGAGATGTTCATCAACACACTCCCCCTCAAGATCAGGTCCAAGGGAGTGATTTTGGCTATGGGTGTCTTAGCAACCTTACAATCAGTCATGTTAAACCTTTTAAGTATGTCCTGTATATACTTTGACTGACTTATGTAGATGCCATTGTCAACTTGTTTCACTTGAATTCCTAGAAAGAAATTAAGTTCCCCCATGACACTCATTTCAAACCTGTCTTTCATCAGCTTCTCAAAGTCTTTGCAGAGCTTTGGATTAGTTGACCGAAAGATAATGTCATCCACATATACTTGAACCAGCATTATGTCATTTCCTGTTCCTTTGATGAAGAGAGTTCCATCTATAGTACCTCTTTTGTAGCCATGTTGACAGAGATACTTAGATATAGTCTCATACCACTTTCTTGGTGCTTGGTGCAGCCCATAAAGAGCTTTATCAAGCCTGGAAACATAATCAGGATGATCAGGATCTGCAAACCCCAGGTGGTTGTCTGACATACACCTCTTCATCAATCACCCCATAAAGAAAGCACACTTGACATCAAGTTGGTAGACCTTGAAATTATTGGATGCAGCAAAAGGTAGGAATATTCTAACAGCTTCAAGTCTTGCCACAGGAGCAAAAACATCTGTGTAGTCAATTCCTTCTTCTTGAGTATATCCTTGAACAACTAGTCTTGCCTTGTTTTTGATGACAAGTCCTCAATCATCCTTCTTGTTCCTAAAAACCCATTTGGTTCCTATGGAAGTCTTCCCTTGAGGAAGAGAATATAGGTACCTAACCTTTTGCCTTTTGAATTGGAGCAGCTCCTCTTGCATAGCTTCAACCCAACTTCCATCCTTTAGAGCCTCATTAATTTTCTTTGGCTCTATCTGGGACAAGAAACAAGAGTGAAGACAAATATTTGCTTCATGGGTTTGTCCTCTTGTTCTCACCCCTGAATCAACATCTCCAATGATGTTTGTGGTAGGATGAGACTTGTGGATCATTAGGTAAGGGATTACAGCAAGTCGCTTAGACAGATCTAGATTTGAAAATATTTGATCTGGCAAAGAAGATTCATCCTCCATATCAGCACACTTATCAAGATTGACTTGATCTAATGAGTGTGTGACATCATTGATACTGTCTTCAATGTAGTGGTTATCAGCATCAAGAAATCCTTGATCAGTTTCAGCACCACCATTTTCTACAACATTTGAAGCTCCTTCTTCTGAGTTTCATGCCTCTAAACTGGAATTTGAAGGCACCCCAGAAGCATGAGCAGGATTTGTCATTGATGTGCTGGTAGAAGCTTCATTTGCAGGAATAGTTACCACTGGAGTTGAAGATGTGTAACTTGAAGGTCTTCTGAGCTCAAATCTTGGGTCAGGATCACCTGTTGGTAATATATCTGTAGTTCCTGAAACATTCTCACAAGATTTGTTAAAACAGTTGGTAACTAAATCAAGATAAAATAGCCAATCCGAGGCAGAACCTTTCACTCTAGGAGTGTGCTCATTGAAAGTCACATTGGCTGACTCCTCAACTACTCTAGTTCTGAGATTGTATACTCTATAAGCTTTAGCTTGAAAAGAGTATCCAATAAAGTGTCCATCATTTGATTTCTCAGCAAACTTGACAATTTGATCCTTGGTATTCAAGATGGTGCAAGGACATCCAAATGACTTGAGAAAACCAATGAAAGGTTTTCTCTTGTGCCAAAGTTCATAAGGAGTCTTACCATGTGTCTTAACCACTAAAACTCTGTTTTGCACATAGCAAGCAGTGTTCACTGCCTCTGCCCAGAAGGTGATGGGTAGTTTAGAGTCGGACAACATAGTTCTTGCAACTTCAATTAGTGTCCAATTTCTCCTCTCTGCAACACCATTTTGCTGAGGAGTCCTGGGAGCACGATATTGTCTTGTAATACCTTTTTCATCACAAAATGTATCAAGTATTTGATTCTTGAATTCAGTTCCTTGATCACATCTTATGGTTTTGACCTTGTGATCACATTTATTCTCAATCTTTAAGATGAAATTTTTTAGAATCTTAGGAGTCTCGTCCTTAGTTCTAAGAAAGAAGACCCAAGTGAATCTTGTAAAATCATCTGTGATCACCAAACAATAAGAGGTCCTTCCTAGACTCATTACACTGGTGGGGCCAAAGAGATCCATATGTAATAAGTATAGGGGATTAATGATGGAGTTTCTTTCCTTTGGCTTGTGAGATACCTTGTGTTGCTTCCCTTTTAGGCATGCAACACAGTGGTCATCACTTGTAAACTCTTTCTTTGGTATTCCAGTTACCAAATCATTCTTAATTAATTTATTCATGTTTTTAAACTTTACATGACACATTTTTTTTTTTGTCATAGGAAAGATTCATCATTATTTGCTTTAGATAGAAAGCATGAAACTTCTCCTGAGGGAGATGTTTCTTGCAAGTCCATCTTGTACATGTTCCCTTTCTGGGGGCTCTGAGCAAGATGTGCTCATGAGGAATGACAACCCCGGGCTTGAGAACAATGCACTCATGCTCAGTAAAGAGCATGTTATGACTCTGATCACAAAATTGGAATACACTCAGAAGATTGTACCCAAGCTCCTTGACAAAGTTTACCTTCTTAATGCTTAGCTTACCATTTGTGACCTTGTACCCACCTTTGGAAGCTTAGACTTGACCTTCAATACTTTGGAAGTTTTGATGACTTCAGAAGTTTTGATGACTGGCCCTTTGGAAGATCTTGCTTTCACTGCAGCAGGCTTCAGTGCTTCGGAAGTATTCCTTTCTTCCGAGACCAAATTTTCTTCCGAAGGCAAGTTTCCACTTGTCTTCTTCTTAATTTTGGAGCTCCCGAAGAAAACAGATTTTCCTTCCGAAGCTTGCTTCTTCTTCTCCAAACTCTTAGAAATTTCTTTCTTTGTCATGTGGAGAGTACTCCTTGGATTGTAGACATAATCCTTAGCAAGATGAGAAGTACTCCCACACATAACACAGTCCATTTTCTTCCTTCTAGGAGTTCTTCTTTGTGAACAAGGCTGAACTTGATCACTTTCCTTCTCCATCTTCATCTTTGCAGATGCTGTGGCAATTCTTGTGGGGTTAGAACTACCTTTGGAGTTGGATGGTTCAGGTTGTACAACAACAATGCACAACTAATCAGCCTTCTTCTTGATGATGGGATGATTTGTTTGAGAAGATAACTAGAACTCTTGTTGATGGAGTTCAAGTTTGTGTCTTCAGCCTTTACCACTTCAAATCCTACAGAGATAAAGACTTGTTTCTGTGTAGAATTGAAGGTGGCCTTTGTCTCTTGAGCCTTTTTGGACTTTCTTTTGGCCTTCCTGATCAAGTTCTTTCTTTTTGACTTGGTCATCCCAACAGCTTTGCTCTCCTCAGAGGGATGGTGACCCTTCTTAGAATGCTCTTCTTTACTCTTCTCAGATCCATTCTCAACCATCTCCTCTTCATCCTCTTCAGTCACAGGATTTATGAGGGGAAGCTCATCTTCACAAGTTCCACACCCTGAAGATCTTACAGACAAGATTGTGTGTGGAGGAGCTATCTCACAAGATCCTAATCCCTGCTTATTTTGATAACAAAAATTTGCATGCAAGGATGAGGATATTATGTTCTTGAAGGTCTCTTCTTCAAGAACACATTTTTTTGCCTTGGCTTTGTTGATCACAAGCTCAGCCTGGCATTCAGTTAATTTTGTAATGAGATCTTTGATCTGAGTCTTGTAGTTTGTATGCTCATGTTTAAGAGTTGAAATGGTTTTTTCTAAGTCCTTTATCTTTAGTTATAATCATTTTCAGCTCTTTTCAAAACAACTTTTAAAAGGTCAGATCTCATTTCTAAATTATAGGACCTGTATCTATTAACTTTAGCAATGCATTCAGGAGTACAAAGAAGTTCCAATACCTTGGCTTCATCATGGTCTGCCATGAGTGCTTGGTTTGGAGATGCATCTTCTACTTGAAAGCTCCAGTCAAAGCCTCCTTCTTCAACAGCAACTGCAGCTTGCTGCTTTGGCTTCTTATTCTGGGGGGCTTTCTCAGTGTAGTTTGGTCTGGTTTGTGCTTGGCCACCATTTGTCCTTGGTGCCTTACACTCTCTTGCAAAGTGTCCATCTGGTTACAGTTGTAACACTTTACTTTGCTTTTGTCCAGCCCAAACTTTCCATTGGCTGCATTGCTTGGAAACTTTCTCCCTGTCCTCTTGTAGAACTTCTTGGCTCTATGAGTGAGAAGAGCCATCTGCTGGACTATCTTCATGTACTCCAGATCATCTAGATGGATACAGTCCAAATCTTCAAGAGTGAAGAGAAAGTTGCCTGAAGTTTCATCAGCAGAGACAAATGCATGAGAAGAACTTGTCTGTTGGAAAGGACTTCCTTGAGTGTAGCTTTCCCTTGGAGTCTCTGGGAAGGTGATGAAAAGGCCCTTTCGTGAGTTGTCAGGGAAGCATATAAGATGATGCTGTGGTTCAATGCTTTCCCTTTCAACCACATGGAGGGCTGAACTCAGTTGATTGCTGGAGTTACCAGATGAGTTTGCATGTTTCATCCATCTGGTAGCCACTAAGAATACCATACAACTTTGTTAGAGTAAGAGTCTTAAGGTTCTCAGTCCTCTTGAAAAAAACACAAAATGTGTCCATTGTCTAGGAAGAGAGGACATAAACTTCCTTACAATGTCCCTGTTCTCAAGAGTTACTCCAACATCCATTAGAGTATCCACAATCTCAACATACCTGAAGTATTGTTGAGTCATGGTTTCACCTGCCTTTGAAAAGGTGAAAGTTTTCAAACTGCTGCTTCAGGAGATCATCTTGTTCTCCTTTGCTTCAGTAGACCCCTCATACATCAACTTCAGTGCTTCCCATAGTTGCTTGGCAGTTTTGCACTTCTTGAAGCCTCTGTAGATAGAGTTTGGAAGAGCAAGAGAGTTGAAGGTGACTGGCTTTCATGATTCTGATCAATCTCTTCTATTTCTATCTGCTTCAGAGTAATCAAACCATAGCCCTTAGGAATCATACCACCACCAGTAGCAGAAGTGGTTCTTGGTATGTAAGGTCCTTCAACAACAGAGTCCCACATCCTGGAGTCTTGAGACTTGATGAAGCCTTCCATTCCTTGACACCAAGTATCAAAGTCTTTAGGAGTGATCAGTGGAGACTTTGTCATAGTTCCAGTTTCCATATCAGCTTTGGTTATAGCTGCCAATTGAGTTGTTAAGTATTTTGTGTGTGTGAGGGATCTTAAGATGGTGAGATCTTATTCAAGAGCTTGAAATGCTCTGATACCAAATGCAGGACCGGTGAAGTGTATGCACTTACAACCAACAACACAATGAGGAGAGTTGCTTAGAACACTTAACAGATCAAATAGGGAACTGGTTTAACTTGTTAATGAAAGATGCTAGGGATACAAGTAAATGGAGACAGAACAAGATTGCAAACAACACAAGTATTTGGTTTTCAAGAATGCTGTATTGTTTATAGTGCTTCTCAAGTTCTATTACAAGTTACAAAGCATCGATGGAAAGTTATTACAAGTACTTAAGATACTTTATACTACATCCTACAGCCGGCCATACTTTGAAGGCCAGCTGGATACAATTGACTAGACAACTACAAAATCAAATGTAGAGTCAAAAGGCAGATCTGCCTTTTGACTTGTGACTATGACATGCCATAGCTCACATCCTAATATATTACAAAAGGATAAAAGTACATAAAGTAGAAAGCATGGACTCAAGACCTCAATGTACAGTTACCAAAAGCATGGACCTTTCACCAACTCATGTTAGTTGGTGACTTTACAGAGTAGCAGTGGAAAGGTGGTCCAGGTTTATGGTAAAGTACATCAAATAAAGGCATATCTCTAAAAGTCTTCAGAAGAAATCTGTCTTCACTCTTTGGCTTCGAAAGACTTTGTCTTTGAAGCTTCGGAAGACTTCACTTTTGGCTTCGGAAGATGTTGGTCTTGGCTTCGGAAGATTTTACACTTAGAATATTTCTAGTCCATGGTGTAAAACTTCCGAAACATTTCTACTTCTGTTCTTTGGTGCATGCTTGCAGAGAGACATTGGATGTTTTGGCTGCATCAGACTTATAGGAATCCTTACATAAAGATGTATAGTTATCATTCAGAGGGGGTGCTACAGCATTATATCCCAACCCATACTTGTTCTTTGATTCAATATGAGAATTTAATAATTTCTCATATTGCTGAGTTGAAAGTTGAAACTTCTGAAGTTTCACTTCAGTTGATGCATGATCAGCCATGGATTTTGTTAAGGAAGTGGTCAGATGCTCAACTTGGGCTTTTAAACTATAATTTTCTAAAACAAGTTTATCTAAATCTTTCTGTAAGGAGTTAATTTTAATTTGATATAATTTATGTTCTCTTACATGAGATTCATTCAAAATTATTGTTTCTTTTACTTTATCAGCAAATTGTTGAGCATGGACTCTATATCTTTCAACTTCCTCAACACATACTAATGAACACAATGTATCTCTTACCTCTCTAGCCATTGGTGGAACTTTGTTCTCCATGTGTGCCATCAAAGCTTGATTCTCTTCCAAGACATCCTTCTCATACATGCTCCAGTCACAGGTTCCATCTTAAAGAATGATCAGCCCAGTTTCTTTAGAGTTACTTGGCCCTGTTGATGTATTTGTGGCTGGTGGGGATGAGTAGGTTAGCTGTTGTTGTGTGATAGATCTTTGAGATGTTGGTTGATGAGTGTGCTGCTGATGAGACTGATGTGGCTGATGTTCTCTCATGTCAGAAGACTGTTGATTACATTCTCTTGAGAAGTGCCCATAGAGATTGCATTTGAAGCATCTTACTTTTGACTTATCAACACCAATCTTTGATGTTTTACTTGCTGCAGCCAAATTTTTGTTTCTTCTCAGATATTGCTTGGCTCTATAAGCAATCATAGCCATTTGCCATTAAAGATCCATCTCTTCTACCACATCCGGATGTAGTTCTTCCAATCTTGTTGACAGATGTTGGCAGGTGTTAAAGTGCTTCCCAGGTAAGCTTGAAAGCTTGAACTGAAAGCTGCAAAGGCTGTTTTTTGTTCTTCAGAGTCCAAAATGACAGTGATGGGCTCTACTTGATTGTTGTTAGATGAAGACTTTGCTGTTGATGAAGATGTGTCTTTTCTTTAGTCAGATCTTCTCTTTTCTTTTCCTGATTTACTTTGAGAAGATTTCTTAGAAGGCTTTGAAGCATAAAAACTCACTTCTTCTTCATCTTCACTCAAAGTACAAGAGTTGTCACTATCATTGTTAGAAATAAAAGCACTTCCAGCACTTTTAGTTTCTATGAAATGATAAGGTGTGACTTGTGTTCTCACATTCTTGTTTCTTGACTTTTCATCTATTTCAAGAGCTTCAACTTTAGCTACCAATGTATTTAAGCCAGTTGCTTTGAGATCAATGGTGTTCTTGAACATGGACACAGTTTGCTTCCAACTTTCAGGCAAAGTATGGAGCATCTTTTTGTTTAATTCCTCATTTGTATACTTTAACTCCATAATATTCATCTCAGTTACCAATTGCATGAACCTATAGAGTTGCTGAGGAATTGATTCACCCTCAATATGATGAAATATTTCATATTGTGAGCGAAGAGTATTCTTCTTAATGGTTCTGATTTCATCACTCCCTTCACAGAGTGTATGAAGTATCTTCCACAAGGAATTTGTTGTTTTATAATTCTCACACCTGATTAATATTTCTTCAGGTAAAGCCATACTAAGCAGACTGTATGCTCTAATATCAACTTTAACCTTTTTAACATCATCAGGTGAAAGATCTTTGTACTTATGGGTTGATTATTGTCATTATAATCCGCCCCAAGAGCAGGTGGAATATAAGGACCCTCAGTTATTGAAACCCACAAGTCAGAATCAATAATTCACATGATTCCTGAACTTGATCTTCCAGGATTTATAATCTGCTTTCGTTTCCAACTTTGAAGGTTGGTATGATGATCCACCGACAAAGTTACTAATTTTAGTTAAAGTATTAGAGTTCAACTAAAACAGAATTTTTTTTGAGTAATGAACTAATTAATGATAAAACTTAATTAATGAATAATTAAGTGATTAAGATCACAAATCAGTCAATCCTTTTAATGATAATTAATATCAAATCAAGGAATTTGTTAATATATTTGTTCAATTGATTTGAAAAATTGATGAATATCAATCAATAACACAGACCTATGATTCAATTAATGTGAATATAGATCTAAGTTAACCGAGCAATGAAACAGTACTCGCTGAAAGATAAATCACTGTTTTATTGTTTCAAAAACTGATTCACACAAAACAATTTTGCTTAAGAACAATAGATCTAATCAGAAAACTGATAAATCTAATGAAATAAACAATATTAAACAATTCTAATATCGACAGATCAATCGATCTAAATCAATGAGCACTAGGCTCTGATACCACCTGAGAATCCTAGGATCGCAATCAGGAATTATCAATGTTAGATTGGAATCGAGTTAATGATTTGCGGAATGATCATTAATCGTTGTTTAATTGATTAATTATTAAAAATCAAACCCCATGAATATTAACGACAAACAACTCAATGATATCAACACAATAAATAAACAAACAAGATTTGATTCAAAAGTATTTCATTAAAACTTGTTAATGATTACAGATGAAAGAAACAATAAATGCTATAAACAATAATTGCTTCAAATGTGTTGAGGTTTATGATGTATTGATGTGACGGCTACTAGGGTTTTGTGTTTGATTGTGTGAATTGATGTGATGGTGGTTATTGCTTGGGTCCCCGTTTATTGCACGTATTGCTCCTTTTTTGATGTGAAACCTAGGACTCATATTTATAGGCACACATGTTTCAGTTAAGGAAACAACAAATCTCTTGGAATCTGTGTTTGACTTGTTGACTTGTTGACTTGTAACACTCGTATTATTTAAATACAAGTGTTTGGACTTCACAGCTGGATTGTCTTCCGCATGTGATTGCACATCCGCAGAGGTTTACTCTTCCACTGGAGTCTTCACTTGAACTCTTTACTTGAATCCTTGAACTCCAGAGATGGTTGTACATCCGTAGAAGATCTTCGGATGTTTGTTTTTGTAAGAAACATATCTATGGAAGAACAAAAGTGTTCATCCAATGATGTTTCTTACACTTAGTCAATTTCAGAAATTGACCAAGCATAATGGTTTACCTGCCATCATACATATAAATCAACACACATATGGGTTAACCTATATACATAAAGCATACATCAATAATAAATTACAAATATTTATTACAAGTTTTGATTAAAGTTCTAAGCCTATACAAAAGGATCTAGATCTATTGTTCCTAGATCTAACACCACGCTATCAGGGTCTGTGTAAGGCCCCGTTCCCGGGAAACCTCACAATTGGTTAATCATAGCATAGAATCATTTTAATAACAAAACAATGCAGCGTAATAAAATAAACATTTACTTAAAAATTGCATTTGATATTGTGATCATACATTTGTCCTTTAGTTGTAAATAAGACATAGTACTTTTTCTTTAAATTACAATAAAAGATTTCATAAACAGGAATTCCATCCATTGCCATCCAAGTAGCCTCCAACCGGTGCCATCCTCAGCATCAGCATTTACTTGCCAACTATTATGCATAAAAGTCAGCTTCGCTGAGCGAGTCCTAGCTTTTAAATAATATAAGAAAATATAAACTTTATCCTTCATATAATGATCAAGCATACATCATAATATATAACATTTGCGTCTTAATAAGCATGTTCATTATCTTTCATTCTTTCATATATTTCCTTTTCATCATAAACGAGATTTGCACAAAACAAGAGCTTCATGTTGATCGACAACGAATGTCGATCCCTGTCGGTACACATCATCATGGTAGCTAACCCCCGACAGTTGATCCACACTGCAAGGCACATAACCTGCTCATGAATACGGATCAATCATCATACATCAGACTCACGTAAGTGAAGTCGATCATAGTGCTTGCAAGACTTTTCATCGTCAAATGGGCCAGGGGGTAACGTTCACTAAGTTTCACTTTTCTTTAATATCATCTTCCACTTTAATATATAATACTTTACAAATAAACAACACAACATATCAAGTACATGTCATCATAAAAACATCACCGACCCACCGCGGGACAGCGAGGGTTCGGGGGCGACAGCCCCTGACAGCGGGGTCCTAGGGGCAGCAGCCCCTAGTGGGGTCCAAGGGGCAACGTCCCTTCCTTATAGAAAAACCTGATCTTCCTGTTAAAACCTCATAAAATCTTGGTCATTTAAAAACGTATATTTAGTATGCATAATAACCCCAAAACATGGAAAAGCTTACAAATAAGGGGATCTGGAACTCACCTGGATACCGTGACCAACTTCTAAACTAAGCTTTCTAGGCTAGGATCACACTACAGAGCCTGCAGATAAGTTAACACTTAAAGGGGTTAATTTCTGCCTAAATCCGCTGCTAATTTCGCTGCCAGAAAAGCAGTTTCGCTGGCAGTTTCGCTGACAATTTCGCTGCCACTTTCGCTGCTAGTTTCGCTGACAGTTTCGCTACCAGTTTCGCTGACAGTTTCACTGGCAGTTTCGCATGGCAGTTTCGCCCAACTTTCGTTGGAATTCCATGGCTGCGAAATTACCTGCGAAACAATAGTTTCGTAGAAAACCCACAGTTTCGCAGCTTGAATATGCAATTTCGCTGGATGCACAGACAGTTTCGCAGATCGCATAAAAATAACGAACCAACCCGTTTTTAACCCAAAATCGCAACTTTTTACGTCCAATCTCTTAGTTGATCAACCATGAGGCTATATCTAAGCTTTATACATGTTTTCATACGTAAAAATGTGACCTTTATGCGATTCGTTGCAACTTTTCAAAACCAAAAACCCTAGAATCCGGGTTTGATCTACAGAAGGGTTTAGAGGCTGATTCTTACCTGGATTTGTTGCTCCTTTCTTATGGTTTGATGCTCAATCGTTCAGATCTTCAATCCCTTATGTTGGAGCATATATAGTCATATATAGTGTGTCCGTCGCTTGTCGAATAGTCTAGGCTTAATGTAATACACCTGATATGTTGTAAACACATGAAACTGGGTCATTCGCAGGAGCACATGCGAATGAGAATCAGTCGTGCGACTGAGAGTTGCGATTGGGACATTCGTAAGACTGAACCATAAGTATGGTCCAGTCGTACGATTGAACCATACGCATGGTTCAGTCGTACGATTGAACCATACGCATGGTAACCAGACCGCAGGTCTATCCTCAAAAACCAGTTGAATTTGCAAAGACTCCTTCCTCTTTTAAGTTAAGTGAGGAACTCGGCTTCCATTATTTTTGAGGGACCCAACCAAGGGGGCTGTGCCTCCCTAAGCTGTCTTGATCCCTTAAGGGCTTCGCTCACACTGCCATGCGCTTTTGAATCAATTTTGAGGGCGATATAGGATCAAAAATTGACTTTCATTTCACTTAACTCATCAAAGCAAGGACATTCTTTCTCATTCACTCGGTTGGCTAAGAAGCGATCGGACTCTTAGATCAGAACTCAAGTCAAGACAGTTAACCACCATCCATTCCGATTGCTGCTCACGTGCGCGGGCATCTACTGATTCACTTGATGACTGATGCTCGGCCGTATCTTGCAACTGGTCCCTCAGTTCTACCATCTCTGAAGGAGCTAATCGATACGACGCTTTAGCGACGGCTTGTGCTCCCGGTAGCAAATCAATCTGGAATTCGATCTCGCGGTGAGGCGGCACACCAGTCAGGTCTTCAGGAAAGACGTCAGGAAACTCGCGCACTACCGACACGTCTGATAATTATGGCTTTGGTGCATCCACATCTTTTACATAGGCCAAGTAAGCGGTACACCCACGTCTCAAGTACTTTTTAGCTGTGATCATCGACACGACCTTCGGTACACAGCACACCTTATCCCCACGAATCGTAACAGAACTACCGTCGGGCGCTGTTAGACGAATTATCTTCTTACTACATAGTATATTGGCTTCATATCTAGCTAACCAATCCATGCCTAACACCACATCAAAACCTCCTAAGGCCATAACATGCTACCTAGCAGGGAACTTATAATCTTCTAACTTAATCAGGCAATCCTCAACCACCTCAGTTACCTTAGTGGACTTACCAATGGCTGTTTCTACATAGAAAGGCTCGTCTAACTTCCTACCCTTATCATGCAACAAACGACAAAAGGCAGCAGACACAAAACTCCTACTAGCACCAAAATCAAAGAGCACAAAAGCATATTTATGTCCACCAGAAACACACCTGAAACTACTTCTGGATCTGCCCTGGCCTCCTCACGAGTTATGTTGAATGCCCTCGCCTTCGCCTTCGAACCGTCACCCTTTCCCTTATCTCCAGCTCTAACCGTTCCTGATCCTCCTGATTTTCCTTTCTTGCAGTCCCTTTCCACATGTCCCATCTCGCCACACTGGTAACACTATACTGCCTTGCATCCCTGGCATAGTGGCCCTCGCCCCACATTTAAAACATTTTCCAGTCCCAACTCTACACTCCCCTGAATGACCTTTTCCATATTTTCTACAAGCACCTCCTTCACCTGTATTTCCTTGTCTCCCTAACTGATCATCAACTCTCATCCTCTTATCTCCACTCCTGAAGTTGTCACCTCCGAACCTCTTCCCATTTCCATTCTTGTTCCCACTCCATTTCTCCACCTTCTTCTGTACAGGCATTTGATCTCTCTCATCGTACAACCTCCCAGCTAAATCCACCATAGACCTAAACGTGCCTGGTCTAGCCGCGATCATATGCCTCCTGATATCCATGGGCAAACCCTACATATATCTCTTGATCATCTTGGATGCAGGTGTCACCATGTCTAACACAAGTCTTGCAAGTTCATTGAACTTGGAGGTATACTCTTGATGAGTCATGTTCCCAGCCTCCAAGTACAAGAACTCCTTCTCAATCTTGTCTAATTCCCAATGGGGACAATACTCCTCCAGCACCAACTCCTTCAACTCAGACCACTTCATTCTGGCTATCGATCGCTTTCCTTCAGCCTAGACAACATTATCCCACCAGTACAACGCTGAGTCGACGAAAGAATGAGTGGCAAACTTAACTTTATGATCTTCCCGGCACTCACTAATTTCCAGTACCGCTTCCATCTCTCTGACCCAAAGATGAGCGGCAGTAGCATTGCTGTTACCGTCAAAGGTCGGGGGCTTGTACTTTTGAAATGCCCCATAGTTGCACCCCCTAGTAGTCTCTCTCTCGGACTCCTCATCACTGTCGTCATCATGGACTACCACCTTAGGGTTTGATGGCTCCTCTTCAGATTCCTCCGTCCTCCCGGTGGACTTTCCAAAATTCTTCTCATTTTCCTTCCCTTTCTTATCAGCTTTCTCTCCATCCTTGACTGCTTTGATCACCTCCGTCACCACCGAGGGTAAGACATTTTGCATGACATTGTAGACTTCGTCAGCGATAGCCTCCTTCACAGTGGATTTGAGGGTGGCTGATCCCTCCCCCTCCGGGTGACTATGGAGGTCTGACTCCTCGTGAACAGTCTCGGGAGCCTTAGCTTTGCTCCGGGTGACACGTGGCTCAGTAGTACGCCCGCCAGGAGCACCTCCTCGGGTTGCCCTCCCTGATTTTTTACCAGCCATAACTAATTCCTATAAGATTCAAACACCAAAATGGTTATTCAAGATAATTACTCAGATCATTATAAGTACGGTAAGTCCTTAATTACAGTGGCCAAGTGTGATTAACCACTTATCTTACCCTCCTGTCCCAAGCAATCATTATCCTAACACATATCAATATTCAAATCTGCAAGCACATAAAACAAATAGCACACGCACATAATTCCGGTTTTACTTGAAACTTTTACCTGATGGTACGTAGCTACTTGGATTGGCATCCTTCATCCGGTCCCATTTTCAGTTTAGGTTTTGAAAACAGTTCACCCAATTCTCTTAAACTTTGGCTCTGATACCAACTTGTAAGGCCCCGTTCCCGGGAAACCACACAGTTGGTTAATCATAGCATAAAATCATTTTAATAACAAAACAATGCTGTGGAATAAAATAATCATTTACTTAAAACTTGCATTTGATATTGTGATCATACATTTGTCCTTTAATGGTAATTAAAACATAGTACTTTTTCTTTATATTAAAATAAAAGATTTCATAAACAGGAATGCCATCCATTGCCATCCAAGTAGCCTCCAACCGGTGCCATCCTCAGCATCAGCATTTACCTACCAACTATTATGCATAAAAGTCAGCTTTCCTGAGCGAGTCCTAGCTTTTAAATAATATAAGAAAATATAAACTTTATCCTTCATATAATGATCAAGCATACATCATAATACATAACATTTGCGTCTTAATAAGCATGTTCATTATCTTTCATTCTTTCATTATCTTTCGTTTTCATCATAAACGAGATTTGCACAAAGCAAGAGCTCCATGTTGATCGACAACGAATGTCGATCCCTGTCGATAGACATCATCATGGTAGCTAACCCCCGATAGTTGATCCACACTGCAAGGCTCATAGCCCGCTCATGAATACGGATCAATCATCATACATCAGACTCACGTAAGTGAAGTCGATCATAGTGCTTGCAAGACTTTTCATCGTCAAAGGGGCCCGGGGGTAACGTTAATCAAGTTCCAATTTTTGTTAATATCATCTTCCACTTTAATATATAATACTTTACAGATAAACAGCACATCATATCAAGTACATGTCATCATAAAAACATCATTGACCCACCGCAGGACAGCGGGGGTTCGGGGGCGATAAGTTAACACTTAAAGGGGTTAATATCAAGTACATGCATAATAACCCCAAAACATGGAAAAACTTACAAATAAGGGGATCTAGAACTCACCTGGATACCGTGACCAACTTCTAAACTAAGCTTTCTAGGCTAGGATCACACTACACAGCGTGCAGATAAGTTAACACTTAAAGGGGTTAATTTCTGCTTAAATTTGCTGCTAATTTCGCTGCCAGAAAAGCACTTTTGCTGGCAGTTTTGCTGACAGTTTCGCCGCCAGTTTCGCTGCCAGTTTCGCTGCTAGTTTCGCTGCTAGTTTCGCTGACACTTTCGCTGCTAGTTTCGCTGATAGTTTCACTGGCAGGTTTGCATGGTAGTTTCGCCCAACTTTCGTTGGAATTCCATGGCTGCGAAATTACCCGCGAAATTATAGTTTAGCAGAAAACCCACAGTTTCGCAACTTGAATATGCAATTTCGCTGGATGCACAGACAGTTTCGCAGATCGCATAAAAATTACGAACCAGCCCATTTTTAACCCAAAATCGCAACTTTTTACATCCAATCTCTTAGTTGATCAACCATGAGGCTGTATCTAAGCTGTAGACATGTTTTCATATGTAAAAATGTGACCTTTATGCGATTCTTTGCAACTTTTCAAAACCCAAAACCCTAGAATCTGGGTTTGATCTTTAGAAGGGTTTAGAGGCCGATTCTTACCTGGACTTGTTTCTCCTTTTCTTATGGTTTGATGCTTAATCGTTCAGATCTTCAATCCCTTATGTTGGAGCATATATAGTCATATATAGTGTGTTCGTCGCTTGTCGAATAGTCTAGGCTTAATGTAATACACCTGATATGTTGTAAACACATGAAACTGGATCATTCGCAGGAGCATATGCGAATGAGACTCAGTCGTGCGACTGAGCCTTGCTAATGGGCCAGTCGTGCGACTGAGCCTTGCTAATTGGGACATTCGTAAAACTGAACCATAAGTATGGTCCAGTCGTACGATTGAACCATACGCATGGTCCAGTCGTACGATTGAACCATATCTTGAGTTTTCTTTAATCCCTTAACCTTTGAATCTACAAATCTTGAGTTTTCTTCACTTTCTCTCTCTACTTTCTCTCTCTACAAATTTGGGTGGCTAGGGTTCAAATGAGGAAGATAGTGGCTGATTAGGTGGGTTAGAGGGCTGATTATGGGCCCTAAATCACTTAGGCTCTTGCCCATAAGCCTAATTTAGCCCATAACCCACTTTCTTCCTTTATTAAATACCCAATAATCAAGCCCATTATCCTTGATAACTCGTTTTGACTTTTCGGGGTGTTACAGGCTGCTACCCCCGAACCCCCACAGTCCCGCGGAGGTTTGGTTACACTGTTTGTATTATTTATTTTGAAGAACGTGAATATATGGACTATGAGTTGATTCTTAGCATGTATAAGTATATGCTTAACTAAAGATGAAAATGAAACCTAAAGAAATTTTATTGAGCTCATAATAATGTACCATTGCTAAAGTAAAGTCTTGCAAGCAAAGGATAAAGGAGAGTTGCATTTGTTATGCTCTCATGGATAAAGTAAATTCTTGTGTTCATCACAAGCATGGCTAAAGTAAAGTCTTGTGTTCATCACAAGCGGGGGTCTGGCCCTTGGCCAGATCCTGAGACATAGTAACTGTGAATTGACGGATAAAGAAGAGTAATAGATAATAAACAAGCGAAAGTCTTAATGATAAAGTATTGATAAAGTGACAGTCTGTGTATAGTAAATGTTTGTTCTTGTGATTACTACTTTGGAATGATAAACTTAACATATCTCACTAAAAGATTATCTGATTAAGTAAACCTAAAACTCACTCAGCGAAGCTGACTTTTGTATGCATATTAGTTTGACAGGTGAGTTATTGGGCTTAGAAGGATGGGGGCATGGATCTGAAGCTTTTTGGCAACTGAAGACTACCATCCCAAATTTTAGAAGATTGTTAAACACTCTTCTAAGACTTGTTTGAAGTATTTAAGATAATGTTAATGTTTTCTGAATTATGTCATAATGAGTTTGAATTAAAGTAATTCTTGTTGTAATGTTTACTTGAATAAATGCTTTAAATCTTTGATATGCTGTGAATGACTAACTGTGAGGCTTCCTGAAACCAGTGTCTTACAGAGATGAACCTTAGATGATCACCACCACTTAGAACTCTTGTATATGATCATGAAACAAGGAGAACAAAAGCATGTGCAGGATCGGTTTATGTCACTTAACACTTAGTTTTCTCTCTAACTCACTTGAATCACATTCAGTTTAGATGATGCAGAATCCCTTCTAAGAGTTGATAATAATATACTAAGTAACGAAGAACACAAAGAAATATTTTCAAGGTACTTGTATAGATTACTTCTCAACTCAAAGTATTACAAGACTCTTACAAGCATATGACATGAGTTACAATGAGAAAGTATATATACTAGATCCTACAGTCAGAAATACTTTGATACCAGCTGAAAACCTATGACTAAAGCAAATACTACAATGCTAAAGTTAATGTATCTTAGATAAAGTATTATCTAAGATAAGGTAGTCATGACATGTCAATGACTTACCTTTTGTCACCAACTAAAGTTGGTAATTGTACTAACTGATAAAAGGTGAACAATGGAATAAAGTATGGTCAATTACATGGGTGTAGGAAAACACCATGCAGTATCTCAAAGACTTGCATTGGAGTGTCGGAAGGGCCATACTTATGTCCACTGGTTCATAGTAGTGTCTTCCGAATGTTAATTGGCTTCGGAAGAACTTGTTCTTCCGAAGCCACTTATACTTCGGAAGAGGCTACTTCTTTCGAGGCTTGAGGACTTCTTCAGATCCTTATACTTCGAAAGTTGTTATCTTGATTTCTTCTAAGTCTTGAACTTCGGAAGTGAGAAGACTTTGTCTTCGGAAGCTGGAGTCTTCCTTCGAAAGATCCTTCAAACATGATCTTTGGAAGTTCTGTCTTTGCCTTCGGAAGAACTCTATTTGCCTTCGAAAATTATGTACTTAGCTTCGGAAGACCTTTACTAGTTGTACCAAAAATGTCTAAGTGTTTTGGTTTTGGTTGCACCAGCCTTTCTAGATCCAACAAACTCCTCCTAGGATGATGCTACCAAAACCTCACTTATTCCTACTTCTCAAAACCTTCAGCACCAGAGGCAAAAGATGTTTACCTGTTTCTTTGTTCTTTCCTGAAGTGGTGCTGAGAAGTTTGTACAAGTCATTTGTGGATAGGAGATCCAGTCTATCACTCTGAATGACATGCACCCTTTGTTGTGCCCCCCTGAAGAGAGTTAGTTAACGGGAGTTGTAGTCATACTCCCATCTAACTATGGATTCAAGTTCAAGACCTTCAACCATGTGAAGAAAGGCTTTGCCTTTTGTTGCTGATCCTTTCCTTTCCTTCTTATCTCTCAGTTTCAACTCCTTTTCAATCTTGGTCCTAGCAGTTTGCTCGGCCAGATGAAGACTACTTAGATGATTTCTGATGTGAGAAGCTATCTCAGAGTTAGAGGGGTTGGAGAGTGGCTTCTCTGCTAACTCGGAAATATCGAATCTGCTTAAGTGTAGCAGAGATGAGGCATTGAGCCTGTTTCTCCATTCTCTCTCTCAACAAAAAAGTTGTGAGAAGAGTCTTCAAACCTCCACTGGATGATCTTCTTTCTTGGAATAAGGGGCTGACTTAGCACTTTATCCCCTTTCTTTGTATCCAGCCGAGTCACCAGCCTTCTTCTTAGCTTCTTCTCTTCTTCATTTAGTGAATCCGAGTTGAGACCAAAGAGTGTAGCGGCTTGGTCTAGTGTTCCTCTAGGCAAATCAAGGAATTGATCTCTAGTGAGGGAACATGAGGAGCCATCAACATAAGTTAGCTTGACTGACCCCTCCTCATAAGGGACGTCCCTCAAGGTTGTACATATAATGAGCTTCATCTTGATCTCCTTAAACTCCTCTAAGGAGACATGTTTGGAAGGCTGAGGGGATGGTTTGAGTGGTTGTTGGGCAGGTTGTGGTGTTTGGGTTCTAGGAAGTGTTTTGGGTTTGAGTATGGGTAGTTTAGGTGGTTGTGGTGAGGAGGCAGGTATGGATGATAGTGTAGGTTCAGGGGTGTAAGGCTCAGAGGTTGGTTCAGTTTTAATGGGAAATGGGAAAGGGATTGGTTCAGGTTGAGGTTGGGGTTGAAGTTGTGGTTGAGGTGTTGGTTTGAAGGTCATCTCATGTCCCCTTATGTACATCTCTTTCCTTTTCCCTGAGCTAATGTCAGCCTTGATGTCACTGACATATCGTTGCAGGGTCTTCTCAGACATTCGACCCACCTGCCTGCCAGAGAAGCCATGAGCCCGGAGATATCCTTCATCCAGGCTTTATCACCTATCTTCCTGACAGCAGCGAGTCCTGCTTCTTCCTCCTTCTTCTTCTTCTCCCTCAATTTCTCCTTTGCAGCTTTCTTTCTCTCTTTCTCCATTTGATCTTGCTCTTTATTGAAAAGCCACAAGATCGTGTCATTGTTGTGAGGAGTCAATTCCTCTAGAGAGAAACCCCTGGAGCTTAGGAAAGTTATCCTTTCACTCCTTAGCTGCTGATCATCCTCTCTTTACTTCCTCTCCCTCTCTTCCTCCAAGGCCAACCTTGCTGCTTCTTTTTGCTGAATCTGTAGCAAAGTTGCCTTTTCTAACTCAATTAGCTCCTCTATTGGTAGCAAGAGCACATCTTCATTAAGAGTTCCAAGCTTGACGAGCCTGTCAATGATCTCCACTCTTTTCTTGTTGTTGATAGCCTCCTGGTTGGCTGCAGCTGCTTTGCTACTTGCAGCTAGCAACTTCCCAGTTGGGAGTCTACCTTTCCTTTTAAGCTTCTCCAACCTTTCTTCCTCCATTACTTCTTCCGCGGTCATCTTCCTCTTCCCTTTGGTGTCTTTGGAAGTGCTAGACTTTGATGGTTCTTGAGTAGAGGTTTCAGGTTGAGTGGTGGTGATGGGAACAAGAGATAGTGATGATGTTTGAGCAAGGGGTTGGGTGAGAAAATCCTCCCTATTGACCTTAGATGCTAGTTCTAGAATTGCATCTGTGACAACTAGATCATCGGATAGAGAAAATAGCCCTTCCACAGCTTCAATCTCAGCTTCGGAAGTTTGAATGAGTTCTTCTGAGATTTTGACTTCAGCTTCGGAAGTCTGTAGGAATGCACTTTCTGTCCCAACTATTTCAGTTGCTGGGCCATCAGTCATTGTTTCCCCTTCAAAATCAATCTCAGGTTCAACTTGGACCTTAGGTTGACCAACTTCTTGGACAGTGGTAGAAGGTGTGTTCAACCTCTAAAGCTCTTTAGCTCTAAAGTATACCACAGAAACATTAGCGCTTGGCTATTCAATGGAAGATCCCATCAAGAACTTGGAAAAGAACCTGTTAAGATCTTGGAGCATCCTTTGGTCCATTTGAATGGCAATTGGAGGAGGCTTAGGAAAAACTGAAGCTTGTTGAATAGGGTATCTTGAAGTTAAAGTAGAAAGAGCTTGACTCTATGGTTCCTCATGCATTTGTCCCTGAACACTCTCCCCCTTTTCGGTATCATCCTGAGAGCTTGATAAACTAGAGGAAGAGGTCAATGAGACCTGAATAGGTACATGCCTAACAGATCTCTCAATCTTTTTATCAGCTAGTTTGGCCTTGAGAATTCTAATCTCAAGTTACTGAGTGGCAGACCTATCCTCTAAAGTCTTAACCTTAGATTCAAGGTTTGAGACTTAGAAAGTAGGTCTTGAATGGTGAGTTGCAGACTTCCCTCATCTGTTTTGAAGAAACATGGGGAGATGAGGTAACATACCTATTATGTTCATCCTCACCACCAAATGTGGTTTCTTGGCACCCTGGTTTCCCTTGCCTAATGATGTCTCTTTCAGAGTCATCAAATGGCATGGTTGCCATAGATTCAGTCTTAGTAATGTTACAACTGTCTTGAAGGTCCAATGAGTCTCCTTCAGTAATGGCAGCTGAATCTACATGAGTCCCCTCCACATCAGTGGGACTCACCTCAGTTGGGGCTTGCTAATAGGGGCTAGAGATAAGAGATCTCTCTAGGCTCTATTGATCCTTGAGAGGGTGTTGTGGATCAACTTCATTGCCCTGAAGAGACATAATCTCCTTATCAGTTCCTATCAATAGGTCAGTGAAGGATATAGAGGTTAATCCTAATGACCCGGGACCTTGTTCAATGTCTATTGGTATTGAGCCTATGGTGGGGTTGTCCCTTTTTTGGCTGCTTAGGGGAGAATAGAGACTCACCCTGAGGGTTTAAAGCTTGGGTTTCGGGCTCATGGGATTGAGATTGAGGAAAATCAATACCCATATTGAGGTCAAACGTGAAGGATGGTGAGACCTCAGACTGAGTGGGAGCCCATGTTTCCACTCTAGTCTTTTTGGGTTGAACAGGAGGAGCTTGTTCAATCAGAGTAAATTGAACAAGGGTTCGTTTTGGACGTCTCTGGTAAATGATTTTGATGGGGTGAGAAGGAAGATTTGGTAATGTGAGGGTAGTTGCTGGTGTGGGTTCATCACCTGTGGGGTTAACAGGGATGTCACCAGGAGACATTGGCTCAATCATACCTGGAAGAAGCTCAGTGTGTCTTCCAGTGTAGTTGGTGGACACTCTCTTCAAGAATTTGAAGATGGTCGGCCTCATTTGAGGGACTGGTAGAGTAGCTGCACAAACAAGCTGACTCTGGTCCAGCTCACAGTTGATAAGATGCTGAATGAACCTGGGATACATATAGAATGTGTCCCTATGGAGGTTCCCCATAAGGTTGATTAGCATAAATCTTGAGTAATTGAAGCGGAGGCTATTCACCAATCCATGAACTAGGCATCCTAGTTCATATGGGATTTGTCCTATCCCCCAGACTTATTTGACAAGCAGTGGAGAACAACATGAAGCAGGAACTTCCAGTTATATGAGAAGTTAAACTTGTAAACGGTAGACCTGCTCACATCTCCACCATATCCCATTCGGGTATATGTGTCATCTAGGTCTGACTTGGGGAATTCCGTAGGAGCACCTTCATCGTGAAGCTCCAGATGCTCCCTAATGAGTTGTTCTGATATGATCAACTCTTGGCCACAGATGCTCGACCTTATAACCCTAACTCCATTTAGAATTTGAATCTGACTGTTGCGCCAGAATTCGGCCATATGGTTTGAATAGACAGTGGGGTTAACAGTCAAAGCGGTGTAATAGGTAGATTGGGTGATAAAGGAGATGATATCTGAGAAGTCAGCATCCTTGGATGAGTCAAGGAGTGCGACCTGGTTGTGCTGAGGGTTAAGCGCCATTTTGGGAAAAGTTGCAGAGAAGAGTGTTTGAACTTAGGTAAATTGGAGACGAAGGAAGCTTTGGGCAGTAAATTTGGTAAAAAGATTAAAGTGATAAGTCGGGGTTATTTAAATGGGTGAAATGGCGGTTTTGGGGGTTGGATAAGGTGAAAAGATGGTTTGGTGTATGATGTGACAAGGGCGGTAAGGTTTAATCCATTTAAATATTCTGACATCATTGATAAAATCTTTACTTTTACAGTGTGGGGCCCAAAAGATTTCCGTTACACAGTAAAATCTTTCTTCCGAGTATAAAACATTTCTGAAGGTAATCTTCTTTCGAAGCCAGATTTACTTCCGAAGTTAAGTTTCTTACTTCCGAGAGTAAAAAGGGCTTTCCGAGTGGAGAAGTTTATAAGTTTCGGAAGTAGATGTGATATTTAATCAATCGCTTCTTCCGAGACTAAAAACTCTTCCGAGAAGAAAATTTCCCTTGGAGAAATTTTGCTTTGGAAGATATATAAAACATCTTCCGAGGGTTAATTCCTCTTCGGAAGAATCTATACTTAGTTAAATTTCAAAGAAAGATCTTTTGTAATAGGGCTTAGATTGTTTTGACAAAAGACATTACACATTTAAAAAGGTTTTCAAATGAGATAGACTAATCAATGTTTATCATCCCAATAGCTGTAATGAGATAATTAAATCTTTGCTCATCAAATGTTTTGGTGAACAAATCAACATATTGTTCATTTGAGTCAACTTTAATTAGCTTAATCAGATTTTTCTCATGAATATCTCTAATGAAATGAAACCTGATATCAATGTGCTTTGTCTTGAAGTGCTTCACTGGATTTTCAGTAATGGAGATAGCACTATTGTTGTCAATGTGGATAGGAATACTCATGAAGTTGAATCCGTAGTCTATCATCTGGTTCTGAATCCACAGCAGCTGAGCACAGCAACTAGCAGCAGCAATGTATTCCGCTTTAACATTAGATGTTGAAACGTAAGATTGCTTCTTGCATTGCCATGAGATGATCCTTCCACCAAGAAATTGACATCCACCCTATGTTGATTTCTTGTTGGATATTGCAACCACCATAGTCACTATCAGAATAGCCATAGAGGTTGAAATTGTTGTTCCTTGGATACCAGAGATCCAGTTTAGGTGCTCCTTTGAGGTATTTGAGGATTCTCTTGGCAGCAACTAGGTGAGACACCTTTGAAGCAGCCTGATATCTTGCACAAATGCAAGTTGCAAACATGATATCAGGTCTACTTGCTATGAGATACATCAGAGAACCAATGATTGCCCTAAATTGATGTTGATCAGTATCCTCCCCCTCAGAGTCAGGACAAAGATTGTGGTTTCTGGGTATTGGTGTCTTGGCTGGCTTACAATCTTTCATATCGAATCTTTCTAAAATGTAATTGACATATTTAGATTGATTGATAAAGAACCCTTCTTTCATCTGTTTCACCTGAATTCCAAGGAAAAAGTCCATTTTTCCTATGGAACTCATCTCAAACTCCTTCTTCATAATGCTCTCAAAGTCTTTACACATTTGATCGTTTGAGGAACCGAATATGATGTCATCAACATAGACTTGTACGAGCAAAATGTCTTTCCCAGACTTTCTTATGAATAAGTCTTGTCAATGGTACCTCTATGTAACGCCCGGAATAAAGTCGAAACGAGCCAAATAATAATAATGGGCTTAGTCGGGATTATTTAATGAAAATAAGCGGGACATAGATTATGGACCGAGTTAACCTTACGGGTTACGCGTTGGGCGAGTTTGAGGTTCCGGGAGCACCCGGTATATATAAATGGATCAGCTAGAGCCACTCTCATTTGCAACTCAACACCCAACTTCTAGAGAGAGAGTGTAGAGAGAGAAAGTAGAGAGGAGGTGAAGATTCAAGGCTCGGTTGATCAAGAGATTGAAGGTCGGTGTTTGTGGGCATCCATACAACAAGAAAGGACCAATAATCCAGGTAAGAAACATCATCTAATCGTTTCTTTAGATTAAACCCGGATTCTAGGGTTTGGGGGTTTAGAAAGTGGCAAAAAATCATCCAAAACTCACATTTTTGTGTAAGAAAGCATGTAAAAAGCTTAGATATAGCTTCATAGATGATAAACCAAGATTTTGGGTGTAAAAGAGTGAAGGTTTGGGTTAAAAATGGACTGATTCGTAATTTCAGCCCGTTCTATGAAATTACATGCTCATCCAGTGAAATTATGTAGTCGTCCAGCGAAACTATGGAGTTTTTCTACGAAACTATAGTTTCACAGACATGGATTTCCAACGAAAGTTAGGTGAAACTGGCAGCGAAACGATGAGCAAAGGTGGCAGCGAAACTGTCAGCGAAGGTGGCAGCGAAACTGCTGGCAAAACTAGTAGCGAATCTGCTGATCTTGCAGCGAAATTAGCAACAAAATTAGGCAGAATTAACCCCTTTGAGTGTTAACTTATATACAGGCTGCGTAGTGTGACCCTTGCTTAGAAAGCTTGATTGAGAAGCTACTCACTGAGTCCAGGTGAGTTCTAGATCTCTTATTTTAAAGGTTTTAAACTTGTTTGGGCTGGAAGATCGATTTTAAGAGGTGACCCTTACGTTTTGAATGACCAAGATTTTAAGAGGTTTTAACAGGAAGATTGATTTTTCTATAACAAAAGGTGCTATATAAATGTTTAAAAATATAATTTCTTCACGCTGACCTGGCAGCCCGGCCCCAGCCAGGGGCGTTGCCCCTTGGACCGCACTAGGGGCTGCTGCCCCTAGGACCCCGCTGTCAGGGGCTGCCGCCCCTGAACCCCCGCTGTCCTGCGGAGGGTCGGTTATGTTTTATGATGACTTGTACTTGTTATGTATGTGTATGTGTATGTGAGTGGATGATGTGTGATGATTATATGATGATGTGTGATGATGTTATGTATGTATATGTTATGTTTTCTTTATGTTCCTTATACGTATTATTGTGTAGCTTTACGTGGTGTGATTATGTTAACAAACGTAAAGTATTATCTTAACGAAGCGAAAGATTTAAGATAATGAAAGTGGAACATAATGAAAGAATGTATGAAAATCTTGCAAGCAAATGTAAAGGGGTTCACAACTCAATTAGAGTTGTTAGCCCGACTGTGTGTTACAGCGTGCGATCTTGGCTGACCCATGAGGGTTCACACAAAGGAGTCAGTCTTGGTGACTGCTCCATACATGCGATATGGAATCCTTGTCGCTTAACCCTAGATGATATGGCTTTGTGCTCAAGAGGGGGGTTAAGCATACGACACGATCTAGATAGAAGTGAAAGATAATAAAAGTGCGAAATGTACGAAACGTGCGATATGTGCGAAATGAACAATGACGGAAGATAATAAATATTACCTTGATGTATATGCGATGTATGATCACGTGCGATAGTAAAGAACATGTTTTAACGAAAAGAAGGTAATATATAATTTTATAAAACTAGAACTCACTCAGCAACGCTGACTTTTTATGTATTTTCCAGTTGGCAGGTAAAGATTGCTGAGGATGGCACGGGCGCAGCTACTTAGCAAGTTTTGGATGGCATCCATTATATATAACGATGATGTTTTTGTGATGTAATGCAAACAAATGATGTCTTTTTGTAATGGTCAACAATGTTGTATTCTTTTGCAAAAACAATTATTTATATATGAAATGGTTTTGAGTATTCCGCTGCAACGTTTTAGTAAATGTGAATGTGTGTTCTATGTTTTATGTGTGATGATTGTCCAACTTTAGGCGTCCCGAAAATGAGGCCTTACACTCTAGTGTATCCATTCTTCAGGAGAAATTAAGACAATGTCTCATACCACAGCCTAGGTGCTTGGTGCAGCCCATAGAGAGCTTTATCCAGCTTGCACACATAGTCGGGGTGCTGTGGGTCTTCAAATCCTGGAGGCTGGCACACATAGACTTCCCTATCTATATCCCCATATAGAAAGGCACACTTGACATCAAGCTGGTAGACAGTAAAATTCTTGGATGCAGCATAAGCAAGGAAAATCCTAATTGCCTCAAGTCTTGCAACAGGTGCAAAGACATCAGTATAATCGATTCCTTCCTCTTAAGTGTATCCTTGAACTACCAGTCTTGCCTTATTCTTGATAATCAAGCCTCTATCATCTTTCTTGTTCCTGAAAACCCATTTGGTGCCTATTGGTACTTTACAGGATGGTAGCGGACATAGGTTCCATACCTTTTGTCTCTTGAATTGAAGCAATTCCTCTTGCATTGACTCAACCCAGCTACTATCTTTCAAGGCATCTTCCACCTTCTTGGGTTCCATCTGGGATAAAAAGCATGAGTACAAACAAACATTCCCATTATGAGTTTGTCCTCTTGTTCTCACACCTTCAGAGACTTCTCCTATGATGTTCTCAGCTGGATCAGTGTTGTGAATCCTAAGTCTAGGGATCACCTCCAATTGCAAAGATAGATCCAGATTGGACATATTTTGCTTAGGAGCTTGAACACTTGGACCAGCTGTTGTTTCAAACTCATTCAATGAGGACTGATTGAATGAATGAGAAACACCATCAGCATCAGTTGGCTGTGAAGCAGCATTAATAGTTACATGTTCTTTCAAAATGCTGCTTCCATAAGTTTGGTGTTGTGCAGTGTCACCAGATGATTTTTGAGGCTCACTAGATGGACCACTGATTGAAGCTCAACTATCTCTTGAGATAGTTATACTATTAGATCTACCAATAGTACGAGCTTGGTTTGCAGCAAATCTTGGAGAACTTGGACTAGGTTTGGGTAACTCGAATAGTTGATCATTGTCAGAATCACTTTGACCTGTTCCAGCTGAAACATTCTCACAAGAAGGTTTAGAATAGTTTGGAAACAATTCTAAATCAAAGATATGATCAGGGTCATTCCCCCTAACACAAGGAGTGTGCTCATTAACAACAATGTTGGAAGATCCCTCAAATTGTTGATTTTTGATGTTATAAACTCTATAAGCAATAGAGTTGGAGGAATATCCAACAAAGATAGCATCAACCGACTTTTTAGCAAATTTTGCCAAATTGTCCTTTGTGTTAAGTATGGTACACCTGCTGCGAAAGGACCTTAGAAAGCCAATGAACGGTGGCCTCTTGTTCCATAGCTCATAAGGGGTTTTCCCAGGTGGCTTAACTACAAGAACCATGTTCTACACATAGGATGCAGTGCTGACTGCCTCTACCCAGATCGTTAGAGGCAGCTTTGAATCAGCTAATATGGTTCGAGCAGCCTCTATTAGTGTCATGTTCCTCCTCTCAGCAACACCATTTTGTTGAGGAGTTCTAGGAGCACTATATTGTCTGGTAATCCCTTTTGAGTTACAGAATGAGTCAAGAATGATTCTTAAACTCAGTCCCTTGATCACTTATAGTTCCTTAACCTTGTGATCAATTTGATTTTCTATTTAAGAATAAAAAATTTTTAAAGTTTCAGCAGTTTCATCTAGTTCTTAAAAAGAACACCCATGTAAATCTTTGTAAAATCATCAATAATCACAAGGCAATATGTATTGATTTCTTCAATGCTCATTTAACTTATGGACCAAACAGGTCATTGTAATAGGTAATGGAGTGGGGATAGAGTTAAAACTTTGGATTATGAGATGTCATGTGTTGCTTCCCTTTAGGCATGCAACACAGTTATCTTGGCAGAAAATTCCTTTTAGGCAAAACCATGTACCAAGTTATTTTTGACCAACTATTCATTGTTTCAAAATTGAATGACACATTCGTTTATGCATCATAGTGTTGACTCATCACCTGCTTTGGAAAGGAAGCATGATACTTCACCCAGTGGGAAAGCATGTTCATATCAAGCTTGTACATATCAGTTAGGACCTGGTATTTGAACGAAATACCTAGTGATTGCGTGTTAAACCAACTCAAATAGTGCGGAATCCTATTTGATTGGCGATCCAATCAGTGAGAACACACGATGAATCAATCAAGAATTGATTTCAACGTCAGAAATCGATTGGGAACCGATCTGATGTGTTCTATGAACTTGGAGAACGATTTGGGAGGCTTCTGGACGGCTAGGGTACGTCTGGAGTCGTAATGGGATGAATGCTTACGTTTTCCCACGAATTGGGTCTATTTATAGGTTAGTATTGGTCAATCGTGCGACTGGGCCATAAGTATGGTTCAGTCGTGCGATTGAACCATACGGTTGATTCATCCGCACGACTGAGTGTTCAGTCGTGCGATTGAGTCAATCTTATGTGTCAATCATACGACTGATCCAGTCTCCTGGTTCAGTCGTGCGATTGAGTCAATCGTATGAAGTTATTCATGCGTGTGGTCCATTCGCATGGGCCATTCGCATGAGAACTTCATTAAGTTAAGTTTGAATGTTTTAAATTAATATAACATAATGTGTACTCATTCAAACATTCATAAACCCAATTAATTCAATCACAACTCATTAATGAAATGTTAAACATTACAAGTAGCAACCAATTTATATAATTTCATTAATCCATTACAATTACATCAAAATCAGACAGACAAGTTCATTACATTACAAATCCTGATCTAGGGACATACATGTATCAACAAACTCCCCTTGGACCTAGATCTATCTATTCTCTTGTCTTCTGCATAACCTCCTTATATCTCTTGTACTTCTCCTCTTTAGTGACTCCTGCGTGTATCTCAAAAGCAAAGCAGAGTCTTATGACGTTTTGGAATTGGAGGGCTTGTACAATATCTTGCGTGTCATAGAACAGTGGCCACTTATATAATGTGTAGACATCATTAGCAGATAAGTTGGTTAGCCACATTGGGTCGAATACCCTGATAGTATCCATTTGGCCCTCTCTGTTCAGAACTATGACCGCTTCAGCTGTTCTCCAATCGTAGTACCACCATTTAAAGTGGGGAGTGAAGTCCTGTGGCATTTCCCTTAGAGGGATTCTTGACATAGTGCGCGGAGGACTCCACTTCAGCACTATCTTTGGCTTTCCAGTCCTGGGATCAACTTCAGACCGTCTGATATACCTCGTAGGTTGTTGAGGTTTGAAGTTGACCCACCTGGTGTGGTACTCTTTCCTCAGGGCAGCCTCAAACCAGCCTGACATCTTCCTCGGGTCAGCATACAGCAGCTTTAGTTTAGCCAGCTGGTTGAGCTCAAAACCAGGTAGAGTCTTCAGATCATGTGGGAACCTGAAGTACTCTATGCCCTGCTCCCTCTTAACAGCATACGCGTTAAGGTCTTCAAAATATGCCCAAGAGATAATCCTGCCTGACACCTTATGGTGTTTCTTGACTTTGTAGAGCTTTGTGTAGGCATCTCTCTTTGGTGCAGCCCGCTGGGCTCTTACTTCCTCAAAACAGGCAGCCCATTCAGCCTTACGAATATCAACATCTGCATTGGAGGCTTGGGCTGTTTCTGCAGTCTTTTCTGCTTCTTGCTCCATCTTGTTGAGTACCTCAAAGGTATCACTGACTAGGGATTCACCCAAATTGGGGACCACATTTCCCTCGGCGTCAGCGTACTGAGGATACTCTTCAGCAGTGATGTCTTCAATCTCAACCTCATCAATGTCGTTCAGTTCCTCATCACTGGTTGAGTCCACTGTTGGAGCATCCTTCACGATTTCATCGGGATTGAGTTTGAACATTTCAGCTATTTGCTCATCGGACAGGTCGTGAATTATCTCCCCTTCTTCAGGGGTATAACTCACAGACCGAAGTCACATAATAGGTTAACTGAGTCTTGACCATTTGAAGGGGAGTAAAGTCAAACTCATCCCGCTGAAAGTTTGGATCTGTTTGATATAAACATTCAACACATAAATCATTAGTAATTAATCAAACAGACATATATTAACTTAACTTAATATATATAAACATTTATACATTTGTTTTTCATTACATGATTCAAGTACAAAGTAAATAAATAAATAAAACATCTAATCAGTACTTTGATCCTGAATCTGTGGTGTGTCGCTCGGAGGAGCAGAAGTAGTGGATGACTGGTCTTGTCGACGTTTGGATCTGCGCTCCTGACCTGAGGCAGAGGCCGATGCAGCCGCATCCCCTCCTCTTCCTCGTCATCATCATCGTGTCCTTCTGTCCTCTCCTTCTTCTTCCGTCTCCTCATCATCATCATCTTCCTCATCTCATCCTCATCTTCATCATCATCATCTCCGTCGTCTCCGTCACCCTCCTTTAGCTTCAGGGGCTCATCCTTCGACCCCTTCAGCCTCAGCATGATCGTCTTGTTGGTCGACTCCAACTCCTCAATACGTTTGGCGGACTGAGCCTGAGTATCTTGGAGTTGGGCCACCTCAACTCTCTGCTGGTCTATGACCCGAGCTTGCTCTGCCAATTGCTGAGATTGGGCAGCAGCCAAGTCGGTCAGTCTGCGGATCTGGGCCGCCTTCTCCTCGTCAGCAGCAAGCAGACGCATAACCATACGGTTTAGCGCTGAGAGCTGCTCCTCTACCCCAATGTGAGGTAGAGTGAATCCATGTACCTGTGAGGGCTGGGCTGACGGTCCAGCCTGATGTGTGGTGGTGGTGGCAGTGGCTGTGGTGAATATGGGTCGGTGAGCTGATGGTGGTGAAGTGGGGGTGAATGGTCTGGTGATGGATGGGATAGATATAGTGGTGGTGGGTAAGTGGTGGATGTGGTAGTAGGAGTAGTGGCTGTGGTGGCTGTGGTGATGGGTGGAATCTCAGTAGTGGTGGTGGTGGTGGCTGTGGTGGTAGAAGTGGTAGTCACGAAGGTCAACCGACGCTTCTTCTTCTTCATCCCATGTGGTTGAGCCATCCGCTTCCTCCTGGTCCCGGAGGAAGTAGATGCTCCCCCTGCAACTCTGCTACCTGACCCCGGAACGTAGTTGGGGTCAGTATCTCTCTCCGAGGAGTCCCTTGGGTGCTCACCAACCACCTTTAGCCCGTGGTCTGTGGGAACGACTTTGCTTCCCACAGTCCTGGTGAGGGGCTCCTCGTCTGACTCCTCCTCCTCCATGTCACCAGCGACAAACTCCTGATGGAAGCCGGCCATCTCTGCGACCTCTCCGGCAGTGGCTGACCCGGGGGAATAATCTCTGTATCTGTGCCTCTAGATGGGGCAGGCATGTCATCCCCGGCATCGCCACTATCATCATCATCAGAGTCTGACTCTGGTATAGCA